>NW_004624766.1:4419757-4483632 GCF_000247695.1 Heterocephalus glaber
TACTACAAAGCTACTGTGATAAAAACAGCATGGTACTGGCAAAGAAACAGACCGGAGGACCAGAGGAACAGATTAGAAGATGCAGAAACAACTCCAGACATACTCATCCACCTCATCTTTGAAAAAGGACCCAAACACCCTCACTGGAGGAAAAATAGCCTCTTTAATAAATGGTGCTGGAAAAATTGGGTTTCAACTTGCCAAAACTAGACCTATATTTCTTTCTTTTCTTTTTTTTTTTTTGAGGAACCGAGGATCAAACTCAGGACCTTGCGCTTGCAAGGCAGGCTTTGTGCCACTGAGCTAAATCTCTAGCCCCACTATCTTCCTTGACAGAAGAAGGACCAATTCACATTTTATCAGTTATGGAAGAAGCAGTATTTGGAAAACTGAGTTCATTGGTACCATATTTCTAGTTTATTCCAGGGCTCTTTTAGCATCTCTTATAAACATGCACCCCAGGCAGCCAACCTCTTAGCTCACCATTTAATGTGGCCCCATTTAAATCTTGGGAATCGCCTGGAGAGGAAGTTTGCCAGTCTGCAGTACTATGGCCGGTGTGTCTTCTGTCTACATTGATTTGGCAAACACTGGCTATGATTTCAGCCTGTGTTACCATGGGGTCTTAGGTGGCAGGGTACAACAGGATACTCCGGGGTGCCTGGGAGGTGATGGATTCATGATCTGGGGAGATCGGCCCGTGTGTTGCAGCCTTGCTGGTGCAAAAGGGCCCAGCTTGCTGAGGAGGATGTCAGGCCCCCAGGGAGGGGGTCCAGTCCTGAAGGCATTCAGGTGCACACTTATTCTGGCTGGGCCAGGAGGAGGGAAGAGAGAAAGTCCTGAGCCTCATCCTCTTGTCCATAGAGGCAGAACTCTTTAAGTGGCCAGCAGCAGGTGTTACTGAGTCACCTGCTGTTGGTCCATCTTTGGTGGGCGTGGGGATGGCAGCTGCCCAGGGCCTTCTGCCCATCATTAGGTGAGGACAGGAGAGGCTGCTGAGAGTGGAAACCAAGCTCTGATCTGGCCCATTTTGGGACAGCGTAAGTGGCCCTGCTCACTTCCAGCTGTGGAGCTTGAGTCACCGGGAGCCCAGCCAGGGCGCTTCAGACATGTGGAGGAACCCAGAGCACCTTTGGCCCTGGCACCTGACTCTGCCCATTCCTGTCCTTTCTGGAACTTAATGATCCGCTGTCTGAAGTCACTGAAGGAGACTGCAGAGCGGACCCTGTAATGCAGTTGACATGGTTCTCCCAAAGTCGAGACGGGAGCAGTAATGAAAATCATTCACATGTGTCTAGTTTTGAAGTTTACAAAGGAAGGAATTTGGGCTGTGTCACCTACCAGCTGGGTGTCTCTGGCAATGCTCATTTAAACCTTATTAGCCTCAGTTTCCTCATTTATAAAGAGGGATAATAAAAATTGGCCTTGCCCATACAACTGGTTTTTCATTAGGCAGGAGAGGCTTTTTCCTTCTGAAAAGAAGAAAGAGATGGGATGAGAGAGAGAGAGAGGGACACAGATGGACAGATGGACAGAGACTGATTGACTGAAGAATTGAGGAAGTGGAGTAGAACTGGGACAGACCTAGGGGAAAGGCCAGAATAAATTTTTCGACCCGGATAACAGGAGAGATGGTGAAGAAGGTCATTTTCTTCCTTGGGTTGTCTTGAAATCACAATATACCTCTTAGTGGACAGTGAAATTGCTTCATCAAATACAAAGCACATTATAATTATGTTTTTACAGATTACAGAAGTAGCACATGCTTCTCACTGTGTAACTCAGGTTAGCCTCAAACTCACCATTCTTCTCAGAAGAAATTTAGAAAAAATTAAATTTAAGACAAGCATTAAATCAGTTTTTATATTGTTAATATTTAGTTGTTTTCTTCTCATTGTTCATACATCTAATATATTAATACTAGAATTAGAGCCGTATTATGTTCAAAGATCCAAGCTTTTTTAATGCTATTTATAAATCCTCATGCTTTTAGCTTTTTTTTGGTACCGGAGATCAAACTCGGGTCCTTGCGCTTGAGAGGCAGGTCGCGGAACCACTGAGCTAAATCCCCAGCCTTAGCTTTTTCTTTCGTTTTTTTTTCCCACAAAATTAGGATTATGTGGTATATCAGTTAGGATTCTCCAGAAAAATAGAACCAGTAGGGGATACAAGAACAGATTTATTTTAAGGAATTGGCTCAGACAATTATGAGGTTTGTAAATCCAGAATCGGTAGGGCAGTCTACCAGGCTGGAAGTACAGTACAGGCAGGAGTCAGTGCTATGGTCTTGAGGCAGAATTGGGAAATCTGCTTTTGCTCTTAAGGCCTTCACCTGATCGATTGCATAAGGTCCACCCTCCTGATGGAGCATTATGTCCTTTACTTTAAGTCAACTGATATTAATCACACCTATAAAATACCTCCACAACAATATCTAGATTAGTGTCTAATTAGATAACCAGATACTCGCCAGTCATAGTGGCGCAGGCCTGTAGTCCTAGCACTCGGGAGGCTGAGGTAGGAGGATCATGAGTTCGAGGCCAGCCAGGGCTACATAATGAGACCCTGTCTCAAAAAAAGCCAAAAACCAAACCAAAACCCCCCCAAAACAAACAAAAACAAAAAAACTGGAAACAACAGCATAGCTAAGGTGACCACAAAACTAACCATCATGTACTATACACCCACTTTTGTATTCTGACATTTTTACTTTGCTCATTATGAACATTTTCCTGTAGCACTAAACATCCTTTAAAAACTTTCTATTAATGAGTATACAGTAAGTCCTAGACTTACAAAAATTCAAGCTGCAAACTTTCACAGGTAAACGACAGGGATTAAGCTCAGTGGTGCCACATCTGCCTCACAAGGGCAAGGTCCTGAGTTCAATCCCCGGTGCCAGGAAAAAAAAAAAAAAATCAAGGGGAAAATGGGGAAAACTCACTTTGTCTAATTAGTAATGAATCTGACTTACAGATGTTCTCCTGGAACGGAACTCATTCGTAAGTCGGGGGATTTACTTTATTGTCTTTTCACCAACTGACTTTACTCTGATTTATTTAGAAATTTCCACATTGTTAGATTTGTACACTTTTCACTATAGATATGACATTGTTATAAACATCTATGCATGTGTCTTCTTTTTTCTTATTTTTTTGGTACTGGGGATCGAACTTGGGTCCTTGTGCTTGCGAGGCAGGCGGCAGAACCACTGAGCTAAATCCCCGGCCCCTATGTGTCTTCTTTTTATGCATTCCTTATTTGTCCTTAGAATTTATTCATTAGTATGGAATTGTTAGGTCAAAAAGTGTGAAGATTTGAAGACTATAAGCTTTTGATACACATTACTAAATTTTGTCTGCCACTTTGCTTCTCAAAGTGTGATCCTTGGATGGATCACCAAGATCACCTGGTAGCTCATGAGAAATGCAGATTCTGTGGCCTCACCCCAGACCTACTGAATCAAAGTCTGCATGTTAGCAAGATCCCCAGCGTCTTGCATATATATTAAAGTCAGAGAGGCACTGCCCAAGGAGATTTTTACCAATTTATAGTGCTGCCAGAAATATACGGAGAGACCTGTTTGACTACATGGTAATCAATACTGGGCATTATTTTGTTTTTCATCTTTGCTAATTTGCTAATCAAGCAATGGTGTGCTATTCTTTTTTTATTTTTATTCTATAGTAAATTTTATTATTTTATAGTAAATTTATTGAATAAGATGACTTCCATCGAAATTCAGCCAGCCAAAATCTGTAGTTTTGGGTGATGCACACCTGTAATCCCAGCACTCAGGAGGCTGAGGCAGAAGGATTACCATGAGTTCCAGGCCAGCCTACATGACATAGCGAGACCTTATCTCAAAAAATCTGTAGTTTTTTTGTTTTGCTTTTTATTTGTTTGTTTGTTTGTTTTTGAAGTCTGGTCTTGCTATGTCCTGTAGGCTGGCCTGGAACTCACTATACAGGCAAGGCCTGGCGGTGGTAGTGGTGGGCCTGGTATGGTATCTCTCACTCTCTGCTTTCTCCTCCTCCTGCGTCATAAGTCTGTTGCTGATATAACAAAAATACCATAGACCTGGGCCAGGGATTTAGCTCAGTGGTTCCGTTGCTTGCCTTGCAAGTGCAAGGACCCGAGTTCGATCCCTGGTACCAAAAAAAAAAAAAAATACCATAGACTTGGTGATGTATACATACCAGAAATGTGTTTCCAGCTCTTTGGGTCAGGTGGTACAAGATCAAGATACTGGTGGACTTATGTCTGGGAGGATGTGCTTCCTCATAGATGGTGCCACCTCGCCAAATCCTCGAGTGGTGGAGGGTGTGAGGAATCTTTCAGGTCTACAAGGACATCAGTCCTTCTCATGAGGGCTTCACCCCTGTGACCTAAGCACCTCCTCATAATGCCACCACACCGAAGATGACCCTCTGTCCTGAATTTGGGATCCTGCTTCTCTTATTTACAGCCTAGGACACAAAGGAACACGATGGGAGGGGACAAACGTCTTCCCACATTGGTGCCATTGTTATTTTACTCGCTCCTGGCTGCTGCTTGCTCCCTGGCTCCTTGCTGATGCCAGCTAGTGGTTCTCCAGGGGCCCTGCAGGGAATTTTTGAAGAGTTCTTCCATGTGGCTCACTGTGCTGGGCTTCAGTCTCAGGAATCTTCAAGGCAGCAGCCTCAGTCTCACTTTAAATCACACAGGGGCTGCCCGCAGGAAAACAGGATGACATCTTCTGACTTTCCCCACAAAAGACAACAGAGTGGACCCCAAATCCTAGTGTTTCAGATGGGAATATCTGATTATTAGAACATGGAACGATCACTTCCTGAGAGGCTAGACCCACCCTCTCTACCAGCTCTCTCCCTTAAAACTTCTTTCTGAAACCTCAGTGCTATCACGGCTGTCTTCAGGAAAAATAGTGTTGAACTGCAGTTTTCTATTACAAGCATTGTAAGTAGAACAGATGTTAGGGAAAGGCCATGGTGCTACAGATTGTTATTCTTTGGAGTTGAAGCATAAAGGGGATAAACCATGGAGAGAGATTTTTAAAATATTTCACTTAAAACATGCCTGGTAAATAAAAAATTCTTTCCAGCCAGCTTTTCCCAGTGTTTTCTGAAGCCAGGAATACTCACTTTGGGACTGGGAGAGGGGGACCTGTGCACCTCCAGTTACATGTCCCGATCTCATTTTGTCTCCCGTTGGGCTCCTCTTCCCCCTCCCAGGTATTCCCAGCTGCTCAACTGATCCCCACCAGAGGGAAGTGCTGACGAGTGTTAGGTTCCCCCTGCCTCAGCCTCAGCGTTTGCCTCACTCAGCCCTCTTTTTTTTTTTTTTGGTACCGGGGATCAAACTCGGGTCCTTGTGCTTGCACACTGAGCTAAATCCCCAGCCCTCACTCAGCCCTCTTGAAACCATTAGCATGAGGGCTGTGCTTAACCCAAGGAGGTAGAACTCTGACACAGAATGCTTTGAGTTGCAGAGATATTTTGTGGCTGGAGGAGTTTTTGGCAGGACTCGGCCTGTTAAGGACTAAATCTTCCTGCCATCTAACGCATACTGCCTTCCACTGCTAAAATAAAACTAAGTGTCCCAAGATACAGGCTTGTCTCCTGCTCAAGAGCCCACCATGACTCCCCATCCTTTTAAAGATGAAATACACTATTCCTCAGTTCGGCCTCTAGAGTCTGGCTGTAACTTGATTACTTGACTTCATGCTCCTCTGCTTCCTCACAGGCACCTTCTGCCAATTGTCTTTCACATAAGTCCTGCCAATTCTAGGGCCCACACTTTTGCTTGGTCATTTTCCTGTTGTCTCTAGGCATCCCTCCCCAGCCCCACCTAATAAACCCGGTTCCTGTGGCCCCTTTGTGTCTCACATGTCGGCCCCTGAGGCCCTTCTTGCCACAGAAGTGAACCCTGGATTGTTGGCCTCCTGGTTCCTCTGATGGGTTCATGTTTGGGACTGGTTTCCCCAACGTGATTATGAATTCTTGGTTTGCAGTGACCACGTCTTCTCCTTTTCTCAAAGCCCTCCCAGCTGAACACGCAGACTTAGTGATCCCGCCAATGGTACGGAGCCTGCTCTGTCGCTGTGTCACTGCACTCCACTGAGCTGGGGACTTCCAGGGAGCTGGACCTGGTGTTTCTACCCTTTCATCTCTCAGATAAAAGGGCTGGGGCGGCTCCTCGACAGGCCAGGGAGTAACTCTAGTAACATGCTGGTTGGAATCTCAGCTGGCACGCTCTGTAAGCTTGACCACATCCCTTGTTGCCTCATTTATACTATACAAATTTGTTCATGTAACAAACATTTATTGAGTGCTTACTGTATACTAAACCCTATTTTCATGAGTTGGAAATACAGCAGAGAATAACATAGACTCGGTCTTTTTTGTGGACCAATTCTGAAACACATTATGAGCATTTTAGAGAGTAGTGGCTTGGTAGGAGGGGACGACGTGGCTAAGGGAGGCCTCCCTGAGAAGGGGCTATTTGAGCCGAGACCTGAACAATGAGGCACCATCTCTATGAGGACCCTGGGGACGAATGATCTGGAAAGCGGGATCTGTGGGCTCAGACTTGGGAGTTCCAGGAACTAAAGGGAGGCCCACGTGGCTGAAGCATCAAGGCCTTTGGGGAGGCTGTGGGAATGGGGCTGGGTTCCCAAGCCATGCAGAAAGCCATGAGAAGGTTTCCTAGGGGCATGGTGTGATCTGGGATGTTGCCAGCACCTGCCTCACTGACACTGAATACAGTTAAGTCGAACGATGACTATAAAGTGTGTAGTGAGGATGCCCAGTAGGTACTGGAGGAGACAATTACTTGTTTCTGATTTTAGAGACAGAATGGTCATCTCCTATAATTTGACCTTAAAAGGTGGGGTACATTCTAGACTGAATAGTGGTGCCTCCAAAGTGTCCATGTCCTAAGCCCTAGACTCTGCAGATTTGTTGCCTTCCTGGCAAAGAGGACCTAAAGTGGCAGATAGGATTAAGGTTGCTAATCAGCTGCCCATAAAATAAGGGTATGATCCTGAGTTATCCAGGTAGGCCACTGTGACCCCGGGGCTCCTGGAAAGTGTGCTTGGTGACACATGCCTGTAATTTCAGCTACCTGGGAGGCTGAGGCAGGAGAGTCACAAGATGGAGCCCAGCCTGGGGAACCTAGCAAGACCTTGTTTCAAAATAAAATTTTAACAAAGGTGTGGGAATGTAGCTCAGTGGTGGAATGTTTGCCTAGCATGTGCAAGGCCGTCAGTTCAATTGCCAGTAGCGGCAGGAGAGAGAGCCAGAGGAAGATGTGACTCGACTGGCTGTGAAGATGGGTAAGGGACCAAAAACAAAGCAGTGCCGGTGGCCTCCAGCTGCTGGAAGAGCCGAAGAGTGGGTTTCTCCCCAGAGCCTCCAAAGAATACCTGGCTCTGCTAGCATCCGGATTTTAATCTAGGGAGACCCGTTCTGACTTCTGACCTCCAGGACTATGAAATAATCAGTGTGTGTTGTTTTAGGCCAGGAAGTATGTGGTCATTTGCTACAGTAGCAATAGGAAAGGGAAAACAAGGTTTTTGTACCAAGTCTCCCAAACTCCAGTGTAGTCCATTCCAGCGTGACCTATGACCCAGAAGTGTTAAGGCCCACCGCCCAGCCACTGGTGCCTGCTACACGCCAGGCTGCCTACGATGGCATCTTTCCTTGTGGGGAGTGACTATGGGGACTTGCTGGGGGTGCTTCAGCCTGTAGAGGTCCTGGGTTTCAAGTGTGCTGTGGCCTGATGGGCTCTCCAGCGTTCAGCTGGCCCAGGAGGGCAGAGGATGCTGCAGGGCGCCTGTGAGAGACTGGGCTTTCAGCCCCAGCACTGGCCGGTTGGCCCAGGCCTGGGCACTGTGGGGCAGGGGTGGGGTGTGCTGTGGCCTGGAGCACCCACAGGCAGCACACCCTCCGTGACCTGCCCTCCCTGGAACAGCCCCACCCCCGCCCCCGCCCCCGCCGCGACCAGCTCCCCTCTTAGGCTGCGGTTAGTTTTCCTACTTTACTGTTGCCCTGTCTGTGGAGGCAGACCCCTTCCGGGCGCACATTTGGGGTGCAGAGTGATTGCTCGGGGCTGCGTGCGAAGGGATCCTACGCAAGGGCTTCTTCTTTTTGCTTTATCCTTTTAGGGAAGTTCATTCTCGCCCGCTGCTTCTCCTCCTCCCCTTGGATGCACCGTTAGAAAATCTCAGCAGCAGGGCCCAGTGCCCGTGCCAGGCCTCACACTGCAGCTGCCAGAATGCTCACTGCAAACCCAGCTCAGACCTCGCCCCTCCTGCCCTGGAAACCTCCCGGACTGCCTAGCACTCTAGCCCATCCATAGCTGTGGCTTCACATAGCAAAACAGAACAAAATGGGCATAGGGCCTGGTTTTTCAATGAAATATCACACGGAACCTCAGTGTATACAGTGGAAAATCCAAAGACAGTAGAGTCATCATTAAACACCTGAACTCTGGCAGCAGACAGACTTGGGCTCAGACCCAGCCCCTGCCACTTTTACGACCACAGGCAAGTTGTTCAACCTCCCTGTACCTCGTTTTCCTGCCTGTAAAATGGGGAGGTGGTACTGACAGTTGCTGGGCCATGGGGCTGTAGTTGGCCCCAGATGTGATAGACAATGCACCGTACTAAGCAGAGGTCCTAGCCTGGTAGAGTTCCCCAGTAAATGATGGCTGATACTGCTAGAGTATAAATCAATGTTCTGAGTTCTAATTTATCACACTTACCTATCATAAAGCCTTAACTATTATAATAATTTGTCTGTTTGGATGAACAAAGAAATTTTGATAGGCTTTTTTTTTTTTTCAGAAGTTTTAGAATTACAGAAAAAAAAAGGGATCAGATTTGCTTAGTAGTTCCCTAATAGATTCATTTATCTGCTCCAAGGGACAGCATTATCTTAGGTTGTCACATCTCTTTAGGTTCCTCCAGGCTGTGTTAGGTTTGGGGACTTTCCTTGACAGTTTTCAGGAGGACTGGTCAGGCATTTTGTAGGATTCCTTCTCTTGGAATTTATCTGATGACCTTCTCATGGTTAGACTGCCATGGAACACACAGATTTGAAGTCAGTGGATTAAGCTTTCTGCAGTTTTCTCTTAGCCTCATGGTCCATGAAATTAGAATCAAATGTTTGTGGAAAGCTTAAGGTACGGCTTGAAACAATCACTAATGGAGAAGATCAAGTCTACATTCTCGGACAGGGTCCTTAAGCTCCATCCTTGGTCAGTTTCCTGACCATCCCCAAATGAGTCTGACTTGGGACAGCTTGATTCCTCTCCTTGGAATGTCTTCTTTCCTTTCTCTTCTGGCTCATTTCTACTCTCCAGGAAGACTTGAAGGAGCAGTTGAATGTTTACTTCTTGCCTGATTTCTTTCCATTTTCCCCCGAGGAGACTGGCCTTGTCCGCTGGGGACCCTTGGCACATCTCTTCATGCCACCCTTCTCAGGGCTTCTGTCTGCCTCTCCTCTTTGCTAGAAGTTTCTTGAGAGCAGGAGCCGAGTCATCCTTCTCTCTTCCTCATGCCAGTGTGGGCCTGGCACACAGTAGGTATTCGACAGATGTGGAATGAATGAACGACTGTGCCATGAGAGAAAGGCACCATTTCCGTGCCAGCCTGGACACAGCGTATGCTGCCTTTGTCCTAAGAACGTGGACTACCCCAGCAGGTGATGGAAGCCGGTAATTAAGTCTTGGGTGGATCTGTTAAATTCATTTTCCCCTGGTCCCAAAGGGTGTAAGAACCTGGTGTGAGGATGGCCAGGGCCACAAGGGGGCTCCAGGAGGCAGCTCACCAGCCAGTCAGGGGCGGGAGGAGGGAGGCCCAGAGGTTTTTAGCAAGCCCTTCTCCAGCAGACTCTTCAGAGAAAGTGTGTCAAAAGAGAGGTCTGTTTTGCCACCTATGTGCCAGGCTCTGTAGCAAGGACAGGATGTACCAGCCAGTTCTGCAAACATGTGTGGGCCCCAGACGCCCTTTACCCCAGAGGTCTCTGCCCACAGAGAAAAGGACAAAAGATGTAGAGAGCCAAGAAACAATATTTGTAGGAGCAAATGATCCTATTATATGTGCGAGCAGACCTTTACTTCATTCAGATCTCCTAATTCCCCTTTCCACTTCAGTGTTAATAGTTCTTCTTGGATTGGAGACTTTTTGTGGATATTCCTAAAGCCAAGATTACCACTGAGAACTTGGAGTCAAAATCTCAGGGCTTTTTTTGAGTTCTATTAAGAAGGGGAAAAATATAGCTGAGTTAATTTGAAATAGTGGAGCTTGAATTAGAAATTGCTGTCTGGAGTCAAGAACATCTATTATTTTGTTTTTCTTGTTATTATTATTATTTTTTTTTGGTACTGGGGATCGAACTCGGATCCTTGTGCTTGTGAGCAAGTGCCAGAAACACTGAGCTAAATCCCCAGCCTCTTGTTGATATTATTAATAGTAATAATAACAATATGTCTCATTTATTGGATGCCCATTTCATACCAGGCACTGTGGTGGAGGTGTCTGCATGTGCCAGGCATTTGCCTTTGGACATACATGGAGAATTAGACCAGCATAATTTCTGACCATTCTCCAAAGAGATCATCTCCTTTTCATAGAGAGGAAACTGAGGCTCGGGAACATGAAGTGATTTCTCCAGGGCACAAATCAGATCCTCTCTGGCTTTAAGACCTGAATTCTTTCCAGTCACCCAAACATACCCCAAAAGGTTATGACAGAGTTACTGGTCATAAAACATTCCCATGCCCAGGAGCAGGGAAGGAATTATCACAGGAGGTGGAAATATATAAGCAAGACAAGCAAGAACATCATTAATCATCATGATGAAAACAATAATTCTGGGAGTCATGAGTTTCCTAGCATTCACATTGGACAAGTAAGAACACAGAGGGATATCTACTAAAATTTAATACTGTTATTATTCAGAAGACTTTTATAGTTTACTATACAAGCAAAGTTAAGATGGAGCCTCTAACTGTCCACATTTTAAGAGGCGGACTGGTCCATGTCAGGATTTGACCCATCTGCACTTGGTCTTGTCTGTGCTCTCCCCTGTGTGCACCCTCAGGGAACACTGAGGTCAGAGATGGCCCCAGGCAGACTCCAGTATGCTGGCATCCACAGCTCCCTGCCCTGAAGGCATCTTGCCACTGTTTTTCCGGGATGAGAATCCCAAACAGTGGAGCCCAGAACCAATCATGGAGAACCCTCGCTCCAGCTGAAAGACATTAATCGCCCATGGACAGTTTTCTTAAATAGGAGAAATTTTATAACCAGAGCAGAAAGCTGGCTATGCACAAAACAGTGACTTGAGGATGACGTTCAGAAACCTCTTGGACTTTTGTCCCCTGTGATCGCCTAAGTCCATCTGTAAGCCACTGTGGACTTCAGAACCGGTGTGCTCCCTGCCCTTGGCCAGCCTAGGTATCCAAGGGTCACTTGGTGGCCATGCCTGGCACACACTCAAGTCCACTGAGCCAAGCTTTTGGACACTGTGCCAGCACGAAGCTATTAATTATTTTTCTTTGTCAAACCTTTGTCAGCAACTTCATCCCAAAAGAAGTGGTTTATTTTTCCTTCAGTGGTGTTTGTGACTCTAGTAAATAAAAGATAATTATACTCCAGTTTTTAAATTAAAACAAGCTAGAGATGCCAGTTAGGAGTTATTTACATTTTACAACAGCCCACTTCCCTCGTCAAAGATTGAACACACTTAGTTTGCTGTGTTTCGTGCACAATCTGAGTAGTTTTGGTGGTTTGTGACATTTTTCCTTTTAAAGGCCTCAAAGTCCTTGTCTTTTGCTCCACCTTAGTATTAAATAATGCTTCAAATTCTTTTTGTCTTCTAGCAGTGCTGGAGGAATTTAAAACTGTGAAACTATAATTAAAATATGCACATTAAGGAACTGTGAGATTAAATGAGAGTGAATTAGAAAGTATATGAAGATATTTTTTTATCGCATACTGTTGTTTATGTGTGTATCATGCTCTGATTTGTCTTGTGGCTGCAGAAAATGTCACGATTTTTCTTTTATTAGTTTGTGCCTGGAAAGTGGAACTATATTCAGACGAGTCCTTCCAAATATTTGATTTTATTTTCCTAAGAAGCAAAAGGAATTGTAAAAAGTAATTTTTAAAATGGAATTAGATCCTTACGTCGTTTGTCTTGTGAAGCCATCTGCAGGGGTAGGGGAGGACGTCTTTGGATTGTGGTCACCACTGTGCTAACATCTAATTAGTGGGCCTAGTAGGAGTTGCAGAAGCCTTGTGACATGAAGGCTGGGAGGAGAGGATGTTTTCCTTCCAAAGGAGAAGTCTCACCACAGAGGAGAGGGCAGAATGGAAGGCTGGATGCACAGTGTCGCTGGCAGGAACCCCTGACCAGGACGGGCTAAGCCTTGTTCTCTCGACCTGCCTTCCGCCCCAGCACCTTGATAAAGTGTTGTATTCAGGGTTGTGAGGACAGCATTGAGGCTGTGAGCCCCTAGAGAGGTTGCATCTGCAAATCAGTTGTTGTCTGGGCTTAGACGGGCCCTGGAAACTGGAAGTCCAGTCCGAGAATGTCCCCAAAAGACACTGTATGGCTCTTGGGAGCAAAGGTGGAATGAGAAACTTGAAACTAGGATCCCATCCTGGCAGTGGGGAAGAGAATAAAGTTTTATGTGCCGTGTACTAAGCTTTCTTATAGACCTTTCATTGTTGGAAATCATAGGAGAAAGCTGTATTTTAACAGCTCTGCATTTGAGGTACCAACCACTTCGACTATTAAGTGGCATTGTCTTGATAATCAGCAGTGCTCCCTAATGTCATCAAAACTTAGGTTTATTTGGAGGAGACAGAAAGAGCCTTAGCCCATGCATGAGAACCAACAGCCAGTGTTTACTCTCGGGGAATCAGCCTTTACATCATCTGAACCTAAGACATTTTCTGGACTGCAATGTATATTGTCACAGATCTTAATTTGAGGCATAGATGTTAAAATAATTTCATTTTGAAATATGGTGGTTGTAAAATTCAGCATTAACACGAGCAGTCAATAATTCAAATTTTATTTGGTCTGATATCGAAGAGATCTTTCTGTTTCCACCAGGCAGGAAGAGAGAAAGAGGGGCCAGGGATGTAGCTCAGAGGCACTGTGCTTGCCTGGCAAGCACAAGATCCTGAGTTTGATCCCCAGTGCTGAAGGAAAAGAGAGAGAGAAGAGATATTGAGATTTAGCATTTTGTTGATAGCAGTACTTTTTTAGCCCAATTTTATTTTTTTCTTAAAGAAGCCTTGTAATTGATTTGTTTGGTCTCTGAAACCCACAAAAAATCATGGATAGCTCCCTGGATCTTTGTGGAAAGGTACAGCGCCTTCTGTACTTAGCTGCTGGCACTAGTCTATGCCTGCCTTATTAGGGGCAGAAAGTTTGAAAACTTTGGAGAGAACTATTTATAGTCTCCATTTGTTTCCCTTTCAACATCGTAATGCCATGGTGAACTGGCTGTTTTGGCAAAGAAGTCTTTAGTGGAATGATTAAGAGGGGATTTTCCCCCTTAGTGAAACTGATTGACTAGCCTGTGTGACTAGCTTTAGAAGAATTTTCATCTGTAGAATAATTGTGGCCATTATGAACATAAATGGCCTTGTCACCCTCTAGCAGGCAGATGGAGCATGTGTTTCACATTATTAATTTGAGGCAGCATTAAGGCTGGTCGAGCAACTTTTAAGAGAACAGACTGAGTCCTCTTCTTGCTCCAGTCCCACCTCGAGAGGCAGGGTTCAGTCTGTCCTCGGCTGACCACACCCCTCTGATGGAAAGGCCATGTGACATGAACCTTGCTGGAAGTGGAGGGATCACTTACAGGAAATACATTAAAGAAGCGGAGGTCCAGAGAGTTCACCATGAACCCATTTCTACAGAACTTCAATAATAAATACCAAAAACAGAAAATTTCACAGACTGCTTATATGACTTTCTGTGCAGTTAGAACCTTTACCTGACTCCACCACCGTCCACCCTCAGGAAGGAAGAGGGAAAGAGAGCAGAGGAGAAAGAGAAGGGAGGAGGGGATCACAGAGAAAGAAGAGAAGTGATTTGAAAAAGAAAGGGAAAGGCTGGCACTGTGGTCCATGGCTGAGGTGGGGAGGAGTTCAAGGCCATCCTGGGTAACATAATGAGACCCCTTCTCAAAAAAAGGAAGGAAGGGAGAGGAAGAGAGCGGGAGGCTGGAAGGAGGGAGGAAGGGAAGGAGGGCAGATGGAGGGAAGGTTAGAAGATGAAGGACTCTCAGAAAGTAGGTAGTTAAGTCTAATCTTACACAGATTTTGCATGGCAATTATCCTTCCTGGTACATCTGTCATGTGAGTCTCTGTTTAGCAGATTACTAAACCAAAACAAAATTGTGTATCTTTCAAATGCCACTGAGTCATTTGTGAGCTCATAGTCAAGGGGTTTTTTGGAGTTTTATTTTGGAACAACTTATAATGGAGAATTGTATTTGAGAAAGCTGAGGGCTACTTCAAATGATCAGCCCAATACCAAGATCGTCCCTTTCAGGAAATTGTGTATCATTGCAAGAGATTGATTGGGGGGGGCGGATTTATGCATAGTACAGAAGCATTCTGATCCAGCCATTCCACATTTAGGAATTTATTCTTAACTAATTTTGCAAGGGGGTAATCCCTGGTTAGGTAACAGGATTGTTTATGCTTGTGAAAACTTAATAAACTCTGTCTAATAAGAGACTGGCTAAATTAATTATGGTGTCTCGTGATAAAATCTATAATCATTATGTATGCCAAATATGTATTAATAGAAATAAAATTTTTAAAAATATTGTAACATCATTTAAAATGCAGTGCAGCCCTATATTATTATTTATTATTATTATTTTTTTGTACCGGGGATCGAACTCTGGACTTTGCACTTGCAAGGCAGGCGGTGGAACCACTGAGCTAAATCCCTGGCCCAACAGCCCTATATTATTGATGTGGAACGACTTTTCCCTGTACAGTAACCTGAAACTTTTTTTCAAAGGGTATTTATATATATTTATATGTGTCTGTGTAAAAAAAGGTTTGTGTTTACAATGAACAAAGTCTGGAAATGTATACTTAAAGCATTAACAGTGATTAAATCTGGAAGGTAGAATTTGGAGTGACTTTAATTTTTCTGCATGTATTTTTCTAATTTACTTTTTATCATGAATATGTATTACTTGCCTAATATAAAAAACAATGGGTAGGAGAGAATTTTTCACTCCATTTGTTTAAGCCCCTTTTCCACAGAAAAGCACTCAAAGTAAGTTTGGGTTGACAGAGGGGAAAAACTTTCCCAAATGTCAAAATCTTGTTTCTGGACCCTCTTTTTCTTTGCTGCAGGGCCTGGGTACCAAGCCCTCCCTCTTGCTGAGGGCTGACCTGAGTATTCTAGAGTGGGCAGATGCCTCTCTAGGGGCTACTCCCTGAAGGGGGCAAGGTGCCTCTGACCAGGCAGCAGCTCCTGCCAGGCCCATTCCTTGGGGTGGACCCTCACCACTGGTTCTGACAGGAAGTAGCCATCGCCATCCCAGGCCAGCTGAGGTATTTTAAAAGACTTTGGAGCAGGGTGGAAGGGAAAAGTCATTTATCTGAAAAAGCAAATAAGATTGCAAGTCCCTGGAAAGTCCCTGTTGATACCCTTGTGGGCCTGGAGGAGAATCAGAACTAGAACAGAACCTTGCCCTTGCTCCACAGAACTCCATGTGGGCCAGGGGCCGCTGAGCGTCTGGGTTGGGCGTGGGTAGTTGGAACTCCGCTGCCTACCTGGGCCTTTGTTCTCTGTGACACATTCCACTGTTTGGCTAGGTGGCATGGGTTTTATTCCCTGGTTTGGGCTGAGCCTGGGTTCCCAGGCAAGCCCTGCCCACTACCCCTGTGTGTTCCCTTCAGGGTGGTGCTCTTCCATCTGCTTGGGGGCCGAGGTGACCTCAGGATGCAGCTCCCAGCTTTCAGCTTGGGCTCTCTTTGTTGGAGCCAGCTGGTCCTATCCCTGGGGCAGGACGGGTGTGGGAGGAGGACAAAGACAGTTGGGATTCTTTAGCTGGTGGGTTGTTGGCCTGGAGCGGAGCCGAGCTTCTCAGCCATCCCTACCACAGCTTCCCCTGCCCCCCAGTTCACGGTTAGGACATAAGATCCAGTTCTGACTTAATCTGGGGCCAGTGTGATGATTGCTTGCTTCTCTGTCAGGCAACTGCAGATCACTGAAGCCGGATTTCATCTTTATTCTGCCACTACCCACTGGCTTTGTGACCCAGGCTGATCCCTGAACCTCTCTGAGCTTCTGTTTCTTCATTTGTAAAAGTTTAGCTTCATTGAGCATGGAAGGGGATTGGAGACTAAATGCTGTTACATGCGGTGTCTTAGTTACTTTCCTCATTGATGAGACAAAATACCCAACCCCAAAAGTTAAAGGGGGAAAGATTTATTTAGCATACAGTTTGTAGCAGTTTCAGTCCATGATCGACTGGCTCCAAGGTAGAGTGGTACATGGCAGAGGGGCAACAGTTCTTGGCGGGTTGAAGTTAGCAAAAGCAACAAGAGACCTTAACAGTGTCTTCCTGTCCCTTTTTATCTCACCCAGACTACTTAGGGCAGGCAGCACTCACACCCTTAATCCTACTGCCCTTGGGCCTAGCATTGCTCAATGTCACACACTCTAGATCCAGCCACCTCTGAAAAAGCTGCACCTCATTCACATGTGGCTTTAGGGGAACATCTAGACACAAGCCATATCACGGGGAAGTGCTTCCAGTGGTGCCTTGTACTCAGTAACAGTAATAATCATTATTGTTGTTATGACTAACATCTCTTGAACAATCCTTTGTGCCAGACACTCTTATAAACACTTGGGTTTAGTAACTTACTTAATTCTCACAATGGCTTATGAGAAAGGTACTACTTCCATTTATAGATGAGGAACTTGAACCATGGAGAGACTACCTCACCAGCTTACTTAAGTGATTGAATTTGTAAAACAACCAGGCTGTGACCAAGGTGTTCTTTTTTTTCTAATTGTTTTAAAATACACATAATTTAAAACTTAACATCATAACAATTTTTAAGTGTATGGTTTGGTAGTTTTAAGTGCACTCACACTGTTGGGCAACCAACCTCCAGAACTCTGTTCATCTTGCAAAACTGAAACTCCATTCCCATTAAACAACAGTTCTCCATTCTTCATTTCGACTCTCGACAAAAAATAATCTACTTTCTGTCTGTGAACATGTACTCTAGGTTCCTCCCAGAAGTGGACTGGCTTATTTTACTTAGCAAAATGTCTTCCAGGTATATTTGTGTTGTAGCATGTATCAGAATTTCCTTTTTAAAAAAAGCTGAATAATATTCTGTTGTTTATTTAGCATATTTTATTTATTCAGTCACCCACGGATAGACAAATGGGTGATGTCCCCCTTTTGGCTATTGTTAATAATGCTGCTATGGACAAGGGTGTGCACATATCTGTCAGTTCCTGCTTTCTGCTCTTTTGACCATGTGTCCAGAGGCACAATTGCTAAATCATAATTAAAATTATTTTTTTTATTTTTTGAGGAATTGCCATACTATTTTCTGTAGTGGCTGCACTATTTGACATTCCCACAACAGGGCACAAAGGTTCCAACTTTTCCACCTTCTCACCAACAATTATTTTTTCCTTTTTTGGCAGTAGCCATCATACTGGGTGTGAGGTAGTATCTCATTGGGGTTTTGACTTTGATTTGCAGCTCCCTAAGGATTAGGGACTTGAACATCTTTTCATATGCCTGTTGGCCATTTGTATTTCTTTTTGGAAAAATAATCTATTCAGATGCTTTGCCCTTTTCAAACTTGGGTTGCTTTATTATTGTCGAGTTGTAGGAATTCTTTATATATTCTGATATTAACTCCTTATCTAATGTATGATTGATGAATCTTTTCTCCTGTTTTACGGGTGGCCTTTCCATTCTGTTGATTGTGCCGATTGATGTAAAGAAGTTATAGTTTGGATGGTGTTCAGTTTATTTTACTTTTGGTGAGAAGTCTGACTGCTGAGTTTTTGTTTTTGAGGTGATTTCCAATTGGGGAGAGATGAGGGAAGAAGCAAATGTTACCCATTTTGTTTGGAAAAATAGGAAATGAAGTCAGAAACCACTGATGAGCAGTTCGGAAAGACTTCATAAAAAAGATAAGAAAGTCTAACTGAGGGAAGGCAATTTGGGATTGGATCCCAGCCCACAGTTGAGAGAAAAAAGCCTGAGGAGGCTGTGAGGCAGACAAAGAAAAGTCCTGAAGGGCTGAGAGCCAGAAAGTCCAGATAATAACAAATAGAAGATGGGGAAAGTGGGCTCTTGATGAACCCTGAGGGGTGCATTAGGGGAGAAATTATTGGGTCGAAATTTGAACAGAGAAATTGACAAATTCTCCTGGCTGAGGAAAGGAGGCTGTGCTGATGGGGATAAAACCGACTTTGCAGCACCTAGGAGGAAAGGCCTGACAGGGAGCAGGCCCAGGCTGCTAATTAAGAGAGGGAGGGCCTGCAGAGACCCAAGGAAAGGACTGCAGAGCTGAACTCTTGTTCCCTTTCATGGGTCCCCATAAGAGGTTCCAGAACAATGGGTCTGGCACAGCCAGAGCAGGCACAGGAATGGAGGAGAGGGGGTGTGGAGGAGCACAAGAAGAAATATCTGAAGCCCCCGCATGATCTTTGATTTCTTTCTTTATTTCACAAATGAAGAAAAGTGCAGCTTGGTAGGAAAACCCCTGGCCACGGTTGCTGCTGGGAACCGCGGAGTGTCTGGGGCAGGCAAACTCCACCAAGCAGTGACATTGCCTGAGGACTGTTCAGCCAGCCGGAGGGTGGGTCAGCTGGAAAGAGCACTGTGCTGGGAGTCCAGGGCCCAGGCACAGCCTGGCTGTGCTGTGAGGTCTCTCTGCTTCCGTGGTTCCTCAGTTCTTCACTCAGGAGCAAAGGCCATGCTGGTCTATGGGAGTTTCAAAGAAGCAAGAGTCTTATTCAGATTCTCAGGAAATGGGAGTTTGTCTTCAGGGTGGACATGGAGAAGAACTCTGAGGAGGCGTAGTCAGGCTGAGGAGCCACCACCTTACGAAGGGAAGGGGTGGAAGGAAGCTTAGGACCCGGGCAGCAGAAGCAGCCACAGTTGGCCAGGGTTTGATGCATTTTCAGGTTGCCGTGGCCCCTCGGAGTGGCTCTGTGCTGTTCTTTTGTTCCTCAGCATCCTCTCGGAGAGCTTCCCTCCCTGTCCCTGCTCCTGCTCACCTGTCATTTCTGCTGTCTGATGGCACATCAAGGCCTCTGTAAATGTCCGTTGGCCTCCAGACCTGCCAGCAGTAACTCCCAAGGCCACTGCTACATGCGGGCCTGCAGAGTTCCCAGGTCAGACTCCCAGGGACAGGCCATCTGATTGGCCCCGCTCATCGTCAGTTGCTAAACCTCCTGGGGGCCTCATGCAAGCCCAGTTCTCAGCCCTCCATGTGTAGGCCTGTGGGAATGTGTGCTCCAGGACAGGGCCACCCTAGCTTTCTGTCCCCAGCACGGTCAGGACACAGACTGCTGGCAACACTAACATTTATAATAGAGTTTTTTAGGGTCTCTTCAATTCTAATTACCAGTGATTGGTGACCAAGGAATATAAAGAATAAGAGCTAAGGATTGTTTGGGTTTTTGGTGGGACTGGAAATTAACTAAACTAAGGGTCTTTGCACTGAGCTACATCTCTAGGCCTTTTTTTGTTTTGTTTTTTGTTTTTTGATATTTTAGACAGGATCTCACAAAGTTTCCCAGGTCAAGCTCAGACTCCTGCCTCAGCCTCCCAAAGTGCTGGGATTATAGCCCTGTGTCACCACAATCAGCTAAGGCAAGGATTTTGTATTTTTAATCCTTAAAATCCTACCAACCTTACTCACTGAGCATAGACCATACATTTCTTTGGAGAGCAGGAGACATTACCATGAATTTAAATGATACCATCCACAGAGCCTACCAATTTTTCTGATGGGAAAACCGACTAAAGATCTTTCTTTCCCAAGATCATGTGGCTGTGTGGTTCGTAGGGGAAGGGAGAAGCCACGTTGAGCTCACCAAGGGCAGAGTAGGGTCATGAGGTGAGGAAAAAGCGGACTCTCATGGACTCCATGGCTCAGCCTGGGCCGGTGAGGGGGTGAGGGAGAGAACAGGTGTTCAGGAGCTATCTTCCCTGTGACTACTTCAGAGTTACTAACATGTTGCTTTCCAAGCTGGGTAAAGATCCAGAGAGAGGTGGTCTTGCCCAGCCTTGGAATCTGAGATTAGAGAGGGACAGTACTTATGGCCACGCCTGTCCTCTTCTGAAAAGAGCCAAACTAAATTCTTACGTTATCTCTAGGTAGTATACCAATACCTAGTTGAGTGCCGGCAGAAACACTATGATTCATATTTACTGTTATTCAGAATGTCTCCCTTTAATGAGGAAAATTATACTTTGGAGGGCCAATGTTAAATCACTTGTGTTACTATGGCGTACAATCACAAACATTATTCAGATGTTGTAAATACATGTGTAGCTAGTGTTCGAAATGCATTTCTAATAAAGAAAAAGTTAAAGCGAGCATTCATGGATGTATGTAGGAATGGGCACTTTCTTCCTAAGGGGGAAGGGGTAAGTTCTGGGAGACACATTAAAAACTCCTCATAAGCATTTCTTGTACAAATCAGCATTCTCCTTTTGAAGACAGTGATTCCAGCAGACAATGTGGATTTGTGGTATTTTGAAAAACACCAAATCAAATTACTGTATTTAATTTGAATGGGAACTTCATGAATGAGAAGTCGCCGAAGAGCACCAAGCCAGAGCAAGGAAGCTTAGGTTGCTCTTAGCCCTTTGTTCTGTTGGGAGGTGTAGACAGTGTACTCAAATTGTGGAATGTAAAGAAAGGAACTAGAGAGCTGGTGATTTAGCTCAGTGGGACCACTCCTGCCTGGCTAGCACAAGGTCCTGAGTTTGATCCCTGGTACCAAAAAAACCCCCCCAAAACCAGGAAGGAACTAGAGGTAAGGGGTGATGAAGCTAATGAGTCTTGAGCTACTGGAGCAAGCGCATGGAAAATAACAGTGCCTAGAGGTACAAGGGATGTTTCCACCCGATGATAGA
The DNA here is from genome assembly GCF_000247695.1 of Heterocephalus glaber. The sequence continues at coordinate 4,440,944 of NW_004624766.1, forward strand.
GTGCAAAGCTCCTTGACATGAGGGTTATTTTCTAGGCTCAGGTTCAGAGCCCAAGACTTGCTTGCTTTCAGTGGTTGGGGAGGAGGATGCTAATAGGGAACATCTATTTATTGCTTGCTATGTGCTCAGTGTGAAGGACCTGGGTTTAATCACTTGTACCACGAAAAAGAAAAGAATTTCCACTAAATGCATATCATTTTGGCATCTTCGTAAAATCAAAAAACCTTAAGTTGGGGATCATCTGTATTCTGATTCATACTTCTTTAATTATTAGTGAGACTAAACCCCTGCCTGTGTTGGCTTATCAGGTACATTTCTCAGTGTGCATAATGCATACGAAGTGCTGTCACAGCGCTGCCACTTCCTTGTGTCCTTTTCCTCTTTAGCCATTTGTTACATGGGGCCGTGTTTCTGGTGACAGTATATGTTTATGTCACAACATAAGATTTTATTACTATTTTGGGTTGTAAATATCCATGATACTTATCATAATTTAAAATGTTCTTTGCCCTCTTTGTATTTGGTGTTACTTTTTATTAAGGCGACTTTAAATGTATCTTTAAAATATTTGCATCCACCTACTTCAGCCTCATAATACTATTTAGTTTTTCAATAGTCATAAATTCATCTCTACTATGGCTGGGATAAATATGCTATCTTTTCTTTTTATTGCTTTTTATGTTTAATTAGTTCATTGACCAATTTGGAAAGTATTAGCATATTTGGTGAGTTATGGATGTAATATCCTTTTCTTCATATTGATATCAGGTTGTTCCACCAGCATTTATTAAATGGTAATTCCTTCATCCATTATTGTGATTTTTAGTTCTGTTTTGTTTGCTATATCCTAAGGACTTATAAGTGCTTAAATTTATCTCTGGAATCACTATTTTATTAACGTCTTTATCCTGGCTTTGATCCAGCAAAATTCAGTTTTGATTAAGATCACTTTATAATATGTCTTAAAATTTGATTATTATGTCCTCCTCTAATCTTCTTTGGTATTATTGTGTATTCATTTTTTGTTATTAATTTTGCTAGTGTATTCTAGCAGAAATGTAATTGTTAATTATGTTAATCTATTTCTTGGTTTATGGAGTAATGTTACTGACATTACCATGAATTTTCTAAACCAGGGGCAATGGATATAACTTTGTTTATTTGGGTATTCTTTTATTTTTCCCATTATAGTTTTTATTTTACTAGATACCTTATTTACCTTGATATTAAGTATCCATCTTTTTTTCAGATTTGGGAATAGGACTATTTGTTTCCTTCTCTAACTTGTTATCATGCATATGAATTTAGCTGGTTTTTGTATTTTCTATTACTCAGTTGTATCATCTGCAAAAAAGTGATATTTCTGTCTGTCTTTCCTATATTTATTCTCTATTCTTTTTCATCTTATTCTGCATTGTTTTTTATTACCTGAATGTGCTGAGAGAAGCATCGTACATTTCTGTCTGTGTTTTCAAAGCGAAGCTATTAAGATGATGCTGTCTACTATAGCAGCTAATAGCCACTCATGACAATTTGAGTAAAATTAAACATTCAGCTCCTCAGTCATATTGGCCACATTTAAGTACTCAATGGTCACATGAGACTAGTCACTCCCAACTAGTACTGCAGCTTGTCCAGTGGTATTGGACAGTGCAGAAATAAATATTTCCATCACCGCAGAAGGTCCTATTGGATTGCTCTGCTCTAGGATTTCCTATGAAATATCTGTTGTGGCTTTAATGTGTCCCCCAAATGTGTTGGAAATGCTGACCTAAAACTCTTGAGAGTGAGAGATCTCTGATTTCAAAGGGTTTATTGAGCTGTGAGAGATGCTAGCCAAAGAGAGTACCAGGTCCTGGGACAAGTTCACACAGCTGCGCAGCGGGGCTGCACAGCAGTTGGCAGTGTCTGCTAGACCTAGGGCAGAGCTTATTCTTACAAAAATTTGGGGGAGGAAAGGATAAGTTGCTACACTGACTCCACACAGGCTGTGGATTCAGAATACCACAAAGCAGGGAAAGGAGGGTAGGAGGGTGATTTGTAAAGAGAAGCTCTGAATGTTTATAGGTAAAGAGGGCAGCCACAGTGGGATTGAAGTGAAGGTTTCAACGTACGTTCAAGAATGTGGAGCAGTCTTTTCTGGCTTGGTCCAAGGTTAACTTCCCTCATCTTTCCTCCCCTCATCCTTTGACCCTTGTGATTTATTTCAGAATTTTTCCCTCTCAGAGATTTTCTCCCCAAGTTCACGTGTTAATGGCATTTGGAGGTGGGATTCTTAGGAGGTAATCAGACTTAGATGAGGTCATGAGAGTGAAGTCACGGTGATGCTATTCGTGACTTTAGAAGAAGAAGAGGAGAGAACTGAGCACCTGTGCCCCTGGCCTCTTGCTTCTGATGCTCTCTTCTTATTATGGTGCCACACACAGACCTTCACCGGATGCTGGCACCTTGATCCCAGACTTCCCAGCCTCCAGAATGCTGAGAAAGAAATTTCCTTTTTTTAAAATAAATTTCACAGTCTGTGGTATTCTATTACAGCAACAGGCAGTGGACAAAGACATTCAGAAAAATATCAAAGTTCACTTTAAATCTATAATCTTTTTTAATCGTATGGAATAAATCCTCCCTTTTGAGTTTGAAGAGTTTTTATAAAGAATGAATATTGAATCAATTCAATAATTGAATGAATGACCTCAGCACTCACCCAAACAGTTCTTATACTTAAAAATATTTTTTTCTGTCTTAGTTGTACAATCTTGGTAATTTCCCCATAGAATGTGACTCATACTTGTTTGTTTTTGAAACATTTTCCTTTTCTTATATAGGATGTATGATTTAGTAAGTTATATTTTTTAATAAGACAGGCCTATAATTTGGGCTCTTTCTCTCTCTTGGTGTTCTCTTCATTAGACTTTTTGGATCAAGATCTTAGTTACTTCCTAATATGAGTTATGTAACATACAGTTTTGAAACTGCCTTTGCAACTGTTTGAAAATTTGGAAATGTTTTGAGACTCCACTGGGGCTTCCTTTAGAAGTATTTGGAGGGGATAGGACTTTCTGTAACAGTTCCTTTGACATGAAACTATGCATTTGTAAATTTTTTTATTCAACTTACTTAGGTCATTCAGCACTGTTGAAAGTAAACCACGGATAAAACATGAGGCACACAGTAATATCCATCAGAAAGTGAGAATGGTCATATCCCCTCTTCCTGGGATTCTTCAAGGTTCCCCTGTGCTCCCCAGCATGACTGTCACCAGGTCAGCCTTCTCACTGCCAGAACCCTCCCTCCAGACACCTTGATTTTTTTTTTTTTTTTTGGTACCGGGGATCAAACTCGGGACCTTGCGCTTGCGAGGCAGGCACCGGAACCACTGAGCTAAATCCCCGGCCCCGGACACCTTGATCTTGTTGCCCCTTCCCAGCACCGTGGTGATAGTGTTCTTCCTCTTCACTCCCTGCTCGTCCCGGGCACTCACTCAAAGCCCCTGAGTTTATGATTCTCCTCAGCTGATGTCTGTCTGCTTCCCTCTTACTGTTTTCCTGAAGCGTGTCATTCATTTTGGCAAATAGTTACCATAGCCTCTTCATGTCATCTAGTAACCTCCTATGTCATTACGTATGTCTCAGATGCCTGGTGTCCCTGTAGGAGAGGGGTGGAGACAGACTCCAGGTCTTCTGTTTCTTTTGTTTAGCTAGCACAATCCACTATATAGTGTTAGTGTGTGGTGGACATTAAGAAATACTTGAGTAAGTGTCAATGAATTCATAAGTCTCACTTCCTCACTAGGTAACACTGTGGCCAAGGGCAAGTTTGATTAACTTTAGTAAACGGGGAGCCTATTTGGATGAAAAGGCAAAAGAGTTTCCACAAGGTCCATCACTGATGAGCTAGTCAACTCAGACTTCCTAACCCATTCATTCAATAGTTAATTGTTGATTACCTCCCACATGCTAGGTATGGCGGATACAATGCTAACATGTTCCCTGGCTTCCTGGAGTTCAATCTAGTTGGAGAGACTGGGTTTAAACAAGTAAACCAACAAATAAACATGCAATTAGAAATGGTGCCAAATGCTGTACAGTAAAGAGAATGACACGGACAGTCCGCTGGCTGAGCAGGGTCTCTAAGATTTGGAAATGACGTTTTGCTCGAGGACTGCGGAATGGTTCATTAATCAAGCAGAGCCAAATGAAGAAATCAGTCAGCAGAAACAGCACATGCAAAGGCCCCAAGGTGCAAAATTGCTTAGTGGCTTTGGGCAACATCCAAAAACTAGTGTATGACTGGAGCATGCTGTGTATGGGAGTCGAATGGACTGAGCCAGCTCCTGATCCTCAGGCCCCTTTTAGTCCAGGGCTGGACAGTGGGGTTTTAAATGGATTTTAAGCAACTGGATATATATTTTCAAAGATTTTTCTAAGCCAGCTTATGTGCTTAGCAGCACTCCAACATAAATGTTGGACAATAAACGTGTATTGTCTCATTTAATACTGAGAGCATCCATATGAATTGGGCACTATTAACATGTTCATTTCCCAGTTGGGGAAACCAAGGCCCAGAGATGACCCCAGCAGCTGGCCTAGGGACACAGTATGTTCACGAAGGGGCCAGGGTATACCCAGGTTGTCTTGAGCCTCCAGAGCCCATGCTCTGACCACTGCCTGGCCTTGGCACAAGACCCTTTGGTCCCTGTGTGGAGCTGGACAAGTCCTGGAGGAAGCAGACAGGCTGGGAAGCTCTTTCAACAGCCCAGGTGAGAGGTTGCAACCTGGACCATGGGGTGCGGGGTAACGGGAGAGAAATTGACATTCTGGGGTGGCCCGGGCGGGGAGGGAAGGGAGAGAAAAGGGGAAGTAGAAGTGGGACTGAATAGATGTGACTTATTTAGTCTGAAATAAAAGGCTCTGAAGTTGCATATTACAGAACTTACAAAAGAAACAAAATAATAAAGCTAAAGCACAGCAAAAAAAGAAAAAAACAGGATCAGAAATGAAGTGAAAAACCACACTAATAGGACAAGCTTTTTCATTTTAATACAGTAGAAATATTGAATAAGACAGGAAATGTAATTATTATTTTAAAATGTGTCATTTTTCTGGAACATTATTTATAGCTCCTTGGTGTATTAGCTAACCAAGCTGAAACAGAGACTCTGATAGCATGAGGTAATGAAACTGGTCAACAATTTATTGCCATTAAATCTGATGTGAGATCTACTGCCCTGTGTGGCCTCCCCTTGGCTTTCGTCCCCCTGCCCCCCGCCTGTTGAAGTCTGATTTGTCTTCATGACTCTGCTCAAATCCTTTCCTAAGACAAGAAAACAAAACCATTGACGTGAATACCTGGTTACCTCAGAGCAAATCAGCGGTGAGCAGCAGCGAGGAGGAGGCGAAGGTTAGGGTGTAGGTAGTCTTCAATAGATGAAGACAAGAATGGGCTTAATTTGCCTTAGAAATATTTTCTACTACAGCAGACTCATTTTTGAAAAGCAAGTTTCAGCACTTCAAAGAGTTAAAAAATCAGTTGTCTCGAAACTTTGTCTTGTGGGACATCAGAAAAGCACAATAAAGTTAGAAGGTAACGTCTGTTGGCAGATATAAGTTGTAAGCTTTTCCGTCAGCACTTTACTTAGAGCTACTGTGCTTCTCCCTTTTATTCTCTTGAGAAAGGTGAAGGGCAGTGGTTAGGAGGAAGTTGCTGCCAGGTTCTGTCCAGGGGCCTCTGTGTCCCCTGTGCTGTGACATGCGTGGAGGGGGCAGCAGAGCATGAGGGGCAGTTCCAGCCTTGTGTCTTCTTCTCGAAGGCTCCCTCATCCCGGGAGAAGTGTCGCCTGCAGAGGAAGCCTGTAAGTGGTACCCAGTGCCCTCTAGGAAGGGATGGGGAAGTGTCCAGAGCAATGACAATGGTGGGCAGAGAAGTTGGGCAGAGGTCAAGTCTTCAGCCATGTGTATTAGGCATTTGTGGATTACAGCAAATCTTAGGAAAGTGATTTCGTTTTTTATACCATGTTCAGGCCTCTTCAGTTTCCTTTCCCTCATGGAGTTCCCCATAGGAAAGGAAGGAAAAAAGACAAGAAGGATGAAGAAGAGTCCCAGAGGACAGATAACCAAATGCTTACATCAGGCCACTTGGTCCTTCATTCCTGCACACTTGAGGGTGCTCAACGTTACTAAGTCAGGTCAGGGTAGGAGCCTGAGGACTGAGACGACAGAGGTAGGTTGCAAGGTCCTTCCTCTGGAGCACGGACACACTGGTGTAGCCAAGTATTATGTGCAAGGTCCTGGCACGGCATTTGGCACATACCTGGTACTCAAGGTCTTGACCATCCCCACCTTACCTTACCGTCACCCTCATTGCTGTGAGATGTGTGAGCACCCTGGTTATCGCCACGTCTGGTACTGAGGTCACACTGTGACTGCGAGGTGACCGGCTAACTGATTAAGTGAATACAGTTTTGAGTGCCTAGTCAGTACAAGCATCTTTAAAGCTTTGGGAAAAGCTCCTGCGACTATCTAAATTGAGATGGGTCATAAATTTTAAAAATGTAACTTGTAAAGCCAATATGGGCATTATATGCTAAGTGAATGAAAACAAAAGGCGTTCCAGGCCCGTGGGGAAGGAGTAAGTTGTGGGTTGGTAGGGAGTGCGCATTGGATGTTCATTTAGTACCTGGTCAGGGGCAGAGTTTTGAAAGCACTAACGCTTCATAGAAAGGCTGGGGAGAATAAACCGCTCCCCAAGGCATGAGTGTGCAGACACTCTATTCAGTTGCTACTCACAAATGTTTATCAACTAGCTTTCCAGGAAAAAAGTACGTGTAGGGATGCACATTTACTCTAATTTCACTGATATAAAAGATGTGTCACACAATTCACAAATAATAAACTATCCAATACCCTTATTATAAATTCTGTGCAAAGAGCAGGTTCTCACAAAGTGCTTTTGATGATTTTTGTTGTTGTTGTTGAGCTCCTGTAGCCATAGCTAACCTGGAACTGCAATCTAGCCATGATTTGACACTGAAATTTCATTCCAACCCACTCATTCTTTCCCAATAAATTTATTGTCATTAAATCTGATATGTGATCCTCCAAACTATTTTTCACCTTTATGCATATGATATTCATTAAACTGAAACCTCTTTCAGTTTCACCACTGAGCAGGTTAGAACTTCCCTTGTTTCATGTGAGACTTGGGTACCTTCTATGCCATATCTTGTAACAGTTTTTGTATACTGAAAGGTTATTTTCTTCTTTTTATGATATTATTAATGATATAGCGACCTGCCAGGTGTGGTGGCACACACGTGTAATCCCAGCACTCCGGAGACTGAGGCAAGAGGATCACCATGAGCTTGTGGCCAGCCTGGGCTGTCTAAGGAGACCTTAACTCAGTCCCCCTCCAAAAAAACAATATAGTGACTACAAACACAACTCACTTTTAGTTTAATCTGCCTTGACATTTTCTCCATCACTTTGAAATAATCAACGAAACAAGGAATCTAGCCCTGATTTGCAATGTTTGCCAATTTGTAAGATATAAATGCCCCCCCATCACCAGTTTTGTGCTGGACATAAAATTGGGAAGAGAAACACAGTAACACACCATTGTGTGCTACTTCCACCAGCTAGATAACAATAACATAATCTCAGGAACATAGATGATAATAATAAAGTAGTATAAGTAATGAGTTTTGAGTACTCACTGTCTTTCTTTTTAAGTGTACAGTATTTCCCCCATCAGCAGTTTCACCTTCCACAGTTTCAGGTGCTCATAGCCAGCCATGACCTGAAAATATTAAATGGAAAATTTTAGAAATAATTTATGGTCTGCATTGCACACTGGGCTGAGTAGCATGATGAACTCTAGTGCTGTTCCACTCAGTGTTCCCCTTTGTCCAGTGTGTTCATGCTGTATGCACTACCCACCTGTTAGGCATTTACTTGTCTTGGTTATCGGATTGACTCTCACAGTATTGATATTTTGTATGTAAGGTTCAGTGCTATCTGGTTTTAGGCATCCAAAGAGGTCTTGGAGTGTAAACCACCCCGGCCAGGAAAAAGTGAGGGGACTGCTATAAGTTACTTATTTGCAAATTAATATTTTAAGTTTTAATCATAGCTCTAATTAAATACTGGCTTAGTTAATTTCCAAACATTTGATATTTGAGAGAAGCCAGCTCCAGCAACTATTTCCTTCATTTCTGATGAGGGGGAAAGTCTCCTCTTGGGGTGAACTCTGCGCCTTTCCTCGCCTTGGCCCGCCCTAACGTGCAGTCTTGGTTGCTCATGCTGCCTGTACACGGAGCCTTATCCCTTTCCTGAATCTGATATGGATCCTGCCTCGACCTCCTTACTTACCCTACTCATTAGTATATTTAATGTATTCCCTAATGACTCGACATTTTGCATTTATTCCCTTATATCTTTCTCTATGGGGGAAAAGAAAGATCATGTACAGCTCTAACAGAGGGTAGTCCTGTGCAGATCAGTTGGACAGCTGTCAAATGAGTTACCCTAAAGAGTTCTTCAAAAGCTACCTCTTCACCTCACCTCTGAAAAGAAACCCAAACCTGTCCTACAGGTTGGAGAATTTTGCAACCCTTGTTTCCCTCAACCATACCACAAGAACAAAGTCGTGCGATTCCTAATTGCAAATGCACAAACTTTTATCAGCAACACAAATATTTATTGAGAGATTTGACCAAAAGAAGTTTCTCCTGGCTCCGCCCTCAGCCTTATTTTCCTTTCTTAAGCAATATCCCTTTTGCAGATGTTGAAAACCTGTCTGCCCCTGCTCCAGAACTGACTCACAGCAATTTATTTTTGCACTGATTGGTAAACAGCTGATCCCCTGCCAGATCCCCAAGCCTGTGCAGATGACCTTGCCCCTCCTGAGCCCAGTGCTTCCCTCAACACACACACACACACACACACACACACACACACACACACATACATCAAGCCAGGGCAGGCACCTCCAGACTCTGCTCTGGCGTCTCACTGGCCAGTGCCCAGTTATTACCCATTGTTGAATATTCTGGTTGTCACCCCTGCCCACATCCTCCCAGTCACAGGCTTGAGCTATTTATCACTGTGTGCATTCAACTCCTACCTCCAGATCAAGCAAGAAGCTTCAAGGCTACCTCATGGCCATGGGACCCATCTCACTTTTAAGAGAGAAGAACTTGGCAGCTTAGAGTCAGACAGAGGTCTCCAGAATCCAAGGCTTTTCCCTGGTGTGTCTGTCTCTTGTTTCCAGCCCTCTAGTGTGCCCGAGAACATCCCCGTTCCATTAAATATCCCCACCAGCCCCAGGCCAGGGCTCTCCCACCTGCTAAGCCTCCCGGAGGCTCCCCTGGTCAAGAGCCCCCAAGACTGACCCTGCCGCTGGCCTCGTGTCACCCCTGTTGACTTGGGTGACTCTTGCTACTCCCTCTGCTGCCATCGTTGCTTGGCCCCTGTGTCTTGCTTGTCCTTTGGGACTTTTTCTATCTGCTGTGCATTCCAACTCCGACCTCTAACCAATCACTCAAACCCAGCAGCTGGAAATTCCCAACTTTCCCCACTCTGGCTACAGCCTGGGTCTTCACAGAGGTAAGGATACTAGTTTATAGTGGAGACACCTGTCTGTTTGACCAAAATCACAAGAGAGATGGGATCCCTTTCTCCAAAGGGGAAGGCAGACAGCAATAGGGTGCATTGTGATCACTATCCAGTAGGAGAAGCTTATAATAAAATCATTTTCAAGTAACATGAAATTTTTCCTACATTTGTTTGGGGTGTGAAGTTACTATTACAGTTGAATAAAGATTAACTCATGCTTTTCTCTCTCATTTTCTTCCTTGCCTGTCTCTTTAAAAATATTGCTCGCAGATGTCTAAGGATTTATATTAAAAGTGAATTCCAATAAAGGGCCTATTAAGTTATTTAGCCTGGTTCATTAACCCTTTTTAAAAATAATGTACATGTTTAGGCCGGGGGTGTTTTCCAGTTGTCATTTCAAGAGATAAATGCACTGGGAAATGAGAGTCTAAAGAGATGTGAATGTCATTTGTCTAATTGAAGATGAATGCTGAATTCAGGAAGCCATAGTAGAATTGAGTGCAACTTGCTTTGAAAGAGATTTTTGATCATGGGATATGAAGCCTGGCCTCCCATGGGCTCTGCTGGACCATGGACTCCTTCACTGTAGTCTGCCCTGTGCATCCACAAGAGGAAACTTGCACAGTGGATGTGGGGAATAAGGATGTTGAAGTTTGTTTGGCAAGCCAACAGAGCAAGACAGAAAAGCAGCCATTCACCTGGGCCTGTGGAATTCAAAGTCTTTTGAAAATGGAAGAGCTGCATTCTGTCCTGTGTATATTACACCAATTGGTCTTCCTTCCATTAATATCTGTGTGTGTGTGTGTGTGGTATTGGGGATTGCACCCAAGACTTTGTACAAGCTCCAGCCCTAGCCCTTTTAAAATTTTTTGACAGGGTCTCAGTAAGTTGCTGAGTTTCCCAGGCTGGACTTGAACTTGCAGTCTTCCTGCCTCAGCCGCCCCAGTTGCTGGCATTACAGGCATGCTCCACCGCACCTGGCTCTTCCCTTAGGATTTGTGTCATCCTTGTTTGTCTGTCCCATCAAGATCTTCTCGACTATCTTTAAAAGGGGAGAAATAATGGTAGTTCTAGCACAGTGGGTGTTAGGCAGCCTTCTCGAAGTGAGGGTTAGTCATCTTACTTGAGCTTGCTGTCTCCCATGACCTGTGAAAACCCTTGCCCAAACACTGGCTGCTGAGATCTGCCCTGTGGCTACACAGAAACGAGGGCTCTGTGGTAGCTATGATACTGGAAGACGCACCCTCAATGGAATGTGGCAAGACATGACTAAAAAATTAGAAGATGCATTAATTTGAGCTGTTTTTGATGGTTTTAATACCCATATAGGGAGTTGGGGGAAGCTAGCGTTCTTAGTGACCAACTTGAAGAATAAAACACTTGAACTTCTAGGTCAAAGGCTGAATTCCTTGTGCAGGTGGGAATGCTGTACCTCAGAGCAAGGCCAAGTTCCATTTTTGGGAATGACCTTACCCATCTGAAACTTTCCCGGAATCTCTTATCATTAGCTCCCCACCCAAAGGATGAAAAACACCATCTGATTTACAATTTTCCCATCTCTTATTTGAGTTTCCAACTTTCTTGGATAACAGATGGCTAGAAAATGTGTAAGCCCAAATAAAAGCAAAGCATGGGCTCACTGTTTCTTCACTGGTGTCAATTGCTTTTTGAAATTAAGATTATGTAAATGATCCCTTGCCTTGAAGTGGGAGAATCAGAAATGAAGGAAACAACCCCAGCACTTGAGAGTATTTTAGTTTGGGTTGTATATAACGTTTCTTCTTTTTTTTTTTTTCCTCAAGCTTTTAATGTTTCCTTTTAAAGAAAAAGAAGAGGCATTTGGTAAAAACATTTTACAAGTCGCTCATTCACAAGCTTGCAGAGTTTCATCGAAAGCCAGCCTAGAATCAGAGAGAATATTAGAGTTGGCAGAGGGCTCAGAGGCAGCAGTTTTAATTGACTTGAAGAGGGAGGAAAGCATTCTGAAGTCAGATACCGGAGGAGGGCCTGGGCCTCTCTGGGTTTGGCATCTTTCTTACCTCAAGGAGTTAAAAGCCTGGGCCTGGGCGTGATCAGCCAGATGGTCTTTAACAGTAACATGGTTCATATTGTTTAGATTATCCTGTTGCAAGTACCGTGCCTCGTTTACCTTTTATGGAATAAAGTGTGGAAAATTGACCACAGATGTAAGTAACCAAGAATGACGAGGAAGCTGTTGTTACCAGGCCTCTTCTTTTTCTCTCCAATACGCCTGATCCCACAGATAAAAATAAAGGCAGAAAGGGGAGGCAGGCTGAGAGCTTAGCTCACTTAGCCCTGGAGCTCAGCCCTGGCACCCCTAGCACCCTGTCTTACATTTGCATATTTCCAAGGTTGGCCTCAGGACTTGTATGCAGGCTACTCTCAGATTCTAATTTTCCAAGGCCCTCCACTGACAGCATCACCCCTTAGAAGCAGTTTTTCCATCAGGTTTGAAGGTGGGGGAAAGACTCCTACTGGCAAGGAGATGCTTGTGTTCTCTGATGGAGAAGGGAGTGGCATGCTGGGGCCTGAGGGGCATATATAAATTCTTCTCTCCCACTGCTTTGATTGGCCTCTCTACTGCAGGATGAATCAGATAAATTAGACCTAGGCCCTCCTTGTGCCTGAACTGTATTTCTGAGCTTTACAAAAGTGTTGCCTACCCAGATCCAGCCACCATGAGGAAGAACGTGTTGAGACAAGCCTGTGCTTTCATTTATGGCAGGCTTTTTAGGATTATGAACATAAATACCCTTTTACACCCTCACAGGAAGGTGATAAAGGAGGCTTTATAAGGTCCCTCTGTCTTCTCTCACTTCCTCTTCTGCTCCTTTTGAGGCTCTGTCCTCCTTTGGCAAGGCCAAGATCAGTTTTGCCTGTCGCCCTGTCTGTGGCACTCACTTTTTCTGCCAGTGGCTATAACCACACTAAAGGGACCACTTTCTGCTTGCAGGTCCACTGGAGGCAGCAGATAAGTGGGCTACTCCTGGCCTCCCAGAAATGGAGACTTTCTCGGGGTGGACCACTGGCTTGCCTTGCCTCCCTGTCAGGCCCCAAAGGAGATGGGACCCCTCCTCTGGTCACGTGTAGGTCTGGCTTTCATTCTCATCCAATCCAGCTCCCCTTCCTCCTGCCAGGCCCCCTACTAATCCCTTCCACCAACCTCGCTCTCTGCAGTCCTGGCTCCACTGCCAAGAAACTCCCTAACATCCGTCATCCTTAACCTGCTCCTTGCAGGCTTTCCTGGAAGCCTAGGCCTGTCTCCCACACTGCTTTCTCCACAAGCCACCCTGCCTTTCTGTACACACTGCTGTTCCATATCCTGGGGCCCTTGGAAGCTCCTCCTCCCTTGGAGCTGAGGTGCCTGGTGCACCCACGCCTGTCAGGAACCCGGATGCTCTTGGCCATCTCTGAACACTCTGGCACAGGGTCTCCATCGAACACCCGTCCTCCTTCCCTTTCATGGATTCAGCAGCCTCCCTGCTGACCTGCCCACTGGCCACTCTGTCGCTCCACCTTCTGTGTTTCCCTGCCCTTCACGGCCTCTGTACCTCTGCCCCCAGGGCTGGCCACTGCTTCCTGCCGCTCTGAACACCCGCCCTGCCTGACCACCGCCTTCCCTATCTGTCACTTCTGCTCTGCAGTTCTCATGGCGCCTTGCTCTCCATCTCCAGCTTCAGTCTCTCCCAACCCCACTTGGTGCGCTGTTGGTTATTATGGCCTCGCTCACCAGCTTCCTCAGTTGTCTTCATCCCGACCCCAAACCCTTCTGTCCTTTTACTCTTAACATCACCCCAGCCCGCAGTGCTGCTGCCTCCCCAGTCCCTTTTCTTCCTTTACTCACCAAGTGTCTCGAAAACTCATCTGTAATTGCTGGCTCTTGTGTCAACTCACGCACCAAGTCTGGCTTGACTTCTATTGAAATTGTTCTGGCCAAGATTACCTGTGACCTCCCATTTCTAGCTTTTCTTTCTTCATCTGACCTCTTCAGCTTCTTTTACTGGGCGCTGTCCTCTTCCTCAGCTGTGACAGGTACTTCTCAAGGCTTCTCTCTGTCTCTGCTCAGTTGTTTCATTTTCCCCGGGGGCTCTGCCTTCTCCACTTCTTCAAAATTATTACGCCCTCAGTTACCAACCTCTGCCCAGACTCATCTCACTAAGTGCAGAGGGTTGACTCTTCCCAAGGTAACTTCTGAAAAAATCCTCCATCTTCAACAACAACAAGAAGAGAAACACACCCCACATGACTGCTACTGCTTACCAGCCTGCTGCTGAGAACATGGCCCAAGTCCTGCGACTGAAAAGTACTCATTTTTGTGGTGAGAGCCAGGGTTGTGTCCATGACTTTGGATAGGCAAGCCCATGGAGTTAGAGTAGGGTTTGAGCTGCATTCTGGGCATTCAGATTCTCTCAGGCCTTGGCCTGGCAGTTCCTAAAGCCCGGAGAAGAGGTGCAACTCACAAGCTGTCTGTGCAGTGGGACCAGTGTGGGGCCTGGAGGTACTCATTGCATCCCAGTCCCACGCTCCTCCTAACACTGGTGTGAGATCGGGCAGCTGGCTTCACCTGGTGTCTCTGTTTTAATTTGCAAAATAGATAACAGTATCTAGCTGTTCCGAGGATTAGAGAAGATGTGCATATTTGGAAGATATTATTTGCTAGACATCATTTAGTCGGATGATTGAGCCGGAGTGGTGATATTGTCTTAGGCTAACTGTAGACCCAACAAACCTGCTAGCAAGCTTAAAATTACTTATTAACTTCTTTCATGCATGCATGCACTGGCAGCAGAGTTGAAAGAATTACTGAGAACTGTTTTCTGATCTCAGACCATTGAAATCACACAACATAATCAGAGCCAATTTAGTAACCATCTGTTGTCCAGGTCTCAGTGACATTGGGCAGTAGTGTTCTGGAGATGGGAGATTGGTATGAGTTAGACTACATGGAAGAAGTGGCGTGGGAGGACCTTTGTCTGCTTGAAATAGAAATGTCATATTTGCATCAAGTAAGAAGTCGTACAAGCTTCTGTGCAAGTTAGATGGTGAAACTAGAATTGATAACAGAGGCCTAGGGAACCATTGAATGTGTTTTGAGTGACAGCATGATGAAATGGTGTTTTAGGAGGTTTAGTTTAGCTCCCTTATATATAGAAGACATTTTTTATTAGAGGATCGGGGCAGAGAGAACATTCAGCAACCTGCTACAGGCACCAGGCCCTATCGGAAGATGTGCGGGGCTAGATTGGAAAGGAAAGGTTAGAAATGCAAACTATTTCAAAGAAAACAGTTGTTAAAGATACTGTTGACAAATTTGATATTGGAGATGAAAGAAAAAGACTTAGGATGACTTCAGAGTTTCACTTGGGGATTCTATGAAAATGAAAAAGAACCTTTGTGATAGAACCCGTACAACATAAGAATTTTCCATTTCAACCATCTTTACGTGCAAATTCAGGACCATTAGATACATTCTCATTGTTGTGGTACTGTCACTGCCAGAAGAGAAACTTACTGCAAACTGACCTTGCTGCAGCAATTGAGTGTGTCATCACTGTGCTTATATGTTGTTATTTCAGTAGTTTCTACTAGTTTATTAAATTTTGCAAGATATCAGCCTGCAGTGATTTGGAAATACAGCTCTAGAGACACCCTCCTAGAAGAGAGGACAAGGGGAAGTAAGAAGAGTTAAGGTGTGTTATGTACACTACCGACTCTCCACCATGAATGAAATGGCTGTGTACAGTAAACATGTACTCTGTAAAATAAAATAAGGCGCAGGGTCTGTGAGAAAGGACAGGCGCAGTATGGAAGAAAGGGTAGCTCTTCCCCATCTCTTCTTGGCAAGTTCCTATTCATTCTGCAGAGCTCACCTCTGGGATTCTCCTTCCAAGAGACCTCTTCTCCCTTCTCTCACCCTTCACCTCCTAAGCTTCACCAGAGATGAAGCCACCTTCCTGTGGCTGCTGTCCCATGCATGTATTTCGGGGTACAAACAAGCCATCCTAGTGGTTACTGGCCATGCTAGTGGTCATCCTAGTGGTCATCCTGGTGGTCACTAAAGAAGAGCTCTGGGAATGGATACCATGGCCATTTCATCCCTGGATCCACACAGCTTACATGAAGGTGTGCAGTGAAGGGTTGTTCTCATGAGTTGAATGCAATCGACATGGAGAGTGGAGGAGAGTGGAGGAGAGATGATGCTGTGTGGGGCTGAAGGTAGCATCAGAATCCCCTGCAGGAAGGAGGATACTTTCTTCTGCTTTGAGTCAGACAGTGTATGAAGGAAGACACAGAGGCTGAAGTGCAGAAGTCTGTGAGCATCCTGTGTGGGAATCCTGTGAGGAAAGCAAGAGAGATGGTGAAAGGAGAGGTGGCAGACTGGGTTCTGCTTCCTCTTCACTCCGTGACCTGGTACCTCTGCTAAAGTGTTCATCCTAGTTTTTTGTCAATATCCACTCATCACATAGACTTCAAACCTTGTCATTAATGTGTTCATGTATTTGACAGGGTTCTACTTTGTTTCCAAATGAATGCTAGTGAGTTAGTTTGCTTATTATTTATATTATCCTTAACCCCTACACACAGCCTCTTATGGTGGTTATTATCCCCCTTTTCATATGTGAGGCTCAGGGAGGTTGAGTTATTTGCCCAAATTAAGGCAGTGACTCAGTGGCAGAACTAGGTTTTGAACCCAGCCTTTGAGTCCCTCCAGTCTTGTACAGTGACATGAAACTTGTTGGATCAATTGTGGCAAAATTTCGACACCAGGATGCAAAGAAATTGAAGGGAAGAGGGAGTTTGGGGTTAGGGATTGGTTCACCTGGCTCAGAGGAAGACTGGGGAAGAATGTGGTTAGGGTAGGTACTATGGGGCATAGGATAGCTTGTGTCTTCAGGAGAGGATGCCAGAATAAGACTATTTTGGATGGAGAGAGGACAGTTGGGGACAAGGCGGAGAGGAGCACCTGTTCTGATCCCAGGGTGCTTTATGGAGAGTAACTTTTGGAGTCCCTGTCATGGTTTCTGAGCTGAATGTGCACTGATGCATTCTTTCAAGGACATGAGGTGAATGGGGAGTGGGACCATTTTTCGGTCAGTGGTTCTGCTGCTTCCTCCCCAAAGTTATGTGGCCAGAGAGAGAGAAAGAGGGTCCAGGAAGGAGGCACTGGGACACTCTGCTTCTGTTTTCCAGGGACCTTCCATTATTGCCTGTGGACTTCTCCCCCATGGAACTGGCCCTCAGGCTTCCACTTGAGGTGGTGAAGGAGACATTGTTGAATTAACCAAAGATATCTACTCCATCATCATCACCCCTTTCTGTGGTACCCAGCTGAAGGGCCAGGACTGGGAGGCCACATTTTAGACTTACTTGGATCTTTGACTGAAGACTAGCTAATCCATGTCACAATCCTGTAGTTAACTTAAAGCTTTTCTAAGGTTACACTGTGGTCCTGCTTGTGTTGGCCCCACGCCACCTCTCCCAGCACATTCCCTGTCATTTTCTTTCTTTCTCTGTATCCCCCTTGCTGTTCCCAGAACCTGCCAAGACAGTTCTACCCCAGCACCTTTGTTCTTTCTGCTTTCTCACCCCAAATGTTCCTTTCCCATCTGTTTGTGTAACTGGCTCCTTCACTCAAATCTCTGTTCAGAGCTTTCTCCCATGAACCCCTGCCACCACCTCCAGAAGCCTGTGACCACCTATTTTAATACAGCATTTCCTGCTTCCCTTTACCCTGTTACCCTGCCTGTTTCTCTTTATAACCTATCTCGCTTGGGGCCACATCTGAACTTCTTTGTTTGCCTTTCCATTGTCTGTCATCTTTGCCACAATGTGAGAAGCCCTTTCTCTTGTTCATTGTGTATCTCTAGCACTATATATGTTCAGTTAATATTTGCTGGGTGATCTGCTATTCAATGTAGTACTTATTAGAGCAATTAGGCAAGAGGAAGAAATAAAAGGGATACAGATAGGAAAGGAAGAATTCAAATTATCACTATTTGCGGATGACGTGATACTCTAATGGAAGACCCAAGGACTCCACCAAAAAAACTCTTAGAGTTAATAACTAACTTCAGCAAAGTAGCAAGTTACAAGATCAACACACAAAAATCACTAGCATTTGTTTATACCAACAATGAATGGGATGAGAAGGAAATTATGAAAACAGTACCATGCACAGTCAGCCTAAGAAAAACGAAATACTTAGGAATTAACCTAACCAAAAAGTGAAAGACCTCTATGATGAAAACTACAGTACTCTGAAAAAGGAGATTAAAGAGGACATCAGGAAAGGGAAAGATGTCCCTTACTCCTGGCTAGGTAGAACCAATATTGTTAAAATGGCCACACTTCCAAAACTGGTATACAGATTCAGTGCAGTACTAATCAAAATACCAACAGCATATTTTATAGATCTAGAGAGAACAATCCTAAAACTCACATGGAACCAGAAGAAACCTCAAATAGCAAAAGTAATTCTGGGCAATAAGAGCAAAGCAGGTGGCGTAGCAATACCAGATTTCAAACTATACAATAAAGCAGTAGTGCTAAAAATGGCATGGTGCTGGAACAAAAACAGACATGTAGAGCAATGGAACAGAAATGAGGATACAGAAATCTCCCCAGATGTATTCAACTATTTGGTCTTTGACAGAGGGTCCAAAAGCATATGTTGAGGGAAATATAGCCTATTCAACAAGTGGTGCTGGGAAAACTGGTTATCTGTTTGTAGAAGAATAAAACTGGACCCTTATCTCTCATCATATACTAAATTAAAATCAAAAGAGATCAAAGATCTAAACATTAAAACAGAAACATTAAACCTTCTGGAAGACAAAATAGGTAAAACACTAGACATAGGAGTAGAGAAGGACTTTCTAAAGAGAACCTCAGTTGCACAGACAATAGCAAGAAGCAACAAATGGGATGATGTCTGACTAAAGATCTTCTGTACAGCAAAATTTTCAGTCATTAGAATGAAGAGACAATCTAGGAAAAAATTTTTGCCAGCTACTCCTCAGAAAACTAATACTTGGAGTATACAAAGAACTCAAAAAAAATTAAACCACTTAAAATTAAAGACCCAGTCAAGAAATGGGGAAGAGAAATGAATAGACACTTCTTAGAGGAAGAAATACAAATGGCCAACAAATATATGAAAAAATGTTCACCATCTCTGGCCATTAGAGATGTGCAAATTAAAACAACACTAAGATTCCATCTTACTCCAGAAAGAATAGCAATCATGCGGAAATCAAACAATAACAAATACTCATGTGGCTGTGGCCAAAAAGGAACTCTCCTATATTGTTTGTAGGAATGCAAACTAGTACAACCATTATGGAAATCAGTATAGAGATTTCTTTATTTTTTTTTTTGGTACCAGGGATCGAACTCTGGTCCTTGCGCTTGCACAGCAGGCGGCGAAACCACTGAGCTAAATCCCCGGCCCAGTATAGAGATTTCTTAAAGAACTAAAACTAGAAATTCCATAAGATCCAGCTACCTCCCTGCTAGGTATCTTCCCCAAAGAGCTAAAGTCATCATACTACAGGAATACTTGCATACCGATATTTATAGCACCACAATTCGTAATAGCTAAATCCTGGAAATGTCCTTTATACCCATCAACAGATGACTGGATAAACAAAATGTGGTATCTATACATGATGGAATACTACTTGGCTATGAAGAATGACAAATTTGAGGCTTTTATAGGAAATGGATGCACCTGGAAAACAATGTTGAGTGAAATAAATCGGACACACAGCTTGAATACCATACGGTATCCCTCATTTGAGTGAGGGAAAGTACAAAGGAAAGGATAAAAGATAGAAAGGGACAAGGGGATAGATCTCACCCAGTAGGGAAATGGTCCAAGGGACCAAGGAAAGCAGTAAGGGGGAGAGGAAGGGGAAATGAGAAGAATAAGTATATGCCACACACAGAAAGCTAATAACCCAAATCATTGTAAACAGTACAAGCCATAACTTGTGCTAAAACAAGTAGTATCAGCAAGTATGGAAAAGGTGGTCGGGAACCAGAGGAGGAAGGGGGGAGGGGAAGGGATGGGGAAAGGGATTAAAAGAAAAACAAGCTGTAATATGTCCATGTAATCACTCCCCAAGATGATTGTAAACTGCATGAATTACAAACATGTACTAATAAAATAAAAATGGGCAAAAATATTTGCTAGATGAATGAATGACCAGTGACTGGCTTTTTTCTCAGGAATTTTAATTGAGGGCACCATGAACATTTTGGTTAATGGTAGCTACTGATCCTGTGAGGTCAGCCAGGTATGGGGACAGTAGCCGTGTGTAGTCACATGGAAATGTAGGAAGCTGGTCAAGATCGAAAGAGAAACTGAGGCAGAGACGAGGTGCCCCCTGAGAGAGGAAGTGGAAATCTTGCATTGGAGGAGGGGACACCTCTTCATCCCTTGTGGCCTGGCCATATTTGTATACCTGTGCTCACGAACTTGCCTGGCTGGCTGTATGAATTTTCTTGTGTAATTTGCATAACAAATATCACAGATCTGGCAGGTGAAAACAGCATTTATTATCCCTTCTGTGGGTCAGAAGCCCAGATGGCCCTCAGCTGTGTTCAGGTCTCACAAGGCTGAGTGCTGGCGGGGCTGGACTCTTCCGGGTGGGGCTGGGCCGTTGGCCCTGGGGAAGAACCTATAGTACTTCCAAGCCCATGCAGGTTGTCAGTACAATCGAGTTCCTTGCAGTTGTAGGACTGAGGTCCCTGATTTCTTTGGTGGCTTTTGGCTAGGGACTCCTCTTACCACCCAGAAGTCACCACTAGCTCCTTGCCTCTTGCCGCCCCCTTGTCACCACAGAGAACCTGCTACGCAGTGGATCTGTCTCACACTCGGATCTGTCTGACTTGCTCTTCTGCTACTTACAGGAGAAAACTCTGCTCCTAAAGGGCTCCTATGATTAGGTCAGGCTTACCTAGATAATCTCCTTCGAGTAACTCAAAATCAAAACGAGTAGCCCTAACTGCATCCGCAAAAATCCCATTTTCCAGGTAACTTAACATAGTTGGGACATGGTATCGCGTCATAGTCATGGTCCTGGGATTAGAGCAGGAAATCTTAAGGGGCCGTTTTAGGATTCTGCCTACCACAGCATTTTTTTTTAAAACTCCATTTAATTAATTAGCTTCAGAAGGGGGGTTCTGCTTCTTATAACCAAAGAATAATGGCCATAATCCAGAGGCCCCAGCTTTAGGGAGTATAGGGAGAGCTGAAGTTATAAATTTTGCCTTTTTGACCTCTACTAAATTGTGGTTCTTTATTTTTCCTCTGGAATAGAGATCAAAATATAGAGATATGAAAGATTAGACCGTCTTCCAGGCTTCATTTGCCAAGAATAATGAAAATAGCCCCTTGCCTCTTAACTTTCTGGTAGAAAACTTTTTTTTAAATGCTTTTCCTGAAGGATCACTGTCCAAGTGAAGTCACTGGTGATCCTGAGCCTTTTCCCATGACTTAATTGCCGAGGGGAGGACTCCCCAGCTGAATCTCACAGAATACACTGAGGGTAATTGGCTGAGAACCTCTGCCGTCTGGTTGAAATGAGTGCTTTTGGTTAATCCACACCATGAAGCTCAAAAGCTATTATGTATGTATATTTTTGTCCTGAGGTATTATCAAGAAATTCCATATAGAAAGGAATAAACTATGGTTTAGGAATGAAAAAAAAAACCAAAGAAAAATGCAAGACACAGTAAACTGTTTCCTGCAGATGTAAATCAGAGCAAGTTTTGAAGCCTTTTTATGACTCAGAGAGGTCACTGACCAAATCTGCTGAGAGAGGCAGGATGAAACACAAACGACTACATTTTTATGAGTTTTTTTCCTCCCGCTGCCATTCGCTCTTTCATTTGCCCGATGTAACACAATTTTTCACAACGCTGTAGGGAATCAGACATAAGGAATTGCTATCCAGTTTACTGCCTGGCTTCAAAAAGTGTATAGTAATAGTTGAGTGTCAAAAAATAGCATGTGGTAAATTGGAGGGAGTTGTGGGGAGATGCTTGCTTTGTGGAGAATTGCTGGCAGGTTGAAGGATTGTAAAATTATAGAATCAGAGAGACTCAGAAGGGTCTCTCCTGTCACCACCTCCAACCCTTCCTCATTGCATGGGCCAGCTTAGCTCTGCTTGGTCATACTCCTCAGAGCAAGTGAGAGAAGTCAGGTGACAACTGTAGGGAAGGTAAGGACTCTTGAGCCTTGAGTGGTGCCTGGTGCTGTTGCTATAAGGGACAAGCTTCTTAACTGTTGGGAACGTAAGTGTCCAGTGGAGATCCTAAGACCTAGTTAGCAAGGCTTTCACAGAATTCAATAAGATTCATGTGCAAGATTCATAGCCACCATGAAGCAAATAAAAGTTATTGTGTTGCATTCCTACTACTAAAATGAAATTGAGGCTTGGACCCAGGATGGTGGAAGAGAAGGTACATGGAATCCAAGACAGATATTGGAAATGTAGGGAAAGACACTGTGTTTTGAAGGTCAATAAATATTACACTAGGAGCTTGAGGCTGCTTTTCAAAGGCAGGAGGTGGTAGCCACGTTGCAGGTGTTACGGTTTAGGTCTAAAATTTTCCCCCATTTAAGTCTTGTGTTCAGAGGTGAGGCTTTGGAAGATGATTGGATCATAAGGGCTCTAATTTTATCACTGGATTAATTCATTGGTGAGATCGTAATTTGATGACATTATTGGGAAGTGATGGAAATAGGAAGTGGGCCTAGTTGGAGGGATGACCATGAGGATGTGATGTCGGTGACTATATCTGGTCTGCAGCCCCTTCTTCCTGTCTCTCTGCTTCCAGGCCGCCATGACATGAACAGCTTTCCTCTGTCATGATGTCTACCTCATTTTTGGCCCAGAGCAATGGAACCAGCCAACCAGAAAAGTGAGGCAGAAGCCTCAGGCCCAAGTTAGAAAGCCCACACTGCTTACATATACAGCCATGCAGTAAGCTCGAAGTAGCCCAGCCTAAAGCAGAGCACTTGTGAGCTACTCACCAGGCTCCCCAAGAAACCAGGCACCAAGCTCAAGTTTGAAGAGCTGGGGGAAAAGCTTTGGGAAGGTGGAAGACAGAAGGCTCCCATAGCTCTGAAGTGAAATGAAGGACAGAACATTTCCAACTAGGGAACTAGGGAGGCTAGAATATTGAGGTGTTTTAGGAGGCTTGGTGACTTTACTTCTTAAAAGCAGCCATCACAAGGGCCAGGGATTTAGCTCAGTGGTTCCGGCGCCTGCCTCACAAGCGCTAAGGTCCTGAGTTCGATCCCCGGTACCAAAAAAAAAAAAAAAAACAGCCATCACAAACTGCTTCCTATCTTGGGTAACCCTTTTCCTCCGTAGATGTAGGATGCAAAGACAGAAAACTAATAGGGTTAAGGATAATCATTCATTTTTTTATTCCACAGACATTTATTGATGCCTGCCCAACCATGTTCCAGGCCCTGGGGATCAGAGATGCAGCCTTTGGGTGTCAGACAGGAACACAGGTGCTTGGACAGAAGCAGGTATAGCATAGCTTCCCTTACCTGTGCCCTCAGAAGATGGTGACTTAATACAGATACCACTGCTGATCCCTTAGCCTAAGATCTTGCTTCTGGCCTCTTCCCATTCCTCAACCTTCAAGGTTTAGGTTGAGCCTTGTCTCCTCTCCAAAATTTTACGAGCCTCTCACCACTTGCTCATTGTCTGTGCCCCTATTCTCCTCCTTTAGGCATCTCATTCCTTTTTGCCACATGTGCTTGTCTGCATGGTTTTGCAGTACTCAGCCTGGCTCTCTGAGTGCTTGTTGAACTGAATCTTCTTGTTTGTTTATTTGTTTTGACTTGATGGTACTAGAGATTGAACCCAGGACCTTCACACTGAGCTACATCCTCATCCCCTTTTTAAAAACAAAATTTTTTTTTCCAATTTTTAAATGGTCCCACTAAGTCACTAAATTGCCCAGGCTGGGTTCAAACTTGCATTCCTCTTGCCTCAGCCTCCCAGAATGTGGGGGTATAGGAAAGCATCAATACATCCAGCTGGAGCTGGATCTTGAGGTCCTCCCTTCAGCACTGTGGCAGCTTCAAAGGCAGGTTTCTGCTCCCTGGTGTCTCCTTGCTTACAGTTTCCCCTTAGTGGGGCAGATCCGTGTTGCCTGTGTGGTAAGGACTCAGCAGAAGTGGAGTCTTGATTGTCAACTGGAGCACACAGTAGGGCATCCAGCAGTACATGTGAGTCAGAGGTCAGTCAGTAGAGAAGAGGGATCGCTGTGTGTTCTGAAGCACACCGTAAGCCAGCATTCGAGGGCTGAGCAGAAATGGGTAGCCACAGGGATGGGTGTGGAGAAACCAGAACAAGCAGCTCTCAGGATTGTCAGCCATGCTTGGGATGACTGCACCCATTTCTGAGTGTGGCTTTTGCCACATAGATGAACTTGAGGCATGCTAGGACCTTAGCCCTGGCCTGGAAGAACAGAAAACAGCTGGGGTAGAACCATGATAGAAACTACAAAATTTCACTCTGGGGATGGGGGAAGGAGGAAGGGAAGAAGGAAGTATAAGGGATCAAGATGCAATATGTATATGCATCAGTGCCCCACAGTAAATGTACTTACTATGTATCACAGACATATAAAAAAAAGATAGTATAAGCAGCTGGGTTATGGTGGTTGGTGGTCTATCCAGAGCAGAACAATTCTTCAGTCAGTGGGTGGAGTTACGAGGTCCTGTCCTCCAGAGAAGGGTCTGGTGAAGTTGTCAAGCAGGCTGTGGTCTGGAGGAGGGCTCTGCTTCTAGAAGGAGCTAGACTTTTAACCATTATGTACCCAGAGCCAACACTGGGATGCGGTGTGGGGAAAACCAACTGTAGTTGCATACACTCATTTGCCAAGCAGACTGGATACTGGGTATGTCAGCCAGGGTGGCTGCTGGAAATGATGGCACATCAAACTACAGATCTTGAGAAGATCTTAGTAAAGGGTTTGTTTGCAATGAGTGGATCCACTATACTCCATCTTGGGGCTGGTTACAGTGGGGAGCTGTCACCACTCCTACGCCTGAGGGGACAAGGATGGGAATGTTACTCATTTCCAGAGATAGAGAAGATGGCATGGGGAAGGCCCCCCAACATTCAGGACCGATGAACTTTAGTCACGGGGACCCCATAACAAAGGGTAATGAACATGCAACTGCCTCTTCTCCACACTTCTTGGGATACCTCCACCTGATCTCCTATAGCTGAGGGCAGAGGGCAGGTGTGCCCACTGATGTGGCCATTCCTAGGCAGGGAGCAGGGAGGGAAGTCAGGTGAGTGTAGAGGACAAACATTTCCTGCAATATCCCTGATCTTGGAGCCTGCCTTCTAGTGGGACCGGCCCTGCTGCTGACATCCTGCCTGCCTAGTGAGCTTGGACTCAGGACATGGGTGAGACTGAGCTGTAGGCTAAAAGTCTCTATTACTTAGAGTTGACAGGAGCTGGGAAAATCAGGGCCTGGCACTGTACCTTTAAACTAACAGCTTGCTCCATACATATGGGGACCATATGTCCTCAATTTTCCAGCACAGTCTCAATTTCAAATATTCTGTCCTATTTTACCCATAAGAACACTGGCATTTGTCAGATCACATGCTCCAATTTTTGATTCAGAAAATATGGTCACTGTATCCCTATACCACAACAAATGCCAGATGGTTTAAAGAGCTAATTTTTTTAATGGTATACTTATCCCAATTGTTGAGGAAAGACAATTTTCTGACTATTGAAGCAATTGGAGAAATTATCAATGACAGGTTTGACAGGCTTGATTACATTTTTCAAAAAACACCTTTTTGGGAGTACAATAAAAATCTACCAAAAGAAAAAGAAAAGCAGTAGATTGGGGAAATAATGGCAGTAAACATGACAGGTAAAAAATATCCAGAAATTTTGGGGGCGTTTTATAGAAATCTGAAAGGGCACAATTAAGACTTCATTGAACAGGTGGTCAAAGGAGATGAGTAGACAATTCACACAAGAAAAATGTTCACTGTAAACAAATCCTAGGGAGGTGAGTTAATAAATTCAAGTTAGGACAGCTGAGAGCTACCATATCACACCTATTGCATTATCAAAAGTCAAAGCTCTAAACCTGACATGGGCAGAGCGCTGTGGATACAGACACACACCGAAGAAAGCATTGTAAATTATCTCTTAATTTTTCTCCTGGAGAGCAGTTTGATAATTTGCAGAAAGATCACAAAGTCAGTCCTCCACTCTGATTCAACAGTTCCACTGCTGGAAATAAATCCCAAAGAAATAACATTTGAAGATGGATAAGTATATATTTATTTTTACCTGCACTAAAACAGCCCAAATGACCAATAGTTTGTGATAAATAGGATAAATGAATATTTTATTATCATTAAAGTATGAAATAAATTCACTTGTATACATGTAGGAAGATATATTTTTAAATGTTAAGTGACAAAAATACAATGAGACTATAGCAGTAGTGATTATAGTCATGTGAAAACTAGTCTTGTTCAATCACAACGATCAGATAGGGATCTAAATTTTGCAGTTCATTGGTTTCTTATGTTTTCTGTAGTCCCTGGCCCATTGTTTCATTATTGTTGGTTTTAGACATTCTAACTGGAGCCAGGTTTTCTATACAAATAGAGAAAAATAAGAACACAATCATGACACGTATAGGTCTTGAGAGTGAATTTCGGAGGCATAGGCTGGTTGCTTCTTTAGACAGATCCCTCTATGGATGGGCAGCTTCTTCCAGCCCTGAGTGTATATGTTTCTTCCCTCTGTGCCCTAAATGTGATCCACAAATGAATAGACTCTCACAGGTAATGAAGTTCTATCTGTGTGTTGCTCAAACCCTGTAATGTAGCTGTTTATATTTGACTATAAAATTGCTTAGGTCCACAGATGTAAAGATCGATCTAAGCTGGGGATTGTGCCACACACTTGTAATCTCAGCACTCTGAGAGGCTGAGGCAGGAGGGTCACAAGTTCGAACCTAGCCTGGGTGACTTAAGCCCTGTCTCAAAATTTTAAAAGGGCTAGGGATGGGGATGTAACTTGACACCTCCTACCCCTCACTTCAGGAAAACGCCAGTATAATCTCTAATGTAGAGTTTTATGGTATCTTTAAAGCCTTAAGTACTAATCTGCTAAAAATAAAGTTTATGTAAATGTGAACTTGGCAATTACCTACCATGTCCCTCTTATAAACATGCAGCCAGTGTGGGCTGGTGTGTAGCCCGCTCTGGGCCATCCCTGGTGTACCCCATTGTCTTCAGCAGGAAGCAGGGGACCAGAGCACATTGCCAAGCCCTAAGCCCTGCAGATAGAATCTTGTTCTTTTGGGGGCATTGACAAGTCCCACTGAGGTCTTGCTCCCTAGGACAGCAGCTCCCATAAAGTTATAATTATTTGTGCCCAGGTCCTTTGAGTTTGTAGCATTACATATTTCATTCTTTTGACGTGAATTTTCACAGTAAAAAAACAAAATGGGGCTGGAGACAGTTTTATGAGTGCTCTGAAAGTAGATGCTTTGTACACTCTCAAAATTTACAAAAGGAAAAATTGTTTAAAAGAAAGCAAAAGGACAAAACCCTGTAGGGCTCTCGTTAACCATCAAAAAGACTTCTGTGGTGCAGGAAATGAACACAAGTTCTGAAGCAATGGGACCACTGCTCAGATCCCTGCCTGTGCTTTGCTGGCTCTTTGGATTTCATCTTCTATGGAAAAAGAGAAAAATAGTATCTATCTCTTGGGGCAGTTGTGAGTTAAAATTAAACACTTGTTTGAAGCACATAAACCAATATCCTGTTCAGATTAAACCTTAAAGAGCATTAGTTCTGCTTTCCTTCCTTCACCACCCAGGGTGTCTTGCCTGTGGGCAGTGTTTAGTTTATAATGTACATGCAATGTCATCGAGACAGCCATATAGGACTGCAGTCTGATTGGTACCAGAGAGGATCAAAACTCAAGGACAGGCTTTTGCTGTGGTGACACTACAGCATGGCCAGTTACCAACAGTGGAAAGGAGGGATGGGATTGGGTCGGACTCTTCTTCCAGGATAGGAGTACACCAAGAGTGCTGTCCCCATGCTCAGGTGAAGATGTAGTTTGGCCAGCATGGGCACAGCAGTGTCAGCAGCAGCAAGAGTGGTCCAAACCAAAGTGGTAGGTTGTCGCCATGGGTAGACAGTGTGGCAACAGGAACTTGGGGCTGGAGGATGCTCCAGAAACATAAGTGGCAGCCTCAGAACATTCTAGGGTTCTAGCACCAGACACTTGCAGAGGCACTAGGGCTCAGAGCATAGGGCTAGAGGTGTAGGGCTCAGGGATGTGGTGCTGAGCAGAGTCTTGATGTTACCCTGATCCAGGTAGCAGGCTGGGCATCTGCCCATAGCTGGACTGAGGCCCTGTCCGGCAGTCAGTGAGGATGCTGGTGAATGCACAACAGCCTCAGGCCAAGACGGAGCTTGGAAAATGAGGCAGGACTGAGTTACAGCTGAGGGTCAGATGCCCCTGTCATGGGGCAAAGGAGTGCGGCAGCTGGAAGCCAGGGTGGGCCAGACTTTGTCTTGAGTATCATGTGATTTTTTTTTTTTTTTTTTTTTTGGTACTGGGGATCGAACTTGGGACCTTGTGCTTGCAGGCAAGTGGCAGAACCACTGAGGCTAAATCCCTGGCCCTCAGACTTTGTCTTGAAAGGAGACTAAACTGTCTCTTGAGTGATGTCTGGACTCATCTCTGCAGATGTCAGTGGACACTGGGCCGCTGTTCATCAGGGATGATCTGAGGTTCCCTTTCGTGGCTTCCTTCTCTTTTTCTGTTTTTTCCTCTTTATCTCTTCCCAGCTTACCTACATCAGTGTGAGCTATTTAGCTAAGAAGGTTTATTGGAATTTTGGTGAGAAGGAACTGTACTTCATAGAAAGTTCCATATATTGTATTCCCTATATCGTAGCTGCTTTAATTTGGGTTTAGGTTTTTTTGGAACCTCAAATCTCAATAAAGAGATTTTTTTGCTGCTGTTGGTTTGAGCATGGATATAAAATGGTCATGAAGCACCATTTAAGGGCCTCTCTTCTACTGGTTTTGTCCATGAGCTCCCTCCCTTCTTGGATTTACCATCACTCTTTCACTCAAGTCCACAGAGATTCTAGCTCTTGCTAGAATCTTTTTCTTCCTTTCGGAACAGTATACATTCCAGCCAGATCAGTAGTTGTCCATGAGGGCCATCTCACCCCCCAAACCCTCCCCTCTTAGGGACATAAGGCAATGTCTGGAGACATTTTGGGGTGTCATGACTGGAGGGGGCATGCTACTGGCATTTAGCAGGTAGAGGCTAGACATGCTATTAAGCATCTTGGACTATACAAGGCAGCTCCCCACACACAAGAATTATCCAGTTGAAAGGTCAATAGTGGCTCTGTTGAGAAGCTCTATGCTGGACTGTAAGTATATTATGAGCTGGTGTGCTGTCTTAACATTCTACTTCCCAGGTTTTTTGCAAAATAATCATCACCACTAGCAACTAATATTATTAAACACTGAGTGCCAGGCATCATTCCAAACTCTTTCTGCATATTTACTCATTTATTCTAACACTGATCAGTATGGGAAAACTGGGACAAGAGAAAACTAGAACATGAGAAAGTTAAGTAACTTGCCCAAGATCACAGATGAGTAACTGGTGAAGCCATTTAGTAGTAGTAAGAGTAGTAACATTAGTTGTCAAATTTGTATTAATTTTTTGTTAAATCAAGAGCTCTGTGCGTGATCAATCATTGCATCTTTGCCATGACCTCACAAGATATATACTCTCTAATACTCATTTCAGAAATGTAGGAACTAGGACTCAGTGGAATTTGACTTGTATTTATGAATTTTGTAATTTTAAATTAATGTCTGTCTTCTCCTGTATTACTTTTCCATTACTGAGACAAAATACCCAACACTTGCAACTTAAAGGAGCACTGATTTGTTTTGGCTCATAGTTTCCATGGGTTAAGTCCCTGGTCAGCTGGCTCTAAGGCAGAAACCACATAGTGGAAAGGCCCATTGGAGAAGAAAAGCTGCTCACATCATGGTGGCCAGGAAGCAGAGAGAGAGAGAGAGAGAGAGAGAGAGAGAGAGAGAGAGAGAGAGAGAGAGAAAGGGCAGGATTGGTGGGCCAAGAATACACTCTTCCACATCATCCTCCCAGTGACCCACCTCTTCCAAGTAGATCCCATGTCCTAACAGCACACTGAGCTATGAACTCATTAATGGACTAAACCACTGATGAGTACAGCACCTCCATGATCCATTCACCTTCCAAAAGCCCTACCTCTGAACACAAGGCCTTTTGGGAGACATTTTAGATCTAAAACCTAACACTGCCATAGCACTGTAGTTCCAAGAATGTGAGGATCCACTCTTCTGCTCTGGATCTGGCAAGAGTATACACTCCATTGTTAAGGAGAATGGAAGTGTCCAGTTTTGGGTGCCCGTGGGTGGGCCAGCTGAGGCCTGGCTTTGGCTTGGCCAATGTGCCATATTTCTTGGCTTCTGTGATTCCTTTGCTCCACTGCACTTCAAAGCTGCCCATTAGAAGATCTCATTGCTGTCATTATACAGAGCTCCCAAACTGGTGGGAGCTCACTGAAAACTCTCTGGCCTCTCCCAGGGCCTATCAAAACAAGTGAGGCATCTGATCTCTAGTAGCTAAAAGCTCATAAGCACGTTAAACCCTAGATTTTCAGGCTTGTTTGAAAGCCTTTACAACCTGCTCTCAGAGGAGGGAGGGATGCGCGTGTCCCTACTTAATGAAATTTGATGCCACATGCAGCTAGGTAGAGATACTTTTTTTTTTTTGTCTGATATCTGGATATTTTCAGAACCTAGATAATTTTATCCTACTTACATCAAACATGCAGGTAACTTTAGACTTTTATATCTGTATTATTTCTGGGGAGGTATAATATGATTATGAATGACAGTAATTGACATTACATTCTTTAATTAAATTTCCTTTGCTGTGAATCAGAACCTTTTCGTTCAGTCCTACAGTGCTATTTCTAGATTTCTCTTTTACATACTCTAATACATTAGGCAGTAGGTATAGCATAAATTCATTTTTGTAATTTCAGTATCCCATAGATTAAACGAGATAATGTACGCAGGGGGCTTAGCCTAATGCCAGTCACACGAAAGTTATTAATCAAAAAAATTAGCTGAATTCTGCTTCTTAGGTGATAACCATGAAGTGTTGCTGGTTATGCAAATAGCCTTTTTTCCAAGTGATTATGAACTGCATCGTTCTATCCCAGAATTTCTCCTTCTAGGGCTTTAGGAGAATCTGGGGGGGTGCAGAGTTTGATCCTTTTCCAAAGGGAGAAGTATCCCAAGTAGCTGCCTCCACCACCACCCTCCTCCACTGTACCCCAGTAAGTGCCCCTCTTCTGTCCTCTGGAGCTACCAGCCTGCTGGAGAGGACTAGAGAGGAGGGTCTGGGTGTCAGCTCCCCCAGGCCTGTCCCCTCCTTTCATTTGGGTACACA
The DNA here is from genome assembly GCF_000247695.1 of Heterocephalus glaber. The sequence continues at coordinate 4,472,149 of NW_004624766.1, forward strand.
GAGCACCTCCTGGGTCCCGGAGCACCCCGGTCAGCCCTGTCTCCCAGAACAGGCCACACCTTGGCCTTCAGGGTCAGATGGAGCCAGGGGCAAGAATGTCCTGGTAGATTCTGGCCTTGGAGCTTCCTTTCACCCAGAGTCTTCCCTAGGACTCCCTCTACACAAGACAGTTTTTGTCTCCTTGCTCAGTCTCTACCTTTCCCCAGGGCAGGGTGACTTTGGCTCAGGATCCTAGAGGACAGACCACAGTGGTAAGCATCCCTGCTGTACCCCATGACCCCCCACATCAGAAACAAGCCTGAGTTCCCACAGGGATGCTCCAGCAGAGCACAGATGAACTGGCCCCAGTGTCAGAGTAATCCAATTAGGCCAGTGCCAGTGCTGGGTCATCTCCCTGCTTCGTCTGCAAGTGCACACAGGTGGACCGTACCAGGACCTGCCTCCTCTGGCCCAGCCATTTAATCCCTTTATGTCTTTGTCCACGCTTACCTCCTCCTCCTCCCTTTGAACATCAAACTGACCAGCCAGCAAGGGTCACAGTGACAAACATTCACAAATAAAAGTGTGCTTCTTTTCTTTAATATGCATCTAAGATTACAAGCTTGTGCTTACATATGTATATGTAGGCACTCACATTTTTATTATTGATTATGAATTTAGATTATTTCTCCTGATGGGACAGGTTCCCTCACAACAATTAAGAAAAAGCTTTGAGGGTACAGCATGGCCATCTATGCTCAGGGTTCCCTGGGGTCCTCCAGCTGTACCCACAACTGTCTCTGCCTAAGTGGATGCTCATCTCATGCCTTTGTGCATGGACTAAGAAACCTCAGGGCTCTGTAGATGACACTCATTTCTCAGTGGCCCCCAGGATCTGACCCCTGAAAGTACCCTGCCACTTTCCCCACTCACTTGAAGTATACACGCCAACTGAGCAGAAGTGAGCAGGCATCCAGACTTCGGGTTGGCAATAGGCTAGAGGCAGAATCCTGCTTGCTCTGCAGCAGGTCTATGAGTCTCAAGTGGCATCATATTAAATTATATAGGCAGCCACTTGTTCTCAACTGATGCTCTGAGCTCAGCGGTGGACTGAGCAGGCCGCAGTCTCCTTGGGAAACGGATGGAAAGAACCTAGAGCTTCGCAGACCTTCAGAGCTCTGAAGATTGTCCTGAAAGCAGAGTGCTGAGAGATGACACCAGCAGAGGTCATTTCTGGGCAGAAGAGACCATGATTGCAGCTGCAGTCATAGATCATGGGCTGCGGAGCACTTTGCCCTAAAGGTAGGTCAGAATGTAGACAGAGGTGAACGTGCTACGGTGGGGGCAAGTCTCTGCCAGGGGTACCCAGGCTGGCTTCTGGCTCATTGCTGGGCTTTGAGATGCTATTTCTGCCGCTTGCCTCTGAGGGGTCTTTGTTTAATCCACCTGACCTGCATTCATTCGCCTGGTTCTGTTACTAGAGATAGTTGCGGAGGAGTGTGTGTGCGTGTGGTGTGTATAAGATGTTTAGAGGGCAGAGGAGAAGATGGGATGAACAAAGATAAAGGAATGAACAACTTAGGGAAAGAAAGCTCCAGCAAACTTGACTGCTTGCTAACCTCTGCTTCTGCATAGTAGTAAATGTCAGCATGGACTCAGAATCTGCAGAAGGAAACGTTGAGCTTTTGTGAGCTGTGGCCTACCAAATGCTTTTCAGAAGACCTGACTGCCAGCTCCTTTTGTAGCTGGGGCAGAGAGGGTGTGTCAAAGTTCTCATTGGTGACAGGAATATGAAAAGGACAAAGATCTCCCCTAAAGAGCTCATAATCAGTAATGCCTGCCGGGCCCTTCCTAGTCTCACCAGTTTGGAATAAACAGGTTAAGACGGAGCAGAAATGGGTTTGCTTGATGCACATGTAAGTTCATGGTAAGACTTCTTCTCAGTTCCCACCCACAGGTTCTGTCAGACACAACTGGAGAGTCCAGGTCTGGGTGCATGGCTGGGCTGGGCCTTCCACGGTTAGTAAATGAATGAAAAGGGGTGGCCACCTGGGGCCTGTGGGATGGGCATGGCGAGTGAGTCTTGGGGCCCTTGAAGATGTGTAGGGGAGACGAGGTTTCCCCTGGGGGTCTTGGGCTTTCATTGCAGATGAGTAGCCCCCCCATTGGATGGATATATATACCCCATATTCTCCTATTTGCTTCTTCTAGGAATATATTTGTGGTTAAGGTCCAGCCTGAGGGGTTGGCGAATCAAGGGGGAAAGCAGGAGACTTTGGGGGTCCTCTGAAAGCTCCTAAGCAGAGCTGGTGTTTGCTCTTCAATTGAGGGGGCTAGTGCAGCAGACACGAAGACAGGGAGGTGGTGAGAGGGCCACAGGCTACCACTGACAGAAAAGTGCCAAGGGCCACGTCATTAGAGATAAATATTTCCCAAATACATATTAGCTATTTGTAATTTTTTCCCTGTAAAAATTGCACTTAATGAGTTCTGTTAACTTTCCTTAACAAAGGAAATTGAGAGACAAAGGCACTGATACACTCTTATTATGGATCGTGATAATGAAGTCATTATATATTAAGACTATTAATCAGTACTTGTTACATTTGTTGAATTCTCCTTTTTACTCTGACACTATTATTATTTGGAAATGTTGCTTGAGCTGATCTTCCTCCTTATTTTAGAAAATGAGCCTGTAGTTTACTTCTGTTTCTCTTACCCAGAATCTAGTTCTAAAGCACCATTAAAAAACCATGAACAAGAACTTCTGTATTATGGAAAACTTCTAACATACACAAGGTAGAAAAAACATTGTGTATTACACTCCCAATGTGCCCATCAGCCACTGCCACAGTGATCAATCCCCGGCTGTTCTTGTCTCATTGACACTTCCTATCCGATCTTGTGCTCCAGCTGGAAGATTGTTTTTGAAGTAAATCCCAGATACATCATTTCAGTGTATTTCAGTTATAGCCCTTAAAAATAAGACTTTTCGGGGGGAGGTACTGGGGATCAAATTCAGGACCTTGAGCTTGCCAGGCAGGACCTCGCTGAGCTACGTCTCACAACTATATTCCACATACAGAACATGAATAATCCCTTTACAATACCAGCTATTCCACCTAATAATTCTGTTTCACTTATTTATAATTTTTCTAGTTTGTTGGAATCAAGATTGATATGATTGATATTCCTGTGCATTGCAATTGGTGGACACCCACTCATGTCTCTTTTATTCCTTGAACTGTATTTACTGAAGAACTTTGAGTTTCCAATAACATAGATTTTACTAATTGTACATGGAAGGTGTCATTTAACGTGTTCCTCTGACCCCTGCATTTCCCAATATTTGGGGGCAGGTCTAGGACTGATTGCAGTGTATCTCTTCAGGAAGGGTAGGGAAGATCAATTCTGGTCATTTCTCTTTTTGTAATATTAGGAGCCATTGATGATCATTCCTTAGATAATTAATTCAGTATGGGTTTCCAAATGGTGATACTCTCCTTCGTTCATTCATTCATTCATTCTGTCATCATCTATTAGCTGAAATGCTTCGCAAACTTCCCCTCATTAAGGATTCAGTCATTCAGAAGTAGTTTGATTTAGAAAGATAGTAAAAATGTTAAGCTTACTGGTTTTCAAACTGAATAGGTTTCCTAGTGTCCTCCAAAGGTGATCAGTGAAGTGTTTTGTTTTCCTAGTATCATCATTAACTCGTAGGTTTAAATATATTTGATGTGTTCTATTCCATTGCTGTTACTATCTTTGATTTTTTTTTTTTTTTAGACCGGGTCTTACTATGTAGTTCAGGCTGGCCTTGAACACACTATGTTGCCCAGACTGGCCTAGAACTCGTGGCAATCCTCCTGTCTCAGCCTCCCCAGGGAAGGGATTACAGGCATGCAGCTTAGCATTATCTTTAATGGTGCTTAAATGTTTGTCTCTTTGGCCAGTGAAAGTTTCCTTGATACTAATATAAACCCACAGTTTATTAGTTTTGGCAATAAGGTAATCCAGGTTCATCTCATATATTCTCTGCTATGTATATTTTCAGATCAAGAATGAGCCATTTCTCCAGCAGGAAATAGCATTAGTATTTAGGGACCACAATCCAGGGCCTGTGGGTATTGAGTGCCATTTTTTCTACCTCTTTCCATTATACCCATAAAACATTCCTGCTCCACCCTGCCTGCATACTATCGCCATGCTGCTTGCTTCAAAATGACCTCCTTCTCTTCCCTCTTTCACCCATCCTATCACTTTTCATCCATTTGAAACCCAAGACAAGGGGGTAGAGAGTCTCTTAAAGTTTCCTCCAACTTTGTTTTGAGCTTTTCCAGCTTGCCAAGTCATTCTTGCTCCATTAGATCATCTCCGGGCAGTGCCTATCCCATTATTAGGCATACGCAAAGAAAGGTGGTGAAAGGTGAATTCAGTTACTGATTTCTCACTAAGGCAGACACTGCTGTGCTGGGCATTGTCTATGTGCTGTGCCATCAAAGCTTCATCATACACCTGTGAGCTAACTAGTCTTTTTTTTTGCAGAACCAGGGATTGAACTCAGGACCTTGCACTTGCCAGGCAGGCGGCAGCGCCACTGAACTACATCCCCAGCCCAAGATAACTATTCTGATTCCCATTTTAGAGGAGAGAAAAATTTAAAGAAGAGGCAAAATTGGGATTAATTCTAACACAGACTGCCTTACCATGGTATTAGACATTGCACGAAGATGTCTGCTTGATGGATCCATTAGAGATTCTTTTCAGAGCCATCCTACAAGCTTGCAAGATTCTGCTTTTCTTATCCATGGCTCCTTGTTGCTTTAGGGATTAAACCTGTACCTTGTATATATTGGACATGTGACCTCAGCTTAACTCTCTTGCAATACCTCACAGTTGTATTAGCCTCCAGCCAATCTTTCAACACTGTTCTTGTCTTCCACCTTTAGATGTCTTGCTCCCTTTTCACCTGATGAACTCCCAGTTCCCTTTTAAAAAGCCACTGAAGGGCTGGCGATTTAGCTCAGTGGTTCTGCTGCCTGCCTCGCAAGCACAAGGTCCCAAGTTCAGTCCCCAGTACCAAAACAAAACAAAACAAAACAATCAAAAAGCCACTGAAGTACCTCCTCTTTTGAGAAGCCCTTCTTGATTTCCACTTCCAGGTGAGCTAAGTGATACTTCCTGGGCTCCTGTAGAGTACTGTGCTGTACTCTGAACCTTGTTCTCATCCATCCCCTCAATTCCAGAATGCAGCACAGTTCCTGACCCTGGAAAGTTGCTCAGCAATGCTATTAAACACCTGCTTCAGTGAGTGAGTGAATGAATGAATGAATGAATGCTTCTAGCTATCACACACTTGCTCACAAGGGTAAAATGTTATCTTCTTTGAAATGGTCTTTGCAGTATCCTGTGGCCTTTGCCACTCTGTGCTTTTGTTGTGCCTGTTTACTTCTGTCTGTAAGTTAAATTATGCCTGGGGCCTGGAAAATGCAATTGGAATGAGGCTCCCAACGTATTGCCTTGCACACAGTCAAGACTCAATAATTATCCACTGAATTGAATCAAATGGAAGGTTGTACAAAAGGAAGGTACAGTGGAAGTGTTGGGCATGCAATCAGCAGAACGCTAGACAGTTAAAGCATCTTCGATTTACTACAATTTCTTTTAATAGGTTCCCTGTGCAGATTTGCTGTCAACATGGATTGTTGGTTTAGGAAAAATAGAACTTTCATGCTGCACAATGATTGGCAGGCTTTTGCCGTTTCCAATGCTACAGCCCTGGATTTCCAGGTCTGTGTGGAACTTGGGTGTTAGTGCTGAGAAAGTCTGTAAGATAAGCAAAAATGCTTCTGACCAAATGGCCTGAACCCCCGTTCTCAGTACCAGGGCATGTTTGTTCTCCTTGCTTCCTCCTTCCATTGCTGCCTTACGTCTCATCCTTCCTGACCTTTGCAGAGCCTGGACCACTGTGGCTCTGATGTGAAAGGAGAGGAGCTGTTGATTTGGCTGTGAGGCTGCTGGAAGGAAAGACAGCTCAGGGGCCCACATGGCCATCCTGTTCATTCACTCAGCAAATACGATTAAGCACTCATTGTGTGTCAGGTGCTGGCAAGGCCTCTGTCCTGGAGCACTCGAAATAATGGTAGAGCCAGGTGTTCTTCAGATAGGCACCCAGATGTATAATTGCTCACTGGTGAGTGAGATGCTCTGTCCCCAAATGGGCTGGTGTTGCCTTTGCCAGGAAGTCCACCTTGGTCCCTCCTGGCAATGCCAGGCTCCCTCAGTGCTCTTCTACCTGGAGTTATGCCAGGGTCAGCCCTTGGCCCCCTCGACTCGGGGGGGGGTGTGTGTGTGTGACTGCAAGCTGCCAGCATAAGGGCTCATCCTTTCCTGGAACAATATGTGGCCCATGCCATCAACAAAGGGGTCGTCGACTTCCCTGGGTACAGTAATCAGGACAGTGGGGTAAGCTAGATCTGCAGCTTCAACTGTGGTCCCAGGAAGAAGGTGACCCTTCCCCAGAGGGCTGCAAAGGGTAAGGTAGCACTTGGAAAGCCCCTGGCAGGAGCTCAGCACAGGTGAGAGTCCGTGTCGGGCTCTGATGAGAGCAGGCTGCCTGCCCAGTGCCACCTGGCATTCTCTCAGACCAGGCCAAGGCAAGCCTGGGGCAGGGCCTGGGTCCTGTCTTCTCCAGCGCAGGCTGTCGGAGCCGGGACGAAGGAAATGTTTCTGTTTGAATGGCGTCGGCCTGGTGTCACAATGCAGAGAACAGGATTGTGCAGCCAGTCCTGTCCTCGTTGCTTCTTCTTTGGAGGAAAAAAGCATGTGCTCTTCCCAGATTTGTTCCTAAAAATATACTGTCTTAACTTGCGCTTTATCTCCTGTGATTTCCCTCCTGGGGAGAGAGGCCTTCCAGCCCCTGGGTAGACACGGCAGATGCTTTTGTACCCCACAGCCCTCCCCCAGCCTCTTCTGGGTTCCCCCATCTGTGACAGGCAGTATACTGCACACAGTGGGCTCCCACCTTAACAATGCACCCCCCCTCGTTTTCCATCCTGGCTCTAACTTCTGAAGCCCCCTAGGCCTGTGCCCAGGGAGGCCTAAGTGCAGAGGGATGGGGAAGGCTCAAGACATGCCCTGCAGGTTCCTCACCTGAGCCCCCGTCCCCACAGCAGAGCAGCCAGGTGATGCACCTGTTAACTCCTCTAGGTCTTGGCCTGACTCCTTTGTTCCTCACCCTTTTCCTGGGAGTTCTTTCTAGCTCTCAAATGACAACAAACTGAGACAGTGGGGAAAGGAGATAGCTATTACAGTCTTCTAGGGAGCTCTTGAGGAAAGTGGAGGAAAATGTTGGCTTCCTTCTCCGTGAGAGGGAGAGAGCATCACACGTGCCTGTCCCCAGAGGCCCCACACCCCTCTACTTGCTGGGCTGTGACCCAGGCCTCCACTCACTCTCCTAGCTGGCCCGTGGCTTCACCTCCCCCCAGACCTGAAAACTACCTAAGTGTCCAACAGCTAGGAATGGCTGAGCAGTGTTCAGTGTTACCTTCAGTAGGGAGCAAGGAGGCCATTTGCAGGGTATTTTTGGTAACTATGACCTAAGAAAAGCAGAACTGTATGCATCTAGTATGGTAAAAACAGAATGTATGTATAAAACACAGAAAAGCATATGAGAAATATGTTAACAGAGTATTTCTGAGCAGTGGGATTCTTTTAATTTTTTATTTTGAAAGTTCTCTGAAATTAACATGTTTTACTTTTAAAGCCAGAAATACATCAACCCGTTGGTTAAAACCAGCAAAAATTGTGCTCAAATATCACCTCCTTTTTAATGTCTTCCAAGGGCTGGGCTGCCGTAGTGGGACCAGGCCACCAATCTCGGCTCAGCACGTGCAGGATTAGTCTCCATTCACTTTCTCCTGGCTTCTCATGGAAATGCAGAAGTGCCTGTATTCCTACGCCGTCAGTAACAAATGTGGTTTGCAAAAAAAATGGTGTGATGAGGGCTGGGGATTTAGCTTAGTGGTGCCGCCACCTGCTTGGCAAGCGCAGGGTCCCGAGTTTGATCCCCGGTACCCCCCCCCAAAAAATGGTGTGATGAGTATTTTCAGGGCTTTTTCAGAGGTACACATTGGGTTTGGGGAACATTTCATCCATTTCACCTAATGAACTATATATTTTCATATAAAAATTAAAAGCTGTTACATAAAACAGAGACCCCATATGCAGCGTAGTGCTAAAGATGTGTACTCTGTAGGTAGCAGGCCTGGGGTCAAATCTAGTTTCTACTTTCTAGCTATGTGCCCCTGGTCAGGTTATATGACCTCTCTGGGCTTTATTTTCCTCCTCTGTAAAGTGGAGATATTAGTATTTACTCATGGGATTGTTGTGAAGCTCGAGTGGGGGTGTGTGTACACAGGTGTGCATGTGCCTGATCCGGGGAAGTACAATTAGTGTGCTTCTTCACCATCATCATCATGGTGCATACAAGCATGCATGTGCACCAAAGGGATGCTGAGACAGATCCAGAATTCGTCCACCAGCAAACAGACCCTGTCAGAGCACAGCCGCGCCAGGGCTGCGTACTGGCCACATTGAGAGCTGTCATTCATAGAGAGATCACCACCTGGGATTTCAAGTGGGTGAGCAGTTGATGTGGTATCTTTTAAGTAGTCTGGAGCCACTGCAAAGATAAATGACTAGCTGTTCTGGTTTTAAAAATTAGGAGGGTATTAGGGCCAGGAATTTAGCTCAGTGGCACCACACCTGCCTCATAAGCTCAAGGTCCTGAGTTCAATCCCTGGTACCAGAAAAAAAAATTAGGAGGGTGTAGATGAGAAGGTTAAAGAGCCACAGAGAATGAGATGAAGAATGAAGATGCATAAAATGAGGGCCAGTGAGGCAGAGAGGCTGTGCCAGGGTGCCCTTCGCCTGGGGCCCTGCTGGCCCTCCAAGGCTTCTGCACTCTGCTCTCAGGACTCGGATCCAACTGCCTGGTGCCCCTTGTCACACTGCATCTCAGTCTGATTACATCCAGCCACCACCTCCAGGCCTCCTTCAAGCACTTAGTGGCTGCCAGGTGCCTGGCACTCTGCTGAGCTGAGAGCCACCAAAGGTAGCTCTCCTTCAGGAACCAGCCCACCCCAGCAGATAGGTACTTGGCCATCTTTTGTATCCAGAGCTCCCGGCCTGGCCCTGACTCCAGAGATGCCCCGTGCATGCTTATGAGTCCGTGAGATGAACAGTTCGAGCTCTGCCCTGGCTGCCCTTGGTCGGGTCACCCACTGTCCCCACACTTCATGTGCAGTTGGCCTGCTTACCAGATCAGGTTCTGTGTTCCCCACTCAGCCTTACAGACATACCCATGCCTTTCCATAACTATACCCTCGATGGCACATGCTCACCACCCCTTGCTTAAGGAGGGGCAGACCTTAAAGCCAAGTCAGTTCCCCAGACGTCTGTGCCTGTGTAATGTTTCACTCCTGTGGCTCATTTGAGACCTCCACTCGTGTTTCCATTCAGATAATCCTGACTGCCTGGAGCCCCAGTGTCTTCCCAAGCTTAGTAGTGATTGGAGGGGCCCTGTGTGCCTGGCTGAACAGTGACTTAATGCCCAGGAACCATTTGGTTGGCAGCCTTCCAATTCTGCAGACTATAAAACTGACCAAAACAAAGACTCTGGTGGCAACTGAGACCCAGGACTATAGATCCTCCTCCTGTCAGTTCCCATCGCACCACCAGCCTCTCCCTGTGCTTTCTTTGGTTGTGTTCCAAGGGCCGGAAGTCAGACCCTAGTGACCAAACAGCTGTGTCTAGTACAGGAGAGTATGGTGAGACCCGGGCAGTCTACTGAGGCCACCAAGAATTGGTTCCCATGCCATAAACTGTGGCTGTTGAAACAAGTATCAGCTTTGTCAAAAGTCATAAAATTTCTCATTTAAGGGGCCGGGTGGGTGGGGTTGAGATTTTGCATTTTCTTTTGGCAATCTCACGTGGAGGAAAAGTGAACCCACATGTTGTAGGCAAGGGTGGATATTAACAGCAGAACTTGTCCTCTGAAGGGAAAAGGCTCTTTTAGGCAGAACCATGGTATCCCCAAAGATGTCCACACCCTATTCTCCAGGATTTGTAAAGGTGGCCTTATGTGGCAAAAGGGGTTTGAGGTTGCAGGTGGAATTTCAGTTGCTAAGCACTTGATCCTGAAAGAGTTGAGCATGCCCTGGGTGATCTAGGTGGGCCTAGAGTGATCCCCGTACCTCAAAGTGGAGGAGGGGCAGAGAAGATGCGCTGTAAGGTTCTGATCCCTCCCCCCGTTGCTGGCTGGGAAGATGGCAAAAAGGACACGAGCCAAAGGTTGTGGGTAACCATAGAAAGTAGAAAAGGAAACCAATGATCTCCAAAAGACTACAGAAGGGAACACAGCCCTGCTGACACCATGACTTTAGCCCAGTGAGACCCATAATGGATTTCTAAGCTACAGGTCTATAAAGATAATACATATTATTTTAAGACACCAGAGTTTCTGGTAATTGTCTGTTACAGCAATAGAAAACTAATAAAGTCCCCTGATATAAAAGCTCTCATTGGTGACCATGGACATGTAAAACTTTCAGAGGAAATCGTTGAGACCACTGCACCTCAGTGATGATTTCCCTAGTGAGTCAGACTCCCTCCGAGAAAGCAAAAATGACCCTGTCAGGCACCCTTAGGCGATGAGGAAACTCTGTGTTCTCTTGCAGCCTTGGAAACAATTTTTTTTTAAAGACAACCATGCACTTTTCTTCCTGGAAACTTGAATTCTCAGTTGGGAATGAGTACAGCGTGCACTTTAGGGCTCTGAAATGATCTTTGTCCTTTGTGTTTTGTATAAATGTGTCTATAGAACTCAGTTAATGATGGTTGAATTACCACTGTCTCCTTGGTGATGGGAGGAAACACATGTGTCCCGTAAAATCATGGATTCTTCTGTTCCCGTGAACACTATATTTTTTGCAATAATTCAGGTAGATTTTTTTAAAAGTACTATTTTTGACATTTATAGAAATTTATAGATTTATAGAAAAATTGCAAAGATAATGCAGTTTCCATATATCTCATCCTGTTTCCTCACTTATTAATATCTTACAGTAACATACTTGTTGCAATTAGTGACGAATATTGATGATAATATTACTAACTGAAGTCCATAATTTATTCCGACAATACAACATATCGGAATCTATGGGAAACAATGAAAGCAGTCTTACGAGGGAAATTCATAGCAGTGAATACACATATTAGGAAAACAGAACGGGCCCAATTAAACAACCTGATGCTGAACCTCAAGCTTCTAGAAAAAGAAGAACAGGACAACCTCAGAGCTCATACAAGGAAGGAAATTATAAAGATCAGAGGAGACATCAATGCAATAGAGACTAAGAGAACAATACAAAAAATCAATGAAGCCAAGAGTTGGTTCTTCGAAAGAATCAACAAAATTGACAAACCCTTAGCCAACCTTGTCAG
>NW_004624766.1:4485107-4505150 GCF_000247695.1 Heterocephalus glaber
GACACACTCAGCCATCTCATCTTCGAAAAAGGAGCCAAACACCCTCACTGGAGGAAAGATAGCCGATTTCTTTCGTTTTTACCTATTTTTTCTGTTCTAGGGTTCCACATGACATTTTGTCATCCTATCTTCTTAGGCTCTGTTTACAAGTGACAGTTTTGAGTATTGACCAAGTATTTTGCAGGATCCCCTCCCACTGGAATTTGTCTGGTGTTTTTCTCATGATTAATCTAGAAAGACCACAGAGGTAAAGTGCCATATCTGTCACATCATATCAAAGGTACACAACATCAACATGACATATGATGGTTGATCTTGACCATCTGGCTAAGGTAGTGTTCCTCAGGTTTCTTCACTATATAGTTATGCTTTTTCCTTCCTTTCTATACATTTACTCTGAGAGGCAGGAAGTCACTGTGCACAGCCCACTCTTAATGAGCAAGGAGTTATGCTCCCTTGTTTGATTACACAGGTCGACATGAATTATCTGGAATTTTGCATAGAACAGTTGTCTCCTCCCTCCCTAATTAATTTATCCAGTCATTTATCTCAGTATGGTTCATGGATATTTATTTTGTACTTTGAATTATAATCTAATACAACTTCATTTTCTTGCTGAAATTGTTCCAATTTTGACAGTCCTTTTTAGTTCGCTCCTGTGGCCCTTTGACATCCTTCCCTTTTTCTCCTCCTCCTCCTCCTTTTTGTTTTTTTGTTTTTGTTTTTTTGGTACTGGGGATCGAACTCAGGACTTTGAACTTGCAAGGCAGGCGGCAGCGCCACTGAGCTAAATCCCCGGCCCGACTCCTCCTCCGACTCCTCCTCTTCCTCTTCACTTCCTAGTTCCAGGCTTATGTAATATATTTCCAGTCATAGAATTAACCTTTTTTCCAAGGAACTATGGTTCCTTTTGTTAAAGAATTAGACTAGAAACCAAGACCTGGCCCTAGGTTTGTTCATTGCTAATGGGGAATCATTTCTCTTAAGCCCTTTCAGCTAACACAGCAAGGAAATATATATATTTATAAAAGTACACAACTCTCTTCTGTGTGTAGCTACCTGTGTTTATATTGAACTAAACTTGAATTCTTACTGATCTCACCAACTCTAATCTATTACCACAGGAGACATCCTAGCCTTCTCCCCTTGCTTGTCTGTAACTTTTCACTCTAACAGTGAGAAACCTGGTTCCTACCATCCACTATCCATTTATTAATTATTCAGTTCCCGTGTACATATATAGCAGTAACAGAATTGCTTACCTGTACCCCATGGGAAATAACTTTATGCTTAGGTGGAGTTTCTGTTGCCTTTGAGTTTACAGGTTGTACTTAGAATCAATTTGTCAAAATCCAAACTAGCTTGCTGTGATTGTGACTGAGACTGCATCAAAATCTGTACATGAAGTTGAGAAGAACTGACATCTTAACAATATTAAGTTTTCCAATCTATGAACATTGAATATCTCTCCATTTATCTAGATCTTCCTTGATTTCTTTTATCAGGGTTTTGTAATTTTCTGTATATCAATCCTGAATATATTTTGTTAGATTTAAACCTAAATATTATATTTTTTGTGTTATTGTAAATATTGTGCTTTTAATTTCAAATTCCAATCATTCATTGCTAGTATATAGGAAGCCAATTGACCTTTGTATATTAACATTATATCCTGCAACCTTGGTATAATTGCTTATTATTTCTGGTGTTTGGAAGCATTTTGTTTTCTTTTTAAATGAAATTCAAGACCCAAATACTTAACCCCACCTCCCTATCTGCCTGTCCATTCTTTCGTCCTTACCCCTGTGTGCTCCCTACATTCCCTGTGCTCAACATAATCACCACTCTCTCAACACCGGTTCTGTTGGTCCATACCTTGCTGTTTTTACACACATGTGCCTTGTGTTCATGGGCCTGCCTGTCCCACCATCTGTGAGCAACCTGAGCCAGGTTCATATCCAGTGTCCAAACCTGCATCCCTGGTTGTGGCATGAGGTCTACTTCAGAGGAAGCACTAGTAATGTTTATTATTATTATTATTTTTTTTTATTTTTTTGTACTGGGGATCGAACTTGGGTCTTTGAACTTATGCAGCACACGGTGAAACCACTGATCTAAATCCCTGGCCTGTTTATTATTAATGACTGAAATTACTGGGCTGCATAAATTGACTTTTCTGTTTTTTGCTTTTAGAAACAATTTGTTCATTCTGCTCTCCATCCTTGTTTCTACCCTGGTGTTTTTTGAGTCCCTAGATGTAGCCTGGGGTATAAGGGATCTTAATTCCCTCTCCTCCTTTTTTCCAGAAGGGATATCTCTCATTGCAAACCTACTCTATTTGCCCATCACCTTTATAATCCTGATGTCTCCTTGTATCCATTATGGAGATCCAGGCTTGAAGTCCCAGAAGACACCTACTCTTCTGTCTTAAACAGTAGGGAATTTATTTCATCTCCTCTAATGAGATGTGTACAGTTGGGGTAGCTTAACAATATCAACTAGAACCCTCTTCTTTCTTCTGTACCAACCTCAACATATTAGCTTCTTCTTGCAGCTAACTCATTTCATGGCTACAAAATGGCTGCAGCAAATCTACACGTAACATCTTGATACAATAATGATTAGAAGGAAAAAAATGCCTTCTCTTCCTTGGGCCTCTCTTTAAAATGGAGGAAAACGATTCATAAAAACTTCTAAAATTGTTGTCACCACTCACAGACTGGGATTGTATCACCCAACAGTGCTTGAGCCAGTCACTGCTATAGGAATTGAAATCACAATTAGTTAAACCAATCAGAATCTCACCTTGTGACATAGGAGGGGAGAGTAAGTACTGAAATAACATAAGGGTTTTTTTTTAATAGAGAGAGTAAACATTGGGAAGGAAACCACCAGTCTCAGCTAAGCTTTTGTTAGGAGAATTGTTTTATACCAAATTTCAGGGAGGTTAAGTCACATAAGGTCCTGTAAATTCAGATCCAGGTCTTTCACACTCCTAAGCCTATGTGTGTACTTTCTGCTGCACGGCTGGACCCAGCATCAGAAAATAAAAGCCAGTGCTGGCTTCAGGAGCTGAGGCAATCTCCCTCCTGCCCGAGCCCGACCTTCCGTCAGGCATTTGAGCTGTTTATTAAGTTATGACTAATGGCTCTGTGAGACACCGAGGGCTGCACATTCAGACCCAGTTTTAGATTGTTAGAGAAGGTTCAGGGGATAAACATCATATTCAGATTCTGTGCCGAGAAAATTCAGCCGCAGCTCTTTGTCTTTCTGAGCACAGGGACTGGTGAGGGCTTCTGCTGGGCCTTGCTCCAGTTTAATAGAAACGAAGACTCCAAACTAAGGAGGCTGTTTTAGGAAAGTGGCCGCTAATGGGGCCCTGTGGGGCGGGGCCAGGCCTGAAAAGGGGCAGTTTGCATATTCAGTTTTACAAACAGTTGGCTTGGAGTCAGCAGTTAATGGAATGGGAATGATGTTCCTGTACCAAATCATTTCCTGAAAAAAACATTTCCAATTGCAAACATATCTCAGCCTTTCTTCTCGGGGTTGTTATGTCTCTGGGAGTGAATTAAAGAGGCAAGGCAAAGGGAGGGTTTCTGACTACAGATTTTTCATCTGAAAACATTTTTAACAATGATCTCCACATAAAAGGAGATTCCATTCACATCCACCTTCAGGAATCCTGGCTGTGAATATTGCATTTCTCGTCACACTTAAGAGATGTTTAAATACTTTTTCTATATTTGCAAATTGGTTCTGGTTGTCCAGCAATCTTGGGACAGATGCAGCTTTTCTTCTCTTACAAAATATAAGCTGGAAATGCTGCCCCAGATATGTCCACGTGCACACAGGGTTGGTCTAAAAAGCAAATGTATTTTTCCCCCTGGGCACAAGGTGAAATCCTTTCCATCCTGTAAACCACTGTGGCAAATGCTGCCTCTACACATAGCCTGTGCCGATGAAGAGTGGTCTTAACATTCTGATTATTTATTCAGCAAATATTTCTCTAGGGCACACTATGCTCAAGGTATTATTTTAATAATAGCCAGTTATAACAGCAGCATAAATTTACATAGCTCTGACCAGGTACCAGGCAGTCTTCTGAATACATAGGTTAACTCATTTAATCTTCCTAGCAACCTTAGGAGATTGGCAGTATTATCATCACTCCCATTTTGTAGATGGGGAAACTGAGGCACAAAAGGGTGGTGAATTTGCCCAGGGTCACATGGCTAGTAAGTGGCAGATCCTGGATTTGCTTCTAGGCCATCTGGCTCCTCACCACTATACCATATGGCCTCTTTGGGATCTAATAGTGAATAGAAGATAAAAAGTGCCACTCCCTCCTGTATTCAGGAGGCTGAGGCAGGAGGATCGTCACAAGTTCAAGGCCAGCCTGTACTACATAGCAAAACCCGGTCTCAAAAGACAGAAAAAAAAAAAATACCAGTCCTCATTCAGCTTACCTTCTGGTGGGGGGAAATAGATGACAGACATAGCAATAATAATTATTTCAAATTGTGATGAGACCTACCAAGAAAATAAAACATGAAAGGGAGGCAGAAGGCTAATCAGAGGGTCATGTAAGTCACAGTACAGAGTCAGGGTTTATTCTGAGTGTGATGAAAAACCCCAGGAAAGTTGAAAGCAGGAGAACGTGTGATTCTATTTACATCTTATTCACACTGTGTCAAGTAGGTAGGGAAACACAAGAGAACGTGGTAGTGGTGGTCCAGGTGAAACATACTGAAGATCAGAACCAAGACAGTGGTCAGGCAGGAATAGAAGTGGTCTGGTCCTGGTGTAGAGGTGGAACCTAGAAAACTTGCCAATCAATTGCATGCGAAAGGTTAAGGAAAAAGGAGAACTTGATGATCCCTTGGATTTTGGGCTTGAACCTTTGTGCAACCAATAGTCCCATCTAGGAAGTAAGGGTGGGAGAGAACAGGTTTGCTTTTGTGCTGTCTGGTGGTATGAGGGTTCTGTTTTGAGACTTTTTGAGACTGAGTGCGCAGTTAAAATTCGTAAGCCTGTAATTTAGGGTCAGGTCTGGGCTGGAGTTTTAAATGTGGATGTCCTCAGCGTTTAGATAAATGGGCTTCCCTTGGACCACACCATCCACCTGAACTTCCTGTGACATGGGAAATGTTCCATACCTGCCCGGGACAGTAGGCATCAACCAAATAGAGGCCACTGAGCATTAGAAGGTGCTTGGTGCAATTAAGGAACTGAGTATCTATTTCACTGAAACTTAATCAGCACAAGTGGCTTGTGGCTACTATATAAGACAGCACAGACCTGCAGGGAGAACATAGCTAGAGGAGAGGAGGTCCTGGGCAGCCACAAGCTTTTTCCCCAGCTAGGAGCTCAGCCTTGCATTCATATTTAAGCACAACTTCCACTGCTCATTGCATGCACAATTGTGTGTCCCTGGGCATGGTGGTACATACCTGTAATCTCAGCATCTCAGGAGGCTGAGACAGAAGGATCACAAGTTCAAGGCCAGCCTGGGCAACTTAGTGAGACCCTATTTCCAAAAAAAAAAGAGTGGTATCTCTTTATGAGAAATAGCCTGGAAAAGAGAGCAATCTGCTAGACTTAGAGGAGATATTAGAAGAAATTGTAGAAGTAAAAGGAAGCAGGTATACTTAGCTAGAAAACAAATGCAGTCGTTTCCTTCCAAAATCGTTAAAGCTTTGAAGTTATCACCTATATCTTTCGGTCGTATTTTGTGGACAAGAATTCTACAGAATGCTGGAGGTCTATGAATTTGGAGATTAGAGACAGTCCCTGGGTGATGTCCCACATGACTGTCAAGGGTTTACTGTAAAGGAGTGAACACTAGTATCTGCTTTGCCCCCTCTGTTAGGCAGGATCATTCCCCATCCAGAGTGTGCTGATATGAAAGAACTCTTTGTAAGTGGCTGCCTTGTGCTTAAGAGTTCTTGCAAACCTATGCTGGCCATCAGGGAGGCCAGAGTCGATAAAAAGAAAGAAGTTAAATGGAAAGATGGGTCGTTGCTTTTATTAAGGTTGGTGGCAGCTGCCATATTAGCTCCTTAAGAACCTCTTGGTGACCAACACCTTCAGCAAAAGTGGTCTTTTGGTGCTTAATTGATGAAAAGTAAGGGGCTGTGAGTTGGCTCTCAGGAGGAGTAATCCAAGGTCAGCACTCAGCTAGTGCCCATCTCACAGCAGGGTGGGTGGTGGGGCTTTTCTACCAGGGCTCCTTGGGGGTGGGTGCTTGTGGAAGAGTAGGCTGCCCAGTCTTGAGTGGTCATTGACCCTTTGCAACGTTTCTTGAAGAAAATGGAATTGTAAATTTCTAGGATTTGAAAAGTGCACACTGGTCATCCAGGGGGACTCTGCATTTTCAGCAGAGGAAACACTGGAGATGTGAGCTCACCTGGCCCCAGGTCCCACAACCCTGAGAGCTCACGGGCCTGCACCAGAGCCCAGGGAAGGGCCGGGACGGAGGTGTCCTGATGCAGTCCCTGGCCTAGGGGCTGGAGAAGCCAGGACAGATGTGAACTGAGGGTGGCAAAGCTCGCCTTCAACCCAGCCTGAACTCAGTGACCTCGTTCATCCAGTCAGGAAGCAGTCACTGGGTGCCCACCATGTACCAGTGAGCCCACCTCACTTCTGTTCATCCCAAAGTCTTTTCCGAGAGGAGGCAGATTTCTGTACTGGCAAGATTTCCATATATATATACACTTTTTTTTTTTTCCTGTACTGGGGATTAGTGTACCCAGGGCCTTGGCATGGAACCTCATCCCCAGGGCATATTTTTGAGACTGGGTCTTTACCAAGTCACTGAATTCCCAGGCTGGGCTCGAACTTGAGCCCCTTCTGCCACTGGCTCCCAGAGTGCTGGAGTTACAGGCCTGTGCCACTAGGCCCAGGAAGACCTTCCCATTTCTTAGGAAAGCCAGGGAGATGACAGGCAGAAGAGGTAAGATTAAGAGAATAATTAGATCCTTTTAGCAAGGAGAAGCCACGAATCGATGGCAGGCTGAGTAACAGCTGTAATCTAACCTTGATGGGACTTTTCCTCGATATCAATATCAAATACGTGTGCTGCCCAGATCCAAGCCCCCCCCCCCCACGCCATGGTCTGTCGGCTGAAAATGACCAGCTCTTCCTTGCCTTTCAGTCTCAGAGCTTCAGGAGGAGGGCATGAATGCCATCAACCTGCCCCTCAGCCCCATCCCCTTCGAGCTGGACCCTGAGGACACCATGCTGGGTAATTGCCTCTCGCCCCTTTGCATGAGCTCAATGCCTCTCTGCACATCCATGCTACTCAATGCTTTTTCTTTTTAAAGAGGAGAATGAAGTGCGGACGATGGTAGATCCAAACTCACGCAGCGACCCCAAACTCCAAGAACTGATGAAGGTAAGAAGCTGGGAGAGGCTTCCTGGCCCTCCCCCTCAGCAGGTGTCCATGGAGCAGCTGTTTTATGCAGTCACAGCAGTGTCGCCCTCATTCAGGCCCTCTGACCTGACAAATGCCTCATGCAGAATGTTGGTCTTACCATCCAAGAAGTCAGGACCAAGGAGCTCACCCTGGCCAGGATCTGAGCGTTCACAACATCCTTTACTGCTTTTCTCAAGGACCCTCGAAAGCACCCTACGAAGTAGTATCACCCGCATTTTCCAGATCAGGACAGTCAGTCTTCTTAGAGGAGGTGGATAAATATCCCTTCTATCTGTTTCCTGCCTACGTCTCTGCCTTACCCTAGAGTGCAAGGAGGTAGCAGAAAGAAGGTGGCCAGGGCTGGAGGCCATGCAACTCTGTACGCTGGGCCCTAATCTGAGTCCATGGGTAGGCTGGCTTGTGCATGTGGGACATCTGGCCCCTCTGATGTCACCAGTGCTGCACCCACAGATGGCTGCTCTGGTCCACTGGGACCCTGAGCCTCTCCCTGGGGACAGCTGTGGGTTGAGGCTCTACCTGCCATTGTGCCTCTCCAGGGTGTTGGGCCACAGTGAGCGGGGGCACCGGACAGGGTCTAGCCCCGTGCTAGAAGGGGCTGTGCTGCTCACTGCCTAGGAGACCTCGGAGCAGGGAGACCTGTCAGCGTGAGTTCTGACCGGCTCAGCTGGTCTCCCCAACCAGACCTGCACCTGGGCTCAGTTCCACAGAGGAGATTGGAGATGCACATTGCTGCAGGAACGCCTGAGCCCTCAGGTGTTGTCCAAGGCCATAGCATCACTCTGCAGGTGACTACCTCACTGCCAGGGAGAGCTTTGATTTTTCCATATCTAGGCTGCTTTTCCCTTTTAAACACTATCATCGGGGTTAGCTCCTAGTGTTTACAGAATCTTCTCCAATGAGATGAGGGCCCCTCCACCTTCCCTTAGCACCACGGACTCCTCAACCCTGAGAAGGGTTGACTGTTTCACTCCCCAACAGACCTCTCCAGGACAGATGGGGAATTACTGTGTTGGATACAGGCTGTGCCTGGTGCTCAGTAATTACCACCATCAGCTCCTAGGGAGAGGGAACTGTTGTGTCAGGGTTGTGTTGGGGATCACCCAACTGGGTAGTGATCGGAACTCAACCCTTTATGCATAAAACTGGATTATTTGTGCTGTAGTTTAGATCTGAGGTGTCCCCCTAAAACCTCATGGGCTCAGAGGTGAGACCTTCGGAAGGTGACTGGATTATGGGGGTGGTGTGGCTGACTTACTGTTGGGAGGTGGGGTCTGGAAGAGGCAGATCACTGGGGGCGTGACCTGGAAGAGTGTATGTCCCTTCCTGGCTCCTCCCTGTGCTGTCTGCTTCCTGGTTGCCATGAAGTGAGCAGCTGTCCTCCCCCAACCCCTCTGCCATGTCATCCTGCCTTGGAGCCGGCCAACTATGCACTGAAACATGAGCTAAAATCAACCTCTCCTCCTTTAAGTTATGGGTGTTGGTACTGTGTATCAGTAATAAGGAAAGCGACTGAGACGATTTGATTATATATAAATACTGTCTTAGTTAAAAAAAAAAAAGGAAAATTACAAGACAAAGCAGTGTACACCCTTGTTTCCTTACCTGAAAAACAGAGCTGGTGCCACATGCCTCCCGAGGGTGTTGTGTGTGTTAATGAAATGGAATATCAAATGCAGTGCCTCCACTCAGTGCCTGGCACATGCAGGCCTCGGCTAGTGACAGCTGCTGAGGACCAGGAGACACACACTCTTGAGCTGGCAGACCAGGGACCTTCTGCTCTCTCTAGCTGTGAGCTCTGTGACCTTGGGCAAGCCTGTTTCCTTCCATTTGTCCAGCCCTCCCGAGGATGGGGGTTATAGCAGCCACCTCACCCACTGTCCTCATGGGAGCGTGCTTTATATGTGAATCAGATCTGGTTTTAATCAAGTTACTTGGTAATTCTTTTCTACCACCTAACATGGAAGATACTCTCATTGTGTTTTAGAGATAGGAAGCAGAGGCTCAGGAAGGTAGCTAGATCATCGATCTACACAGACACGAGTTCATAGATGACAGAGTGCTGCATCTCTAGATGAGAAATGGGTGCACCCACCATAGTTCACAGGGGAGTGGACACACATTCATAGATGCCAGAGGAGCACACACACACTCATCAATGACAGTGACACCCAAACCGGTAGGTAGAGCTTGGATTTCAACCCATTTGTGTAGCACCAGAGCCCACCTGCGCTGAGAGTGTTGCTCGCTGTTAGGGAAAGAGCGATGGGGCCAGAAGAGATCAGCAGAGACCCCTGGAGGGCTGACACCCGCAAACACACAGGGCCTCCAGACTCGCACTGTCACCTGCCTGCCTGTGGCACTGGGGCCCATGAGTCACTCTGCTGTCTTGAAAGAACAGTTCATTTAGACCTTAGTTGTCTAGGATACAAAAGCTGGTCTGTATGAAAATACCCCATAACTCTTCTCTTATTCTTTCTCTGGAGGTATTAATTGACTGGATCAATGATGTGCTGGTTGGAGAGAGAATCATTGTGAAAGACCTGGCTGAAGATTTATACGATGGACAAGTCCTGCAGAAGCTCTTCGGTAGGAGTGTGTTGAGCGTGGCATGGATGGTCACTGGGTCCCGGTGAGGTGGGTGCTGTGCTCACCTGGAGGGGGCAGAGTAGTGGGACCTTTGGGATCTGTTTTACATGGAGGAGCTGCAGAGTGAGTCTGATGACCAGCTGGGCCCATGCCCCTTAGGAGTTCAGGGTCATCTGCCGGGTAAATGAAAAGAGCCCACTGTATAGCTGGAAAACAGGGCTCCCCCAGTCTGGACACTTATGCAGTTGTGGCCTCTCTAGGTGTATTTACATGTGGGGTATGTGCATCCTGTGATCCATGGCTATGTGTGCACAGCCCTCTGCTGCCTGTGGACTATGTGAGTGTTTATATTCCTCTGTGATCTGTAGACACGTATGTATGTGTTCTTCTGTGATGAGTGTGTATGGCTCTGTGACTTATGGACACATGTATGTATGTGTCCCTCTGCGATTTATGGTCCTGTGTCTGTGGCTAAGTGTGCATGTCTGTCCCTCTGATTTATGGACCTGTGTGTATATGTTCCTGTGATCTGTGGACGTGTATGTGTGTGTCCTTCTGTGACCTAGGGATGTGTTTCTGTGTCATCTGTGGACCTGTGTGTGTGTCCCTCTGGGCTGGATGACAGTATGTTTGAGTATGTACCTCTATGCATGCAAGTGTGTACCCTTGTGTTGCTTCACAGTAACAAAACGTAAGGACAAATCCATCTTGAATGAAGGGGTTTCCTCGCTGCTCCTCCTTTGATCTCTGCCCCAGACTTCCCCCTGCAGACCCATACTCCAAGTCTGAGCTGCCCACTAGCCACCTCCCTCTGGATGCCCCTAGACTGAGTTCATCCACTCCTCCAAAGGTGCTTCTTCCCTCTCCATGACAGTCTGTCTCATGGATCATGTGTCCCAAGGCCCCTTTCTTCTTCCTCAAAAATCTCTCCTCAATCCATCCTTGTTGGCAGTTTCACTTGTCTGCTTTGCTTTTGTCCCAGCTGTTGAAAGCTTCTCAACTTTGCCTCCCATCTCACCTCTTCTGTTCTGTTGCCTCTGCCCCTAGCTGAGGAATCTTCCATATCACAAGTCGAGTCTTGCCAGTCCTATCTGAGAACTGTCAGAGACTCCCCTCCCAGACCCCTTAGCATAACATTCAGAATGTCTCACCATTCTAACTCCAGCTGTCTGCACCCTCAGCTCCAGCAATGTATGGAAAGTTCTCAGAACTGCCTGACACCTGGTAAATGCCGATAAATGCCTGGAACCACTGTTGTTGGTTTTATTATTTTTATGTCCTCCATTGCTACATTATTACATACACCATGCATATTCATACCCTGATACTCTCACCATGCTCATCCTCCTTTATCTATGGGTGAAAATCATTACTGCTTATCCTTCCAATTTTACGTGCTCACTTTTAAACCCAGTACAGTCACATCTAGAAGAGATGGTCAAATAATTTGCTATGTTCATCATCCCCATATACATATCTGAGGGAACACACCCGCCCGTACATGTGCATACATACACACATATATACAGGTTGAGCATCTCTAATATGGAAATCCAAAACTTTTTGAATGCTGACACCACAAGTGGAAAATTCCACACACCTGATCCTATGTGATGACTTATAGGGGCACCAAAACTGTTGTTTAAAACTCCCTTCAGGCTGTGTATAAGTATCACAGATGTATGGGAACCATAAATGAATTCTATGTTGAGACTTGAATCCCATCCTTAAAGTATCTCATTATGTATAGGCAGATATTCCCAAATCTGGAAAATACCAGATTTTTCTGGTCCCACACATTTTGGATAAGGAATACTTGACCTGTACAAGTACAAATCTATACACACACACACTCACACGTTTAGTACATATACATTCCTTACTCTAAGACTTTCCAAGTCACTTATAGCTATTTATATAAATACACGTGGGCTCCTCAAGGTGAAGAACCCCATCTTATTTATTTATCCAGGCTTCTCCAGCACTAAATCAATGTATATTAAATGAGTGAGTGAATGGCTAATATAAAATCTAGTAATTTCTAGGAAGCTAAACTGATGTGGTACTCAAACATCAATATTAATGAGTGTTAATATTTAAACGTTGTACACTCCAACTGAATACAGAACAGAAATGAAAAAGCTTTGGCACGTGGAGGTGTGAGAAGCCGTGGGCCTCATTGAGCATCCCCCCCAGCAATACAACTGTTAACCACTCCAGCAAACTTACAGTTAGGATCTGAAACTGTCGTGACATGTTCCGTGCTAGGCTTTCCAAGCAAGGGAAGCTCGAGGCCCCGGAGTAATGGAGCATGGCGGTCGTGGAGTCCTGCAGCCTCCAGGAATGGTGACAGAACAGCCCCATATCTCCCCTGTGTGGTGCCCAATTGGGCATCACCTGGGATCAGATTAAGGTTATTTCAGACTTCAGCTTTTATGTCAAAAAGGCGATTCACTACAGAGGTTGTATGTCTTCTGTGAACTTAAACTTGAACCTGTAAGGGTGTAAGGATGGACACACACATTGGAAACCTGTAGGTGGGTCACCCAGGAAGAAACAAAACAGTTTGCAGTCAAAAGGACATATTAGGAGCTCCTGGGAAGGATCAGCCTGGAGAGAGCTTTGCGCAGCCTCTGTGACCTTGAGCCCCCTCCAGCTATTCTATCATCTTCCCTCTTCTGTACCCAGGCTACTCAAAGAGCGTTTAGCATTCCCTGTATCTGCCTTATCTTTCCACTGACTTTTCCTGCCTAGATCATCAGTACCAATGCAGACTTCCTCTTCGGGTGGCACCTTCCCCAGCCAGGTGGTCTGTGGGCCTCATCCTGTTCTAGTTCCTTCTCCTCCGCCTCTGACACCCGCTTTTCTGTCTTCTCCATGTGCTCTTCCTCTTTCCGTCATCATTGAGTTTTCCCAATTTCCATCTCAGCCCTCTTCTTTTTCTTTCATACCTGCTTCCTGGGTGATGCCATCCCCAATGGTGACACCATGGGTTTGAGCCATCACCTCTACAATAGTCACTCTCAGGTCTCTACCTCAGGAAACGCAAGGTTATTGTTTAAGTGCCTTCCAGACATCCCCATCTGGATGCCCCGCAGCCCCTGGTAACCAACCTGCCCCAAACTGGCCTGTGTGTCTTCCTCCTTCCCACCTCATCCATTCTGCTTCCCACTTCATTGACTGGTATTACCACCTCAGAGCCACTTGCTCCAGTGGGAAACCTAGGAGTCTTCCTGAATTGCTCCCTCTCCTTCATTCCTCCTATTGTCAGTCAAAAGTTGTGACAACTGTACTCCTATGTAAAGTGCATCAAAGCCACCCCATCAGTGCATAAAACCCATAAAAAGATACCTGGAACTTTAAGTGCTGGGTAGGATTTGTTGTTACCATTATTCTCCAGCCCTGCTGTGACCCCCATAGTTCAGAACTTCTCATTTTTCTTAGCTCCTTTAGCTCCAAAATCCTTTTCTCTATATTATTCTGCTCCCTGCCTTGGTAATACTGGGAAGATCTTCCAGACTGTGGCCCCAGTATCAAGACTAAGGAATTAACCTTACAACAATGCTTAACCACATCTCAGACTTCATTCAGAGTTCACCAGCCTTTAATGTGATTTCTTTTTTTGTTTTGTTTTGTTCTAGGATCTAATCCAGGATCTCACATTGCATTTGTCCTCAAATTTTCTCTCAATTCACAACAGTTCCTTAATCTTCCCATGTCTTTCATGAGGGTGGTACTTCTGAAGAGTGCTGGTCAGTTATTTTGTAGACTGGCCCTCAGTCTGGACTTGGCTGATGTTCTCAGGACTAGATTAAGGTTGTGCATTTCGGGGAGGAATCCCACAGAATTGAAATTTCCTTCTCTGTGCATCGTATCCAGAACTACAGGTTGAGGGTTTTTCCTGTATAGCAGGAAATAGAAACCTCCAAACTGTACCCCTGTGGTGGCAGAGGACAGAGTCTCAGGCTGGAGGCAGGAACAGGCACTGTGCCTGGAACTGGCTCCAGGTGAATGCAGGGGGGCCGGGAAGCACTGAGAAGGGGTATCAACACTATCCAGAGGGACCAAGGGTACAACAGCTTCTGCTATGGCAACCGCTTCTCCTGACATGGCGTTCATGGTTGTTGCCAGGGAGACACCAGATGTTGGCCTACTTCTTTATGACACTCATCCTATCATGTCATGGGAACAGCTCTAGCCCTTTCTACACCTCAGAGCAAGAGCCCTCGAAAGCCCAAAATGAGGAGGAAGTGCCCCCTCCCCCATGTCAAAGATTCACCTCCATTCTTGTCCCTGGATTACTCACTTCTGGGGTGACTGATGTAGGTAACATCTACAGTTCCTCCAGAGGCTACTGTTGCCCCATGGTGCCTACAAGAAAGTCACAGAATCTTCCAAAGTTGGGACACATTTCCAAGCATCTCAGTGATGCTTCCCTATCCATGATGACCTGTTAGATTTGTATCCCTAAGACTTAGGCGGAAAATGTCCTCACAGCATAATTACTAAGCCCATTTGAACATGAGGCACTGCCTTTTCCTTATCGAGGTGTCCTGACTTGGAATGGCTGTGAGTTTCTTTATAATGCATTTTATTTGACTGAGCCTTATCTTTTAGCATGTGCATGTACTGGGAACAGACAAGGCCTGTTTTGAGGGGTGAGAGTGCTGAGGTTACAGTGTTCTTCCTTCTGAGTTGCATAGTAACATGACTGAAACAGGGCATCCCGGGCCATGAGACCAAGAAGGACCCCTTAGTCCTAAATATCTATAGAAGGGTTGTTTTGTGTTGTGTGTGTATGTGTGGTTCTCCTTTTCCCGGATGTACTCTATAGAGTGAATTTTACACTGATCTTAACCTAACCAAGTAAGATTCACTAAGTAAAAATCATTTGGTTTACCATATGCTAACTGCTGGGTTTAGGGATCTAAAAGTAAATATGACATTGTGCTGTATTCAGGTTCCTCACAGTGTGGTAGTACAAAGGGCTATGGGATATTGAGTAGGTGTTTAGGAAAGGCTTCATGAAAGAGGGGCATTTTGAATGGAGCCCTACAGAAGGAGCAGAATTTCAATCAGATAAGGAAAAGGGAGCACATCCTAGCCAGCAATAACAAAGAATTCCTGGAAGCCCCAGTTGACTTTGCTGTGAGTAGAGGGAGAATGCTGTAGAAACAAAGAGCAAGTAGCTGGGTGGCCATCAGCATTGGTTGAGTGGGATGTGTAGCTAACAAAGAAGCTGAAATCCTGTGCTGAGATCTTGGCTTCTAACATTATCTCAAATAACAGGAACCAGAGCATCTTTTAAAATGTCTCATTTTAGGACTGGGGCTACAAATATAAAAAATGAGCACTAAAACGAAAGAAGAGGAGGAGGGGGGGGGAGGGGGAGAAAGAGGAGGACCAAAACCAAAAGGCACATATATAGATGGATCTATGTGGTAAAAACATCTAAGACCAACCTGAAAGAGCTACCAATGGCCAGGGCTAGTATCAGCGGGGAAGAGCAATAATATCAGCGTGTAACCCAAAGTCTAAAATAAATACCCTTCTGCCATGCAGGCTGAACTTGATTCATCTGTAGGAAAATGAAGGCACTTTGAGACCATGGTATTAAGTTAAATAAATCAGACACAGACACCTAAATAATGCATAGTTCCTTTTATGAGAGAAACCCAAAATATAAATAAAGAGCAAAATAAAAGATAAATAATAGGAAGTAGGGAGATAGATCTTTCTCAAATGGGAAGGGGATGAGAAAAGAATTAAGATGTGTTGTGTACATGTACCAACTCCCCACAGAGAATGTAAACATTATGTACTGCAAACATGTACTAATAAAAAATAAAAACTATAAAAATAAAATGAATACCTAAAAAATAAAAAATAAAAAAAATAAAATGAATACCCTCAAGTCCCTCCTGATATAAATAACTGAGTAAATGAATAAATGGGAACAAAAAGACAAGTTCCTCATAAAAGCATTCTAAATGGTTTCCATAGATGCAGCCCCACTAAGGAGACAGAGGTTAACCCTCTACCACTCGAGGCAGCTGAGTTTAGTGAGTGGGTCCCAGTGATTGGGGAGCGGAAGGCAGTGACGGAAGGGCACTCCACCTCTGTGGGCCTCCTCCCCCAAACCCAAAGCCCATCTCTCCATGAGAAAGATGCAGGGAAAAGCCAGCACTCCTCAAAACGGTCAAGGTCACAAAAACTAACGAAAGACTATCATCAAACACAGGAACCAAAGGAGACATGGAGGATACACGTGGCATCCTGGACAGATGCTCAGGAGAAACTAGAGAGATCTGAATAAAGCAGGCAGCGATGTTGACATCATCAGAACAGTGATTGAACAGTCAGAATCTGAGGTCGGGGCAGGCCAGAACCATCTGCACTATCTTTGCAACGTTTCTGTAAATCTGAGAACTGTTCCAAAATGAAAGTTGATGTCAAGGGCCGGGGATTTAACTCAGTGGTTTTGCTGCCTGCTGCTCAAGCTCAAGGACCTGAGTTCGATCCCCAGTACCTTAAAAAAAAAAAGTTGATGTCAAATAAAGGGGATGTGGCCCATCTTATAGAGGACCTTGAGCTAAGACTTCATAACTGCTGATGACTCACAAGCAAAGCAATGTGGCTGGAAAGATAAGCTGGGATAGTAGGGGGGCTGTGTAGAGAGTGGCACTGGGGGAAACACCAGCAAGGAGCATCCTTCCAGGATGCTGGACTACAGGAGTAGCAGAGTGGATAAGGACATCTTTAAGAGGGCCTAGGGATACAGGGCATGAGCAGCTAGAGAGAGCCAGCTATCTCTACCTGGGGTGTGCCGAGTGAGGGTGACTCTGTGAACCCCAGGAAAAGCAGCATCTTGAAGTTTGGCCACATTACCTTTGAGAGTTGCTTCCCATGCTTAAAAATGCTTGGGCTGAAATAGCAGCTTGCTAAAATTGAGACAGGAATAAAGACAAAGTAAATCTGATTTCCAGTCTTGGTTTCATCACTAGCACTTTCTCTGCAGCTCATGTCACTCTTCTGAAAAATCAGGAAGATAACCTATAAAACCTCTAGACCTGAGCTCCTCAATTCAATAACCACTAGCTGTGTGAAGATGTTAAAAGCTAATTAAAATTTTTAAAATCTAGCTTGGTATGGTGGCACTTATAATCCCAGCACTTGGGAGGCTGAGGCAGGAGGATTACCATGAGTTTGAAGACAGCCTGAACTACATAGTGAGACCTTGTCTCAAAAAAAAAGAAAAAAAGATACACTATACATGAAAATCTATTTATTCCACCACACTGGCTACATTCCAAGTTCCAGTGGATACATATGGCTTGTGGCTGCCGTATTGAACAGTGAAGACATGAATATTTATTTCCCTCATAGCCAGAAGTTCTGTTGGGCAGTATGACACCAAAGTTCCTGCTATAATTATTATTGATTCTAGGATTGCTGATGATGACACATAACTATTGTTCTTAAATTGGAAGAGGCATTTTCTCATATCCGAAAAACTCAAGTCCCAGATGAAAGCTTATTATTCTTCCTTTCTCAATAAATAGTAGAAAAGCTCTTTAAAATGCCTTACTAAGTTAAAAAAGCATGGTGAAAGCCATATGTAGGCTGTGTGTGTGTGACATATTGTGTATTCATGGAATATCTGGTAATAATCTGCATGGAAAGGGACTAGGAAAGTTGGGGTTTCAATAGAGAGGAATAGACAGTTACAGCTTGATTTTTTCCATGTTAGATATTATCAAACATAAGTGGTTGAGTACATATAAATTTCAGAGTAAAACTGATTCAGTTTTACTGAATTTTTACTGAATTCAAAAACTGATTCAGTTTTACTGAATTTGGTGATACCAAATAATATTTGATACATTTCTAACAGCCACCCCAAGTGAAACAGGAAGAAAAGGAAACTACCTACATGTGATAAAGACCATTAAAATCTAATAGTGAACATAGTAAATAGTTGAATAGCAAAGACATGATATTAGGAACAGGTCAGAAATACTGGCTGTTAGCACTATTGTGTTTCAGAGGTTCTAGTAATGTAATAAGCTACAAAAATCAATTTATATCTTCAGAATTGTGGATGCTTAGTTTCTCATATCTTCTTGGTACAGCACATTTTAAAAATCTAGATAAACTTTTAAAAGCTAAATTTTGTATGGCATGGATAAACTGCTGTAAAAGAAGAAAATTTTTCTGATTCCAAAAACAGCATGAAAGTGTAAATCCAGTGGGATAAGAGCAAATTCCTAATGATTTTCAGCCTGAGGTTTAATGGGGTTCACATACAGGGTCAAGAAAAGAAGCCTGAGTAGGGTCTGATCAGGAAAATGATTGGATCAGAGACCAGTGAATGAAGCTAGAGTCTTTGAAGGGCAAATATTTCAGTAGGTAAACTAGAAAACTTTGTTGCACAGAGAGAGGCAATAAAAATAAATGTCTGTCTCAGACTTGGATGTAAATGAAACAAAAAAAGAAAAGAAAAAGTCTGCCCTGATCATTCATTATCAGAAGTCTGTACTAACACAGATTTAGTGCTAGGATTCACACTACTTTAATAAGCTTGAAAAGCCCTAAGATAAAAATTTGGTTAAAAGTTGTCCCCAGTTACTAGAATGAACACTAAACCCAGGCCACAAAGAACTCCCAGAGATAAAATTCCAAGGAAAATAAGCTCAAAATCAGAAATCACGAAATCATGAGCAACAGGATACCATGAGTATTGTCAACAGGAACAGTGAACCATAGATTTAACCCTCAAATATTGTAAATATTATGAACTGCACAGTTATGGAATGTAAAATAAACACGTTTAATTTGTCAAAATGTTTTAAGAAGTTATGGAAAGGATGATAAAAGAAAAAGAAACTGTCAAAACTGGACAGGTAGATGTAATGAAATTAAAAACAATAGAATAAAGCTGAAGGAATTAATAACCTGGAAGAAATCATCTAGACTGTACTTAGATGATAGGCTAAAGAACAAGAAAGAGAATTTAAGAACATAGAAGATATTCTAAGAAGGTCCAACATATGGCTAATTGGAATTCTAGAAGGAAAAAAGGAATAGAGTATCCTAATATTAAAGCCACAATAAAAGAATGTTCTAATATTGATGAAATATATGAATTCTCAAATTCAGGATGCTCAGTGAACTCCACATAGAATAGTGAGAATCTATACCTATACATTTCACATGAAAACTAAGAGAACTGAAAACAAAGAAATGATTCAAAGTAGTTAGAAAAGATAGCTTTCAGAAACAATAAAAACAATAAAAACAATAAAAGACAAAGGATATTGAAATGATTATCTTCAAAATGCCTAAAAATTATCAACTTAAAATTTATACCCAGCAAAAAACTATGCCTTGAAAAGTAAGAAGAAAATAAAGTCATTGTTATCAAACAGAAACGTAGAGGGTTTACTACCAACAGACCTTCATAAAAGGAATTTCTAGGGTCTACAGTAGGAAGAAGAAAAGTGAAAACAAAAGAAACATGTAGAATGCAATTAAAAATAGGAAAGATCATCTAGTAGGTAGATAAAAGCCATAAATGAATGAAAAGAATCACAGTAATGTCTAATATGTTAATTTTTTTAAATGAAGATAGACATGATGGTATGTGCCTATAATCCCAGCACTCTGGGGTCTGAGGCAGGAGGATCCCTGCAAGTATAAGGCATTGTGAGTTCGAGGCCAGCCTGAAGTACATATAGACCCTATCTCAAAAAAAAAAGAAAAAAGAAAGTAGAATCAGAATCCCACACAACTATAGCACATAAGTGAGGAAATACATGATTATAGTCAAAGTGACCTGAGGTCATCGTGATGTTTAGTAAGTAGATGAAAATAGTAATTAAGGAAGACACCAAATCACCCTGCTGCAGACAGGCAGCCACCTGGTTCCACACTACAAAGACGCAGAGGACACCAGACCACCACACCAAGGTACTGAGTCCCACTGTTCCCGGCCCAGAGGTAGGGGCTTCTGAGCCGTCATC
>NW_004624766.1:4509069-4592903 GCF_000247695.1 Heterocephalus glaber
TAAAGATACAATTCCCAATGAGAAATGTAATTGTGTTGTATACCTACAATGTACCAATAAAAGAATTTAATACAAAAAAAAAGAAAAGAGAATACTAATTAAGACTTTCAGTTAAATATGCACGATGGATTTTCTGTGGCAGCCACAAAAATGATAGAAACAGAATGTGTAACCTTTCTATTAACAATTCTGAGAAAGTCCAATAAAGAGTAAAAACCTTAACCCATAATAAGGCAAGAAAAAAAAATAAGGCAAAGATGGAAAGGGGAAAAGGATTGGAAAAGCAGAATAAACAAAAAATTCAGAATGAGCCCTTGGAAGTGAATCCAAGTATGTCACAAAATTCAATCCATATAAATTGACTTTATTCATGTAAAAGACAAAGATGAATAGACTAAATAGCAGAACAAAATCTTACTAAGTTCTATTTATAACACACTGCTTTAATATATGAGGACACAGAAAAGTTGAAAGAAAAAGAATGCAAATAATGATTACTAATAAAAAGAAAGTTGAAGTTACTATTCTACATCATACAGAATTACCTTTAAGGCAAAAAACATTTCTTCAGAGAGCATTACATACTGAGAAGCAATTAAAATCCCTAGAAAGTTATATACACTTAGTATCAAATACATAAAAATTAAAATAACAATCATTTCAAGAACTTCACAAATCCACTGTCAGTGGTAGATTTCTAACACACTTCTGTTAATGTACTAAGAAAAAAATTCATAAAGATAGAGAAAAATTGAACACTGTAATTAACTAGCTCTAACTAATCTATATACAGCACGTGTGTCTTAGTTACTTTTCTCATTGCTGAGACAAAATACCAAACACAAAAAATTAAAAGATTTATTCCAGCTCACAGTCTGTAGAGGTTTCAGCCCATAGTCAGCTGGCTCCAAGGCAGGATGGCATGGCAGAGGGGCGTCGCAGAGAAGAAATACTGTAGTCCATGGCAAGCAGGGAGGAGACAGCAAAGCAGCAGCCTGCCTCTCCCTTTTATTCCTTCCAGGCTACCTGCTCTTTGCATGGTGCCACCCACATGTAGGAGGATTTGTGTGATGCTGGGATCACACAGCCTACATATATCCAGCCAGCCCTGAAGACCCCCACCTATCATTGCATGAGGTTTTGGGGGGACATTTAGATGCAAGCAATAACAATGTGAGATACCCACAAACTACAGTATTCTCATTCTTTTCAACTACACATGGAACTCTTATAAATTGTGACTGCATCCATAAAGCAAGTCTCAGCAAATCAGTATACAGACCAAATTCTTTGATGGTAGTTAAAAAAAAATAAAATAAAACTTTACCAAATCCTCCTCATATACTTGGAAACAAAAATGTCTGTTAAACAACTCAGGAATCACTCATAATGGAAAGAGTATTTTACATATTCTAATTGTTTGAAAGGTCGTCACATTAATGTAACAACTGTGTTATTTAGAACATGTCGATTCTTTCCTCTATTCAGGGTAATTGAGTTTATTCTGCTCTGTCTTCATAACTTTTTAAATAGTGTTTCATTGTTCTCTAAAAATCTCTCCAAAAGCATCTTCTTTTATGCTAACTTCAAAATCAACGAAAATAGTCACAAAATAACCCACCTGAAATTTTCTAAATCATCCTATTTCAAAATCACGCCCAAGACTTCATAAAAATTAAACTAATTATGGACACCTTGCAGCATTAGGTATGGAAACATTTAAAAACCAGTTTTTTCCTGGAAGAATAAAATATTAATTAAAAAATTTCAAAAAGTAATATTAGCCTAACAAAGAATAAAGGAGAAAACTATGAATCTTAAAAAATTATCTTGAAATCCTGGTAAGATGGAGTAAAGTTACTATTTAACTATAGAAATATTTGAGTTAGCCTCTCAAATTTTGAGGGTTAAATACCTTACAATAAATTAAGGAGTAGAAATAGCAGAACAGGTATAACTAAACCTTTCTTTTAAAAAAATCACAATGAAATGTGATATAAGCTTGCAAAAAAGAGATAATAGTGTTTTATTTGCATACTCGGAGAATGCTAAAGACATAAAAGAACTGAGGGGATTTTTGTAAGATGAACATATAAGAAGAAATATAAGACTATAAGAAGAAAATCTACAAGGCAAAGCTTTTATTTTATCAGTGATAATCAGCAATACACACAGGGAGTTTATTACAACTTTATTGCAAATAGAGCAAAGGTAGGATATAAGCTGGCAATATATCTACAGGAAAATGGTTGAATACGTAATAAGCCCTATATTATGCAGTTTTTAAAAAATGAATTCTGTCAGTATATGTTGACCTAGAAATATACTCATGATATACATTTGTGTGGAAAAAAGCCAGTAGCGAAAAAAAAAGTTACACTATAATCTCATTTTTATTAAAAGAGAAACAGCTCCGTGTTAATAAAGATTGCTTTGAGATATATTCTCTATGTAAATCTAATAATACCATATCAATATCTAAAAATATCCAACAACAAAAAATTAAGCAAGAAGATAAACACACAACATAATGACTAAAAGAGGATTACATTTTCTAAAAACTCTGGAATACAAAAGAAATAAAGCAAAGCCATAAAAACCTGTCTCCTAAATAAGCAATGCCAGATGCCAAACAACAGAAAAACATATTTTACTTTTAGGAAGAATACGTTACAATTGTAATGTCATAGACTAGTTAAAAATACTGGTGGAAACAGAAAAGCAGTTAGAGTGCTCTTGGAGGTAAGGTGTAAAATCTAATCAAGGAAAATCTCATTTCTCTCTGTGCACACACTTCTGACACCAAATGTGAGAGGTTTCCACACCAGGTGATTCTCTGACCTCTCCAGACACCAACTGGTGTCCCTGCAATTTAATTCTGACACTACCCTAAATTAGTGCAGCCCCCACAGGTTAAGGGTGGGCACAATCCCTCAAGACTCTGCCCACTTCAGATGGCACTCAGAAGTCTGGGCCTCCGGTGCTTCTGACCACCTGGCTATAAATCAGGGGTCCCACTACCCTCTTCTCTGGTTTCATAATTTGCTAGACTGGCTCCTAGACCTTAGGAAGGCACTTGAGTCTACCAGTTTATTATAAAGGATACACCTTAGCAACAGCCCAATGGAAGAGATGCATGGGACAAGATATGGGGGTGGCCAGAGCCTCCAGCCCCTCTCGGGGTCCACTGCCCTCCAGCACCATGATATTCACCAACCCTGGAGGTCTCTGAACTCTTTTAGTTAGAGGGTTTTTTTTTTTTAAGAGTTTTTATGGAGGCTTCATAATTAACTCACTGCCCATTGGTGATTAATTCAACTTCCAGTCCCTACTCCCTCCCGAGGGGTCAGGGAGGCTGGAGGGAGGCTGAAAGTACCAATGCTTTAATCATCGGTTGACTCCCCTGGCAGCCTATCATTCTTGAAAGAACTCTGGACAAAGAAACAAATGTAATAATC
The DNA here is from genome assembly GCF_000247695.1 of Heterocephalus glaber. The sequence continues at coordinate 4,512,528 of NW_004624766.1, forward strand.
AATGTTCCTATCACCCTACTACCTAAGAAGTTATGAGTTTTAGAAGCTCTGTGCCAGGAAGGGAAGTGGGAGACCAAATGGATATTTCTTACTATTGCTCACCAATGTTTGTTTGTGACAGCATTCCGCTATGTAATCTGGGCTGGCCTTGAACTTGAAATCCTCCCACCTCAGCCTCCTGAGTGCTGGATTACAGGCCTGTGCTACCAAATATGGTCAGGCCACCAATTTTTAGAAAATAAGAATGAAATGGACAACAGTACAAGAAAAAGTTGTTGACCTAGAAAACATAGAAACCTATTCACTCTAAGTCCACTGCCAACAGATTATAAATATGAAAATTCATAGACAGTGATGTAATAAATAAAGCCTGGCCAGCGAGTAAGTGGCTCTCATGCCACTTCTCTCCTCCCGCCTCCCCAGCCCACTCCCAAGGCAGTCATCAACAATCTACTCTGGCAGATTTCCTCCCAGCCAACAGAAGGTGTCAGAAGTTTCTCAGCCTAGCATTTTGGGCAGCCTCTAACGGATTGTAGTTGCAATGTACAATGAAAACAGCTTGCTTCTATAGGGACAATTACATCACTCAAAAATAATGGAGAAAGAAAAAAAAAGAGCTTGCCATACCTTCACTAGAAGAGGATACTAGATAAGGATTCAGCCTAAAAAAAAAAAAATAGCACACAGGTTATCTTCAAGGTTTACCATCCAAGAGGAAGACATTTAGATAGAACCTTGGTAAATCCCTGAACTTCAGAAATGAAGGACGACCTGAAGCAATGAGGGAGAAGAGGAAGGTAATATTTCAGGCCATCACAGATGACAAGTGCCCCTGACCATCCTGCCAAGGCACTGAAAAGGATGCATAAGGCCAGAGAACCTGCAGAAAGACTCCAGTGGGCAGCCTCATCATTAGAGAAGCACCCAAGGAGTGTTTGAATTCTGTAAGCTGCTGTTGCCTAAAATAAATGATGTAAGCTCCAGGGGAACCACTGATGTAAAGTTTCATTTTTTAAATAGAAACTCTTAAAAATGCAAAGACAAGACATTTTAAACACTTTAGAATGTCAGTTCTATCCATCCTGAGTGAGTTGTGGAGTGTGGATTGGGTAAACTTACAAGCAGGTAACATATTTCCTGTTAAGGAGTCCAGAGTTGTTTTGTGCTTTGTAATAGATTAAAATGCAAATATGGATTAATAAATGATTAGACTGTGTTTTGTGTCAAAATTGCTTCCATTGAACCATTACCCAATGCTTTGTTTCCTGGCTTTCTCCCCCTCAGATCTGGGGCTTCCACTCAGGCCTTTGCACGTGCTAGGCATGTCCTCTACAACTGAGCTACATCCCCAGCTCCAAGCCCAGTGGATTTTTTTTTTCTTGCTTAGAATTTTTATTTTATATTTTTTGAAGTTGCTCTTACAGGCTTATCGAGATATGGAAATGATCATCCCATGAAGAGCTATGGCCAGGTTCACACAACTCATGTCTTCCACCTTGGTGGCAGCCTCTGTGGGACGCCACTTTTAAGATACAGCCTGATTTTAGGGGTGCCAGGAGAGATGAAATGCTCCACTTCTGGGCTCCTGAAGTTTAAGGCATAATCAAAAAGCTCTCGCACTAGTGGTGCCACCAGTCCCACCATCAGATGCGCAGCGCCTTCCCTAGTAGGTGCTCAGCACAGTTCCACATCTGCCAATTCAACCAGCTGTGAATCAAAAATATTCAATAAAAGTTGCTTCTGTCTGAACCCATATAGCCTTTTTTGGTCATTATTCCCTAAACGATCCAGTGTAATAGCATATAACGTGGCACTGGCATTGTAATGATAAGTAATCTAGAGATGATTAAAGTGCACCGAAGGATGCGCATAGGTCATACGAAGATACTGCGGCATTCTATATAAGGGACTTGCGCATGCGTGGAGTTTGGTGTCTACCGCGAGATCGTGGGACCAATCTCGCACGACCACTGGGTATATTTGGTGAGTGCATACATGTGTGCATAAGCCAGTGAATGGGTGAACCGGTGCATGAATTAGGGCTGTCTGTGGCCCAGAATAACAGCTGCTCTTTTTCTTCCCTTTGTTGCCACAGAGAAACTTGAGAGCGAGAAGCTAAATGTCGCTGAGGTCACCCAGTCAGAGATTGCTCAGAAGCAAAAACTGCAGACTGTCCTGGAGAAAATCAATGAAACCCTGAAACTTCCTCCCAGGAGCATCAAGTGGAATGTGGACTGTGAGTTGTGCCAAGGAAAAGGGTGTCCTACGTGGTACCGTGGTCCCTCCCATGTGGCTTCTCCGAGAAGCCATCCCTCAGCTGGCAGGCCCTGGATGCAAACTCGTTTATCTTTCAGTGAGATGCACCCTTAGAAAAAGAATGTGTCCGGCATCCTCCTAGGGGAAACAAGCAGAGTGCCAAAATCTAGTGTTCCTTTGTGTAAAAGGCTTTCTATAGAAACTTCACATGAGATTTGGAGAGGAAGGAAACTCAAGCTCATCGAGCCGCATCTGAGACCCAGCACAGTCTTTTGAGAAAGCCGCTGTCTCCAATAGGTAGAGGCTTGGAGAAGCTGAGGTCCATATGTTCAGGTCCGGAAGGAGCAAAGGAAGGTGAGATCGCAGGCCCTGAAACAGGATTTTTAAATTCCACTTTCACAGCAAGCACAGCTCACGAACCTCAAAGTAAAAGCCATTAATTGTTCTGCTGCCCCGAGGGCTTCGTGTCTACCATAGACTGCATGCGTCCATATCAGAATCAACATTAAATCAGAGGGTCAGTGAGAGGGTCGGTGAATCTCATAGTAACAACGTATTTCCAGAAGGGAGTCCTTTGTAACAGATAAAAATGTGAATTTCTATAATACAAATGAAATGATTAGACTGTTTTGCTCTAAGTATTAGGGATTAGGTAGTCTGACTTATTGCATGTAGTTCATACAACTTAAAGTGGATACCCCCCCACAAAAAAAAACTTTTCAAACTTGGGAAAGCAAAAGGAATCCTCACCTCTAAACTCAGTGACCCAGTAGCTGCTAGTGGCAAAGTTTCCTCCAGGTTTCTCACATCTGACATTGAAACACAGCGGACAAGTGCCTCCTTCAGCATAATTACACCTCTGCTGGCACAGCACGGGAACAGGGCGTTCTCCCCAAGCCCAAGGAGACACCTGAGGGCGGGAGGCGGGGAGGCAGCAGCTCCGGGTCCTAGAGCTCTTGGAAAGGGCCTCTTGTTTCCTGTACCCTAGCAATGCTAACAGCACTTGGGGTGGTGGGGGTGGGAAGCTGATTACTAGTAGGAGTGATATGCGTGCATTTTGGAAATCCACGGTAGTCCTAAGTGTTAGAATTCCTCAAAGGAAGAGCCCGGCTTAGTGCCGATGATCCTACTTCCCATTCCCTTGCATGTGGGTCCTCTCTCTGTACATCACAAAAAAACAAAACAAACACCCATGGCCCCCAGTTCGGAAAGGCTGAAATGGAAAGATGGAACTTTTTGAAGCTACATCAAGAATACTGTCTTAACCCAGCTCTGAATGATATCTTTGGTTCATGATTGCTTTAATCTCATATAGGAAAGTGTATATCAGAAAAACAGTTACTCATATTAGCATTCGAATCTAGCTATTTTCATAGCCCTGGTCACTTTAATGCATATTTTCACTTAGTTAAGTGATGTACACCATTGTGTTTTGTCATTTTCTCTTACTACACCTGATCTTAGCCAAAAGGCCGAGAAGCAATTCATTTTCTCTATTTTGTGATAAATGTTTTCTGCCTTTGTCGTTCTAATTTTTGATAACTATTTCTATGCCGTGGGGTAGATATCCTATAGTTGACTTAAACCCTAGGTCAACAGCAATCATTTAAATAATATTCTCCGTCCCATTGCCAATATCAGATAGCACCAAGCTGAATGTGCTAGCTTGTATCTCTGCCTCTCTCGAATTATTCCCCGTAGATCTCTAGAACAGCGTTGAGTTGCCAGGTGTGCATGGTGGGGGGTAATTATCTCACCAGCCCTGTGATGCCTCAAGGCACGAGGAAAAGCTGGGCCTGGGTACAGGAAACAGAGGTTTGCCCTATAAGGAATGTGGCAGGTACAGCCCCAGGGGAGTTCCGTCCATCTCTCCTCTCTCAGTTATCATGCTAGCTGTGTATCTGAGGACACTGTGTCACTTTTCTGCTCAAGACAAAGGTGCCAGGGATGAACTGCTAAATTACCAACGTCCTTGATTTAGGACTTTAGGGATTTTTCTTTTTTTCTGTTTACAACTAATTTTTATTATTGAAAAATGCAGATACAAAAAATTCTAATTATTAACATGTATCATACGTTATGATGTTTACTGGCTGCCTTGAGCTCTTCTAAACACAACATATTTTTATCCTTGCAACCCTTTCTCAACTATCCAATGTAAGAATTTGTATTATCCCCATTTTACCAATGGGAAAATCCAGGCACAGGGAAGGTGAGACATCATAAATGTCAGTTTTATGAGGGCAGGGTTCTTGTGTTCCTTCACTGCTGTATCCCTGGAAACTGGAAGAGTGCCTGAACATATTAAGCACAGTAGTGTTTGCTAACGGAGTGTCGGCATCTAGGTCACACAGGTGATGAACAACAGGGCCAGGAATCAGACCCAGAAGCCCCACGGCAGAAGCCCCAAAGCTGCCCACCAGGACAGGACAGGGCCTGTGAGCACTGTGGAGGTCCTTCACTCCAAGTGTGCTGTGTGTGTAATAAAAAGTCACTTTTGCACAGCAGTCCTCCCTGTTCCAGGGTGATGGGTTCCAAGACGCCCAGTGAACACCTGGAACCATGGATAGTACCAGAGCTTACATATGCTGTTTTTTACCCATACATACCCAAATTTAATGCCTTGTCCATCTGGACTGAGAATTTATCACATACCCTGGCCACAACTCTTGCAGTTTAAGTGCAGCAGCAAAAGTAACACACACTTTTTCTCTCCATTTCATGGATAGAGAACATTGATTTTTATTATCAATCTTAGCAATCCCAACATATGATTTTTTTTTCTTATTGAGAACTTTCATCTTTTTGCTTAAAAGAATCACTTTGGGTTTTTTTGAGAGGGTTGTAGTTTAGGCAGAGACTCATTGTGTAGCTTGGCCTAGGCTTGAATGTGCAGAGATCCTCCTGCCTCAGCCTCCAGAGTTCTGAGATTGTAGGTGTGTACCACACCTAGCTAAAGGAAGTACTTTAGACTTTCTCTTTGGTGCATCTGACTTGCCAGCGTCACTATTGTTGCACTTTGGGGCCATTGTTAAGTGAAATAGCACCATGATTCCAAGACAGTTGATCTCATAACTGAGGTGGCTATCCAGTGATGAACAGATGAGTAGCATATATAGCATAGATACGCTGGGCAAAGGGATGATTCACATTTTGGGCAGGATAGAGGAGCCCAGCTCCAGAATTCATCACATTACCCAGAACAGCATGTAATGTGAAACTTACATATTGTTATTCCTGGAATTTTTCACTAATATCTTTGGACAACAGCTGATCTTGGGAAACTGAAATCACAGAAAGGAATACCGCAGATAAGAGGGAGATCACACACACACACAATTTTATAAAAATTGGATCAACTTACATATGATGTTTGGAAAATGTATGCCTTCATAGATCATTAAATATTTTATAGGTCACTTTTTTTTCTCAGTACTAGAGATTGAACCCCGGACCTTTGCTCCAGCCCTTTTTATTTTTTATTTTGAGACAAGGTCTTGCTAAGTCACTAAGTTGCCCAGGCTGTGCTCAAACTGTGATCCTCCTGTCTCATCATCCAAGAGTGCTGGGTTTATAGGTGTGCACCACCACGTCCATTTTATATGTCATACTAATATTAAATGACATTGCACATCTTATCATAATTTCTATAACTAATAAGAGATGTAGATTTTCCTTTTCTTTCCTTCACTAATATCAATCCAGCCTGATGAGTTCTCTCCACTGATAGCCATATTCTTTTAGGATGAATACCTGGGAGTTGTGTTTTAGGGCCAAACGGTATGTACATTTTTAAGGTCATAATACATATTGTCAAGTTGCTTCCAGAATATTGGACGAATGTACATTTCCACTGCAGAACATGTTTAGATGATGATTTCTAACTCAGCTGCTCTTTTTCCAGCTGTTTCCTGGCCCTGGAGTGACACTCTTGGCACAGCAGCTGCAGTGCCTGGTTTGTACGGTGAAGCTGGGCCCTTGCGCTTACACTGCCCTCACACCCTGCCCAGAACCAGGGGGATCTCCCCGGGCCCCCATGAGAGAAAGCAGTGATGAGGGTGCCAGACATGGGACATGTGTTACAGTTACTTTTAATTGAAAAGACGGCATAACCTTAAAGAAAATTTTGAAATAGGATAATGCACTTAAATGATCTTTCCATGCTAACATAACTGTTTTCATTTTTAAAATAGGCTTTCCCCGGCATTGGCCAGTTATACTTGTTTGTGTGTGTATATGTATATATACACCCACACATATATGTATATTATTTCTGCATGCCCATCTCTGTAAATGTACATTCTTACCTTATTTCTGTTCAGTTTCCCTTTAACATTACATTGTTAGTATCCATAGCAACATTTTCTTAAAGATTTTCAGTGCATGTAACTGTCCCATTCTGTGGAAATCCCATAACTTTGGAAAGTAGTGATTATTAAACCATGCTTGCCGGACATGGTAGCACATGTCTGTAACCCCAGCACTTTGGGACAGGAGGATTACAAGTTCAAGCCCAGCCTGGGCAACTTAAAAAAAAAAAATGCTGAGGCTGTAGCTCAGCACAAAAGCCTTGGGCTCAAACAAACATAAAATAAACCATGCTTGGTCCAACAGAGATTTGCCAGGAGAAAGTCAGGCATCACTGGGGAGAGAAGCAGCCATGGCAGGCTGCAGTTAGGACTCAAGGACCTTCCGTGTCACTTACTTTTTCATGAGTTCTTCCTATCAGCTTTTAAAACATTGCATTTCTCTGCTTGATTAAAAAGAAAGTTTGAAAAGCACTGATTTAAACAATCCTCTTGCTACCAAATTTAAGTGTTTTCTAGGGTTGTGTTTTTGATAATTAATACACTAGTTAACATCTTTGTCATGTGTGTGTGTGTGTAACAAATGTGCCTACAGCCTCCAGGACAGGCATGACAGCTCTGACCACAAGAACAAACAGTTTTTGCCTCTGTCCCTCAGTGACCCTGCCATGTCAGTGGGTCCGTCCTAGCCAGGAGCCTTTTGGGATGTTTTGTATTGTGCAGTACTGGGGGTTGGATCCAAGGCCTAGCATGTGCGAGGCACATAATCTAGCAGGGAGCTACATCCCCATCAAGATCCTCTTTTTGAGACTACAACTATAGGTAACATTTGGTTGACGGTCCCCTTAGCTGAAACTTCTATTAGGCTGGGCATCTAGAGCCGTCATACACTGTTTGGTAATGTTGCGCTCTTGGTCAACAGAAAGCCTTCTTTGAACAAACAGTGGTGATAACAAACTCTAATGAATACCAAAGGAATATCTGAATCGTTTCCTTTCTTACTGGTTTCTTAAACATTCGGCTAAGGCAGAGTGACCCATGGATCCCAGGGAAGGCAAAATGATACCTAATAACAACAGGCCCTGTGAGTGCTGAGTACTCAGAATGGGTTCTGTTTCTTCCCTTCATTGTCCCCTGTCATGAGGAGTTGTGATGCTGGTAGGACCAGGAAGGCAGGTCCTCCCATTTGTGAAAAAGGAAGGAGGGAAAAGCTGGCATGTCTTAATATATTTTTATATATTTTTAAATATTTTTCATATCAAAATATATAAAAATATAAAATTATGAATGAGGGCCGGGGATTTAGCTCAGTGGTTCCACCACCTGCCTCAAAAGCACAAGAACCCAAGTTCAATCCCTGGTACCAAATAAATTAATTAATTTAATGAATGAATGAATGAATGAATGAGATCAGCCATTCCTTAGCACCTGCTCTGTTCCAGGAACTCTGCCTTCATTACCTTTGGAAATCCTTACGACCTGTGTGTCCTTATAGGCACTACTGTCCTCTCAAGTGGCTCACCCTACCCAAGGCCAAGTAGCCAGTGAATAAATGGAAGAGTTCTAAAGCCAGGTAGCTGATAAATAAATGGCAGAGTTATGAAGTCAGAATTCAAGCTCCAGTCTCCCTGATGCCATATGCACCTCATTAAGTCAGTGTTTTTCTCATCTACTGAGAAAAATCACAACCCAGTAGGGCCCAGCCTTCTCTAGCAGAAATGGCGTAACATTCAGCACAGGGCTCAGCAGCTGTGGAGGCCAGTGGGTCTTGAACCTCCCCTCCCAAGGCACTCAAGGGACCTTACAGCCCCACATGAAGGAAAGGGCTCAGTGTCCCTGAGTTACTGTCCAATATTAAGGGTCTGCTTTGTGACCGGTCTTGGGGAGGGGAAGTGGTGATAATCCAGAGTCTCCAGTCAGGTGGGAGGGAGTGAGTGCAGAGCAGGCTTGCTCATGGTTATCCGAATGGTGTGTCCAGGGCCATGGGGCTGGGGCAAGCTGGTCTGAGCTCAGAACTCAGCAAACATCAGGGTCCTGATGGGAACTTGGGATTAAAGTAGAAGAGCCCCCTGGAAATCTAGCAATAATAGGACCCAAGAAGCACTCTGTGAGACGGAGCTAAGAAGTGGAGGGTCCCAAGGGGAGGTGCATGATGACCTTTAGGGTAGAATAAAGGGGCACTGGATATGGCACCGCTCCCTTTTGAATATCTCCTTATATTGCCTAGGACCTAGCAGAAGAGGCTCTAATTCTAAAATCCTCTTCCCTGTCAGCTGTTCACGCCAAAAGCCTGGTGGCCATCTTGCATCTGCTGGTAGCTCTGTCTCAGTATTTCCGGGCACCAATCCGACTCCCAGACCATGTTTCCATCCAAGTGGTTGTGGTCCAGGTAAGACGGATACCACTCCTAACACCTGCACCTTCAAGGCTCTGTGACAGTTAAGACACTTAGGTTAGACTCTTAGAAGAATAGCTGAGTGCGCTTGGATGTGCTGTGTATTGAGAGGCGTGTGAAAGAGCTTTCTGATGAATGTTGGCTTATCCCTGACAAGTGTGCAATGGATGACAAAGTGCTTGTGCACCATATAATTTTGTGTGAGGTGTGTCTGTGGGGACTGTGTGTTTTTGTTGGAAGATTGTGCAGTGTATAGCAGAGGATGTGTTGTATATTTGTAAGATGTGGGTAGGGGGGTCAGGAGGAAAGTTGTCTGTGTGCGTATATGTATGTGTGTTCACATGCATTTGTATACAAGAGTGTGCAGGGCACCCTGTAAGCCATGGAGAATCGTAATTTGGGGGATTAACAAATGATGCACTGATATCAGGGGAGGTAGCTACATGCACGGGTAAGGGAACATGCATGTAAGTGTGTAAGTGTGTGGGTGCGCGTGTGTGTATGCATATGAGAGAGACAGAGAGAGAGACCCCAACTGACCATGCCTGGACTGGAGGCGCTGCTGCTGCTGCTGCTTGCCTCCCAGCAAATCACAATTGGGACCTCAAGTCATCGTTTCCAGATTGTTGGATGGAATTTCCATTCACACAGGGCTGTGTCATTTCCACAGCGAGGGTGTGCTCTCTCCCCGTGACTATCTCACTCTGCTCCTAACCCCATTAAATACTCAAATGCAATTTTATTTTCCAGCTTTATGCCCATTGAGCAAAAGGTCACCGTTTTGTTTGCTTGTTTCTGTGCTTTTCCAAATAAACATGCAGCAAGGGAGAGCTCTCCACACCAGCAGCTCGCCGGCTCTCCAGGGCTGTCCAGGGTTCTGGATAGAGGAGATGGCAGCTCTGCCTCCCCTGGGTTAGGAAAAGCCCTGAGGTGAGGGCTCATAAACTTTGCCTGACCTGGCCAGGCCACTTTCCAGGCCAAAAGGACTTAGAGCTGAGCTTTCAGGGATCAGATGGTAACAGGGTGGGAGGACACAGCGTGCTTCCAACTGATCTATCCGTCATGCCCTAGTGAAAAGTATTCCACACCGTCTGGGTGCTTAACTCTACTAAGCACTGAGGGGATATAATAGGAAGATGACACCTTGGCCCAGCCTGCCAGGAGACAAGATTACAAATAGGAAGCGGAGAGGGCAGTGGGCAGACAACTCGAAGTTACAGAGCTCAGAGTCCAAGTGCAGTACCTGGCAGGTTCAAACGGTCCACACTTACTGACCCCTTCACCAGTCAGGCATGGTGCTCTGCTTTATAGCTGCTGTGGAGATGCACCCAACCCAGTATCCTGAGATAGGCATCTTCCTAAAGAACCCAGACTGTCCCCGTTGTGTTAGTCTCACCAGCCAATCATATGTGAATCTGCGAAGTTATGTTTTTTAAAACTATCATGGAGAAGGGAAGGATGAATAGGTACAGCACTAGGGTGTTTAGGACAGTGAAACTATGGTGTACAACACTGCAGTGGCAGATAGCTTTGTCCAAAGCCATAGAATGTGCACCACCAAGAGTGAACCCTAACATAAACCACAGACTTCAAGTGACAGTGACTCCTTGGTGCAGGCTCCTCAGTGAAAGGTGTGCTGCTTCCTTCCAGTTTACTGGGATCCAGGAACTGCTATTGAAAAGTAGTCTAGGGCCGGGGATTTAGCTCAGTGGTTCTGGCGCCTGCCTCACAAGCACAAGGTCCTGAGTTCGATCCCCAGAACCAAAAAAAAGTAAAATAAAATAAAAAGTAGTCTATTAAAAAATAAATGATTCCTAGAGCAATTCATGAAAGAATACTTTTAGTTATCACTAACATTGAAAAATGTGTTGTTTGCATGAGTAAACACACTGTCATTATATTCATGCTTAGCCCTCCCATTGCCCATGGAGAAAAATGCTTTTATGCAAACTAATCTTTTGTAGCTTCTCTTTGGTGACAGTCCATACTGATTCTTTGTCCATTAATTTATTGAGTATCTCAGTATTTTTTGTTACCAGCTCGAATAAACAGCTACCTAATAGACATACTAAAATATGCCTGTTGGAATTCTAGAGTCAAAAATTTAAAAATTGGATTGAAGATTTGAGCAGGGAGATGGGGGGGCTATTTTGAAACAATGGTCACTGCAGGCCCATGTCCCATGCCTTATTTGGAGCGTAATTACAGGCCATCACAAGGCTGCTGTCAGCTTAATTTCTCCTGTAGACAGTTTTGTTAGCATAAGGACATGGGGAACAAGGACACTACATAAAGTAGCATCAGTGTGTGTTAGGCTTTATGGGGTGTTTTGCTTTATCAGATAGACAGGCCCAGAAGCAGGACTCAAAACTGGCAGGAAGTCACGAGGGAACTGGAGAAAGAACTCCCTAGGGCACAAACAATGATGCAGGCGAGTCAGGATGCTTTGTGCAGGGCTGTTGGAACCATTTCTTTTCCATTCCACGTGGGAGCATTTAATTCCGCATGAACTTGAAAATGGGGCTTTTTGTGTGTGAGTGGCCTCGTGAGACAAGGATTCTGCTAACCCCATGTATAAAATTGCCATGTTTTAAAACCAAATGTGGACAGAGTCCTGATTTGTCCTCACCTGGTCCCCTTTAAATATCCTTCTTCCTTTGTTTCCTTTTTTTGCCTTGATAATGCATTGCTCCTCTAGTCCAAGTAGTCTTGGCTTCACCCAGCTGTGCCTTTCCTTCTGTACGTGTTTTGCAAGGATGCTCATGTCTCTGGCTATTGGGCATGTGAGGGGCCACTGCTGGACATTTTGGTGGGAGGCTTCCAAAGGCTTCTCAAGGCTTCCATGTTTCAGCCGAGACACACTCAGAACCCTGCTTCACACTCCTCTCAGGCTTGGGAGGATGAGATCACCCTCTCATCCTCACACTTGACAGTGTGCCAAGCCCAGACTGTCCTGTAAGTGTCCGGCGCTGGCTATGTGGGCACCTGGTAGAGCGGGTCTCCTATCTGGCACCCATCACAAACGCTTCCAGACCCCGATGCTCCTTTGTTGAGCCCACACCCTGAGGGCACAGCTCTCCCAACTGGTCAGGGCTACCCATGGACTAATGACAGCCACTTTCCCTCCAGATGGCCTCACACACACACTCGTGCCATCCTGACCCTGCCTTTTGGCTGGGGTCACTTCCTGGCTTTCCTCAAAGTTCCCACTCCAGCACCTCATCTTCTTGGAAGGTCTCCCTGCCCTCCCCCAAAGCGCACACATGCCCTGTGTCCAGCACATCCTCTCTGCAGACAGGGACCACATCATGTATTTCCCACAACACTTTGGAGAGTGAGAAAAAGACAGAGGTCCCATTAACCATTCAGCTGGGACATGGGCCACAAACCAGGAGTGTTAGGGGAACCATTCTCACAGGCTAACTTCATCTCTGCCATTTTACTCTGAGTTGCTCAAGGCCTGGAGCCATGTCATATGTGCCCCAGTATTTGTTCCAACTCAGCACAGGGCCTTGTAATTAGAAGGTGCTGATCAGTTCGATACAGAAGAAAGGATGCATACATGGCAGAGGGGTGGACAGGTGATGGAAGGACAGCTAGCTGGGCAGATTCCTAAGTGAGGATCATACTACTTACTTAAAAGCTCCCATATTTATGGGAAGAAAGAAGAAAAAAATCCCTCCGCCTCTGTCTGAATTCTCCAAGTTGACCACCTCCGCTCCTCCCTCCAGCCCCCCAGTTAAAAGTGTTGCTCAGCCCCCTCTGCAGCCCCAGCTGGAGGGCAGACACACCCTGGCCTTCATTTCCATTTGGTTGCCTGTGGATGACTCCAGGAGGCAGGCAGTTGCTTCCAGCACAGTGTCTTCCAATAAAGCAAGGAAAGAGTCACCATCCAAGAAACAGCCTACTTACTTGGACTAAACACTAATTGCCCTTAGGTCCTAATGGTACAGTCCAGGCCCCCAAAATCAGGGTTTCTCTTGGTTTCTAGCATTACCTCATCACTGGGTACATTTCTTAACTACACACCAGTAACTTTCTCAATGTTGGGAATGCTAATCAGTTTTTGGGTATTTTTCTAAAACATTTTTTTTTCTCTTTTTCTCTTTTCTCCCCTCTCCCCACCCCCATTCCAGAAACGAGAAGGAATCCTCCAGTCTCGGCAAATCCAAGAGGAAATAACTGGTAACACAGAGTATGTCAACACTATTGTTGCCAGAGAGTCTGTAATGGAACACAGATGTTTCTCTGAAATTCATCCATTTGCTGATATTTAGTTTTCATTTATTGGGATTGCAGGAGGGATTAGACTGCAGCCAATGATTATAGTTTAGCCTTTTCCATGCATTCAAAACATGCCTCTCAATGCTTAAGGTACAAACTTGGGTGGGGAAGTGGGGAGAGGGGAATTAACCATGATTGAAAAATTCTAATTTTGTGGCACTCCAGGAAAAAGCATGCCCCCCAAAAGCCAACCAGCATGAAATTGTCATGCCATAAACATGGCATGGAATTTAAATTGTTAACCTTCAAAGGGACGTTTTTCTTCCTTTTCTGAATCTGATTTATTTGGTCACCTGCCATGAACCAGAAAGCCCCTTTCTACCTTAGTGTTGTCTTTTGGTTTTTGTTGGTTTGAGGTGCTTTCCCATTTACCTTTAGAAATTAGTGTCTCAGGACATGTAAAAGGCTTTCTGAGGAGAATGGGAGTTTTGTTTTTAAGCAGGAGGAACAGGTTGATGTGTGGGTTTGAGACTGTTGAGCAGGCCCTGAGCCCGGGCCCTACACACAAAGCCAGGCAAGTTACTTTCCAGCCTTCCCTGTCCACCCAGCTTTCTTCTCTGCCCCTCTTGGATAAAACCCAACACAGTGGAAAGAACAGAGACCTACCTGTGAGCCAGCCTGACTTGAGTCCCTGAAGCTGTCAGCCTTAGTGTCTTTATCAGTGAGTGGAGGGCATTTCCCAACCCAGAGAAAGGGTGAGGATTCATTGTGGTGTCAGCTCTGTTCTGCCCCTGACTTCTATGGCTGTCCTTCCTGCTTTTCCCATCACAGCTGACCCACTCCTTTGAGCCTTGCCCATCATTAGAAAGCTCTCTCCCACCTCCAGCCATGGCTGAAAGGAGTCTAGGACTCTGTCCATCTAGACCATGGATGTGTCTTTAAAAGCTTCTGTGAGTTGAGCATGTCAGGGCAAGCACAGAGGGCAGAGTTGTGAGCAGTCCTTCCCAAGATGCCCAGTTTATGGCTTATAGAGATCCCATCAAACAGCCCGAACAAAAAAGGCCACTCTTGTGGCTGGAGGATCACATGATCCACTGAGCATGCCCAGTCTTGGCCTTGGCTGGGAGCAAAGCTGCCCTGAGTCAGGCCTGCTGGGCCAGAACAGAATTCCTCAGCGTCTTATCCCATCCCTCCCCAACCCATGCCATGCTTGTTGGTGTCTAGTCTTTAATCTTCCAGACAAGAGGAAGACAGACCAGAGAGGGGCGTGGCTGGGGGAATGTCCTGAATCAAGGGGTGTAAGGTTTCTTGGCCACATATTATTCTCTCTGTGCTCCTCCTCTCTGCCACCTCTGCCACAAGCACACAAACATGGGTGACGACACAGCGTGAGTTTCAAGTGCTTTTGTATCTACTGATATTCATGATAAACACATGAAGCCCCAGAGCCCAGGACTGAATAAGGATATGGTATCCTTGGTTTATCTTACGGTTAACTCCAAGGTCATGACTCTTTCCAGGGCTCTGTGTGCTAGTTATCATTTAGTGGGCGATCGCTGTACAGGTCGCTAAACCAATATTGTAAGAATCATGAGAACCAAAAAGGTATTGAAAAAAACAAAACATGTTTTGACTATTTATTGCTAAAACCTTTCTAGATCTTCAGTGCTCACAACATCCCACTGAGGTATCCACCATTATCATTCTCATTTTAGAGATAAGAGACCTGGAGCCAGGAAGTTTCAGTAGCTTATCCCATATCACACAGAGAGTCAAAAGTAACAACAACAATAATAATATAATAAAAGATTAAAACTAAGTAAGTGACCTGTTTCTATGCTTATGCTCATACGATTTTACCCCTTCTCTGGTACAAGTGTGGTTGTACCATTCCTGTCCCCTTGGAAGAAACCTATCCGGCATCAATGGCAGGTGCAGCTTGGGGACATCACAGGACAGGCAGAAACAAAGCTGACCTCCCCAGGTAGTTGCTAATAGCAACCTGGGCAGGGATGTTCCACGGGGGGGCGGGGGTGTGTGCTTGATCTCTGCTCCAAAGAACCCTAATTCTCTGGTTTGACTCCTCAACCCATGTCCAATATTCTTTAACTGCAAGCAATAACATGTTTTTATTTAATACAAAAAAAATAATCCTTTAAGCATCACTGTGCCAGACTTTGTGTTGAGCCAGTAGATCTGGGTGGCAGAGGGAGAAAGAGGTGGCAATATAGTGAAGTCTCAATAACTAGAGATGGCGCAGGCTAAAATGCCAACCAAAGGAGGCCTTTCAAGCTCCTCGACCAAGAATGGCCTGGCGGCAGGCAGGGAGGAGTGGGATCCTAGGCAGGATGGAAGGTCCTCTCGCAGGGTAGTCACACTGTTTGCTTTCTCTTTTGTTCCAGGGCTCTTTCCGGAAGGCATGGTGAGTTGTGTGAGTTTGTCACCTGGCACTGCACTGTGGCGGGTGCTGGTTAATTCTGCAGCAGCTGGAAGAGCAGGCACTCAGCGTGCTGCCTGGATGTGTGATTGCCCCGGCCTGGTGGCCCGGCTTCCTGGGTCATGGGGGATAGCTGACTGGGGGGAAGCAGCGGGCTTACTACATCTGCACTGTCCTGGTGCCTGCAGGGCTGTTTTGTGCTGTGCATGTTGTGGAAATACAGAAAGAAGGCCCTGAACACTCTTAGGGACTGTCCCCTCTCTCTGCTCCCCCTTCCCTCATCACAGCTCCTACCTCTCCCTGTTCCGAGGACTTTGGACTTTCTAGGGTCCTTGAATGTCAGAGATCATCGTTCTAGCAGTCCCCACTTTGCCCATCAGCATGTTTGCCTCTCCTGTTTTTAAAAATTAGAGGGTGAGGTGATTGGACATTCAGAGATAACTGTACCTCAAAAAAAGCTTCAGAGACACGTTAGAACCATGACTCCATCACGATGCCCACAGTGAAGAGAAAGGACTGATTCCAGGGGAAGCCGTCTGGCAGGCACCCATGCCCTCAGGCTGGAGACTTCCCTGTCCCTGCCTTGGGTCCCTCCACTTTTCACCCCTTGATCCTGGAGAACGTGGCAGTTGTGCATGTGCTAAGCATCCCTGCAGGCAGCACGACCTGGTGTTCTAGTAGCCTGCTGTCCACTACAGGTCATATTCTGAAATATTTTAATTATGCTAAAAACAGTGTGCATTGGTAGAGCATGTCAGAGTTTATAGAGCCGGGGCACAGTCTCATGATAAACCCAGGGGAAATGCACCCTTCAGATGCTGCTTTCCAGGAGAGGAAACAGAGGCACAAAGAGCTGACGTGACCTAGATCTCTGAGGAGAAGCCGCTCATGTTCTGTCCTGGAGCTCACTGAGTCCCTGTCCTCATATCTGTGCCTTCTGCCCGGATATTTGCCTTGGCTCTGTTTTAGAAAATTAGAAGGTGACATGATTGGTTTCTCAAGTAACGTCTGCCTCCAGAAAGCATCCGGAACGCTTTCTAACAATGACTGCAGCACAAACATCAGTAGAATACCACAGTGAGGACAAAGGACCTATCCCGGGTCATACTCCTGACAGATGCCCCCTGCTCAGCCCAAGGAAGGGCTGACGTAGACACAGAGAAAAATGTCACGAGGGGAAGAACCCCAGCTCAGGTCAGCCCAATCCCAGAGTCCAGGGTCCCCGGCACTGCCTGTTCCCCAAAGCCTTCCCCAGGGTGGCTGCGCATGTGGCTTTAAAGGTTCATGGCCTGGAAGCCGCCAGGCGTTCCCACCAGGAGCCCACCCTGTGCACTCCCTGTTATGATGTCTCCCTCTTTCAGAACGCGATGCCTTCGACACCTTGTTTGACCACGCACCAGACAAACTCAACGTAGTAAAAAAGGTGGGCACGAGGCGCCTGGAGGGAGTGAGGGTGGTGGGCTGTGGCGCGACGTCAGAACAACCCATCCCTGCCAACACTGGGGTCCCCAGTGTCTGTCCCCCGCCCCATCTGCTCTCAGCAGCACCTCCCACTACTAACGCCTGCCTTGTCGTCCACCGCGCCAACCCCAGCCTTCCCGGCTCCCACACAGCATTGCCCTGTCCCCGGGCATAGGTAGCTGCGCCACCAAAGAAGGGAGTTCGAGGAGGGACCCAGCTGGGCGTTTGTCTCTGTCCCCCGACCCTGGGCTCCGACGTCCCACCTGTCATCCTGCCTCAGGAACCTCCCCGTCCCTCATCCCTGCAACCATGTGGGAGGCCACAGCGGAAGCCCACGCCTGCCCATGAGCCCCAGGTTTTTGCGTGGGCTGCTGGTCCTCACAGGCGTCCAGGCCGGCCCCTTGTGTGGCACTGGCCGCTGTCATCCCCTCAGCACCCTGTGCTTCTTTCAGACGCTCATCACATTTGTGAACAAGCACCTGAATAAACTGAACCTGGAGGTCACGGAACTGGAAACCCAGGTGGGTGGCAGCACACAGACGCTGAGGGCCAGCGGGGTGTCCACAGGCCCAGCCTTCCATCTGAGGGGCAGGCGGGGGCTCTCCCGGAAGCTTACGGGGTGAAATGGCTGATCTCCGTGACTTTTCCCCAGCTGTTTGTATTGAAAAGTGACAGGAATGAGCACCCGCATATTCTTCCCCTGGATACACGACTGTTAGCACTTGACCACACACTCCCTTCATCCCTAAATATTATACCTACATCTCTTAAGAATAAATGTTCTCTTAATCACAGCATGATTATCAAATGTGGGCAGTTGACACTGATGCAATCTATTCATCTATTTAGATGGAATTGTATGAATTTTCAATATGTAGCCTCCTTGATCTTCCGATTCTCCTGCCTCAGCCTCCTGGGAAGCTGAGAATACAGGAATATGCTACCACGCCTGGCTGTGTGGCTGTTTTTGACCAACTAAAATGGCA
This sequence comes from Heterocephalus glaber, assembly GCF_000247695.1. The sequence continues at coordinate 4,530,594 of NW_004624766.1, forward strand.
ACATCACATGGTTGGAGAGACACTCTGTCTTCCTCTTCTGCCAGCTCTCCCAGTCTCCTCCTGCCCTGCCTTTAGCCATCATGTTCCTCAGCCTCAGAACAGCTCAGCCTTTCTTGCAGGATACTGGCATTTTTGAAGAGTGCTGGTCAGTTAATTTATAGAACGTCCCTCAGTTTCTGTCTTCATGTTGGTATTTCAGTAACAGCCCTCCCTGGGTGACACTGCGTTCCTCTCAGTGCCTCTCATGTGATGGCATTTGTCCCCACTAGCCCCATTACTGGAGGTGGCCTGAAGGTGGTACCACTCCATTTCCTGACTAGAACCTACTATAGAATCCCTTTTCTATCACATCTATATATGTATGCGTGTGCGTGCACACACACAGTGCTGGGATTGAACCCAGGGCCCTTGCACATGCTCGGCAAGTGCTCACACTGAGCCACTTCCCCAGCCTTCATAACTACCCTGTGACACAGTGCACCCCGACACCCACGTGCTCTCATTCCGGGTCAATTTCTGTTTTCTTCCAAGTACCTGCGTGCCTCTCATCTTTTGTAAAAGGCGTCCCAGGGTCTCTCCCTGAGTTGTCCCTATCCGTCCCTGGACTCTGTGGAATAAGCTTCATATGCTCTTTCGGGAAATAAGGAACATTCTGGAAAGGGCTTTCCTGGGCAGGGCTCCAGTTGGCTCTGAAGTTTCCCCTCAGTGTTCAGCAGGAATCTCTGCCCTGCTCTCCAGTGTCTGTGGCTGTCGCCTGCTGTTCCCACCCCATGGGCAGAACTAGCCATCACAGGTGGGCAGCAGTCTGGCTGGCCATGGGGCTCTGAGTCACCTGCCCCTGGCCCAAGGTCCCTTCTGGGTTCACAGAGGGGATTCTGTTGTTCTCAGCCTATTCTGGCCCCCAGCGGGAGGGCGTAGGTGTCCACACAGTCTGAGATCTGCTCTCCTGGGTCCACCCTGGGTGGTGTGAGATGAGTCATGCCCCCGGTAGAGCCCTACCCACCCGAGGGCCCTGTGGAGGCTGGGAGGCGCTGCCCCGGGTCATGGTCTTAGCCACAGCTCCAGCCAGTCACCCCACAAATGCTCAGCAAGCACACACTGGGCCCAGCCCCCGGGCCCACACTTCTGTCTATGTCTTTAATCTTCCCAAGCTGAGGCCAAGACATTTGGCCTCTTGGAACCGAGCAACTATTGTTCATGGACACATACAATGGTGGCCCAGCCTCTCCTGAAAGGTTCTAGAACTTCAGGTGGTCACTGACCTCTGGCCACTCAGGCCACCTCCATACCTAGAGCACTATTTCCCAAGCGCACTCGCCCCGCCCCGCTTGAACTCACTACTGGCTCTGTCCAGGCAGGGATGGGGCTCTGAGCCTCCTGCTGCAACTCTCCTGTTGCCATAGTTCTGGCCTGCAGGAGCTCAGAGGTCACGTCCTGATTGCTCTGTCATCTTCCCAGGTGGTCCTAGCAAGAGTTAATATTTATTAAGCGCTGCCTCCGTGCCAAGCTGTTCACAGGCCCTTTGCTTCTATTAACTGCTCTAGTCCCCATGATAACCCTGTGTGGTAGATACCCTCCCATGTCATCCCTGTTCTACAGATGAGAAAAAGGAGGTGCACAGGAGTCACAAGTCCCTGAGCTAGTGCTTAATGAGGCTGGAACTGGGACCCCAGAGGCCTAGCTCCCAAGCCCCCCACGTTCACCTCCCAAGCAGTGAGGAAGTGAGACGAAGGAAAGGATAGCTTACAGGACACCAGCGTTCTGTCTTCAGAAACTAGAAGTCGCCCCGGGAGCCTCGAGCCACTTGCCTTGCACATCACAGTTCCCTCCTGTGCCACACCCCAGCAGGCTTCTTTTCATCTCACTCAGAGCAGCGGCCACATTGCTTCCACTGCAGTCCCCCCACCGCCCTGACGGTGAGCTCCTTGCAGGCAGAAGCCACCCTACCTGATCCTAGTCCCCGTGCCTGCATCGTGAGCCTGTACCCCGAGATATCAGCTGAGCCTAGAGTCATGGGCTGTGGCCCCTGTTAGCAGATGCCCTGCCTCAGAGCAAACTCAGGGGTATCCTTTGGGGGGTGACATGGTGGCTGATGAGCCCCAGATGGAGCCTGGCTGGGAGACTGAGGGCCGGTCCGCCCCTGCCCATCCCCTGTAGTTTGCAGATGGCGTGTACCTGGTGCTGCTCATGGGGCTCCTGGAGGGCTACTTCGTGCCGCTGCACAGCTTCTTCCTGACTCCAGACAGCTTTGAGCAGAAGGTAAGGGTGGGTGGAGGGCATCAAGGGGAGCCCAGCCCACATCGTGGCTGGTGGGTGCCGCCTCTCTGCCAGTCAGTGTCAGAGGCCACACACGTTCCCATGAGCAACCCTTCTCACCCCCTCCCCATAGCTGTGCTGGTCCCCTGGCCCTGTGCTCCTGCCCAGTACCCAGCCAGCCTCATCTCTCCCTCCAGAGGTGACAGGGACAGCAGCCACAAGGCCAGTCAGATACCGGGCCCATGCCTAACCTCGTTCTGACAGCCTCCCATCAGCCACCCTGTCCTGCTCATACGACAGGAGGCAGTTGGTCCAAAGCAGAGATCTGCCTCTTTAACATGTCTGACACACCTCAGTGTGCTCTGTCATCCCCAAGTTTGAAGTCCCGGCCATTAGCACAGGACAGGAAGAATGCTCCTCCAATGATAGCAGGTTGGGATCTGCAAGCCCGCCCCAGCATAGCCTGTCCATTTCCATATCCATGTTCTCCTTCAGCTTAGCTCAGCCTCTCCCCTGGGGGTCTAGGCTGAGTATGCAGTGAATGATGCATGCATTGCATCTCTCTTGCCAGGTCTTGAACATCACCTTTGCCTTTGAGCTCATGCAAGATGGAGGGTTGGAAAAGCCAAAACCACGGCCAGAAGGTACTTTGCTCTCTCCTGGGCTGAGGACAACAGGACAAGGTGTTCTTCCTGCATGAATGCGTCCAGGCAGCAGGAAGAGCCTCCAATATTGTCGCGGAGGGGAAAGTTTCTTTCCTGGAGCCTTCTCTGTTGGGCACCAGGGAAGGTAGGACGGGGTGCAGCCACTCAGTCCTGGAGACACTCTGTGAGCTGCTAGTCATGCAGCTGTGGCAAGAAAGAATCTGAAATCCCAAACATGGGGTCAGGGCCCGAGTAGAGGCACTGCTGTAGGAACTGTCTGCCCGGGACACTGACCTGCCAGCTGCAGCTGGGTGCAGCCAGACAGGGTCAGGGGACTCTTGGACAGCCCTGCACCCGGCCTCCAAGACAGCCAGCAGCTTTACCAGCTCCAAATCTGCCCAACAAAGAAGCTTGATATTCAGGGTTTGGGCTGCAAATACAGTAGTACCTCACTATCCATGGAGGATCAGTTCTAAGAACCCTCAAGGATACCAAAATCCACAGATGTCCAAGTTGCTAGCATAAAACAGCAGAGTGTTTGCATGTAACCTGTGCATATCCTCCTGTATACTCTAAATCACCTCTAGACGACCTGTAATACAATGTAAATGCTGTGTGGATGGCTGTTACACTGTATCATTTAGGGTACAATGACAAGAAAAAAGCCCATACCCTGTTCATGCAGGTGAAATTTTGTTTTTGAATATTTATGAGCTAAAGTTGGTTGAACCTGTGGATGTGGGAGCCACAAACACACAGGGCTGACTGTACAAGCCTGGAGTCAGGCGGTAGGGATGCTCACTTGCTCACCCTGGCTGTTTGTGTGCCTTTGGGAGTAGTCTTTTTTTCTTTTTTTTGGTACTGGGGATTGAACTTGGGTCCTTGCGCTTGCGAGGCAGGCGGTGGAACCACTGAGCTAAATCCCCGGCCCTGGGAGTAGTCTTAATACAGATGTTTATTTTCTACCACTCACTGACTGCAATATTCCCTTTCAGCAGTGCCAGTGAGTCAGGATTGTGTCACAGATGTGTGTTTATGTCAAATTAGCTGAGCACTGAGCACTGAACACTGGCTATGGGTCCTTGAACTTGCACTTTCCTGGTCATTTAAAGGCAAGGGGACAAGTAGGGGTACACTGTGACACCCCACTGCTCCCGCTGCTCCAAGCTGCTTCACCCTGACCTCCACACAGAGGAGCCGGGCTCTGGTCCAGCAGGCCTGGGACCTTCCATATCATGAAACACCAAGAGGGGTGACCCCATCCCTGAGCTTGGGGCTCTTGCAGCCAACCAGGGAGGAGAAAGGAGGTGCCAGTCACCCAAACAGAATGACTGTTGTAATAGCAGCCACAGAAGAGGTATAGCCACGAGGCTATGGGGATGGAGAAGGTGAGACCACTTCTGCCTAAGCACAGTGAGAAATGGCTCGATGACGATGGTCCCAGTCGGGCTAACCGCATGAGGATCAGGAAGAAGTCCAGTGTGTGGGCATTGGGGTGGAGGAGTGAGCCTGAATCCCCTGGAGACTCTGTCAGCTCCAGCCAAGAAAGGTCAACCCTTACTTTCATTTGGTCCCTCTATGCCTGAAGTCCTGGCCACTTATAGGGAGGACCTCTAGCATGGCTTATGCCTCCCTGGCAAGGCCACTGTGGTCATCCGAATGCTGTTACAAATGGACTCGTGGCTTCCTGTGGGCACTCTGCTTCAGCAAGAGAGATGCAGAGGGTGAGTTGTGTTTGTCCCTTCAGGTGCCATTTTCTTCAGCTGTTTCATGCCAAACTTTCGGATTGCAAACTGGTAGTTTGATGTTCAGGCACTGGTTTCCCTTCAGACAGGTGATTCCCCAATGTCACTCAATCTGCGAGACTCTTTCAGCATCTAGATGACATTTCTTGTGCAATGATTGAACTGCTTCCTATGAAACTTCCCGAGCAAAGTGAATGGAAAAACACATCTGCTTTGTTTGTTGTTACACTGGGCATGGTGCCCATGCTGAAAATTTCCAGTGCATAAAGGAGAATTGAAATGATGTGTCTTGAAATCGGACATGGTGTAAAGTGAATCCCAGAATCCCTCTGCATCTGGGCTTCCACCTAGACAGTGAAAGTCTCCAGTAAATGGTGAGACTTTGCACAAGGGGCCAATGTGGCTGATCTACGAAAGGTGTCCCCAAATTAAATTGGCTGTGGAGGCATTTTTATGGCAAAATGCTTTTATGATCAGGCAAATGCATTCTTTGCTGTGGTTTTTGACCTTCAAAGCTCTCTTAGACCTTGAAATCCCCTAGAAACTTGGAATTTATAGCTCAGGTCTCTTCTGCTGCCCAGGCTTCATGACCTTTTCATTCTCTAACTAATGAAAGCCAAGGGTGACAGCATCAAGGTCATGACCAATGCAGCAGCTGAAATGCCAGCATGAAGCTAGGAGCTTTTCGTTTAGGGTGGCACCGTTCTTCAAATGCCTGTGCCTCTCTCATTAGCACATTCACGTAGACTCATCACTGGATGTGGCTAAGAGCCCAGGACAGGCAGGTGAAACTCAGAACTCTAGTTCCAGGAAGGACTGGTACACACGGTAACCACTAGCCCAATAGAGTATCTAAAACCGAAGGAGTCTAATAGTTGGGATCCAACTAGGGCAGGCGACGCTGAAAAGCCAGGCAAGTGTGGGCAGCATAGATCCAGTGGTCAGTTTGCCTGGGGACTCAGTCTGTGGCTGATAATGGGCAACTGTCAGCCCCCCTTCCCTGTTTCCTTAGAAGCCAGCAGTGGCAAAAACGTTAAGCTCTGGCACTACCAAGTGTTAGCAAAGATGGGGAACAACAGTAACGGCTGGTGTGAATGAATCCATACTCATTTCAGAAAATGTCCTTGTTTAATGCAGTTGAAGATTTGTGTTACCCCATGTGGTAGGCAAAATAATATCCCCCTAAAATAAATCTATGTGCTGATTCTTGGAATCTGATATGTTACTGCGCATGGCCAAAGGAACTTTATAGATACTAAATTTATGATCTCATGATGAGGATATTTATTATCCTAGATTACTCAGCCCCAGCGTAATCACAGCTCCTTCTAAGTGCAACAGGGCAGCAAGAGAGTCAGAGTGCTGTAGCACGACGCAGTCTCACCCTGATGTGCCTGATGCCTGGCCGGGGGAGGGCAATGGGCCAAAGAATGCAGAGAGCCCTAGAAGCTGGAAAAAGCAAGTTAAAAGGATTCTCCAGTAATGCCTCCAGAAGGAATTCAGCCATGCCTACACCTTGGATTTCAGCCCAGAGAGACCCAATTTGGACTTTTGACCTCCAGAACTCTGAGAGGATGAATTTGTGTCATTTTAGGCCACCACATTTACAATCGTTTGTTACAGCAGTCAGAGGAAATCTGCACGGGCCACAGCCGCATCATTCTCCTCCCAGGGATGCTTGTTCATATGTCTCAGTCACTTTCATGTTGCTGGGTTGAACTACTGGACACCCGCAACTTAAAGCAGGAGTTTATTTTGGCTCACATTTTAGAAATTTCAGGCCTTGTGCAGTTTGCTGGCTCCAGGCAGAAGCAGCATGGCAGAGGAAGAGCCATTCACATCATTCAGACAGGAAGCAGAGCATCAAGGGAGGAGCTAGGAAGGAGATAAACCCTTCCAGGTCATGCCCTCAGTGACCCGCCTCTTCCTCCCGGATCTCACCTCCTAACAGCAAATCAGCTGTATCATCCCCATGATTCAGTCACCTTTCAAACACGTGAGGCTTTGGGGGCCATTTCAGGTCTAATGTGCCAGGAGATCATTCCAAGAATGCCCATGGTAGAACTCTTATACATTGTTGGTGGGAACATAAATTGTTATGACCATTAGGTAAAACAGCATGGATGTTCCTCAAAAAGTTAAAAATAAAACTACCATGTGATCTAGTAATCTCACTACTAGGTATCCATCCAAAGAGACAAAGAGACACCTGCCCTCCCACACTGAGTGTAGCACTATTCACAATGGCCAAGCATTGGAAACAAGGTAGCATCCATCAACCAATGAATAGATAAAGAAAATGTGTTATAGATACACCATGGAATACTACGCAGCCTTTAAAAGGATAAAATCCTGTTATTTATGACAGTGAAGATGCGCCTGGAGGACATTATGTTAAATGAAATAAGCCAGGCACAGAAAGACAAATACTACATGATCTCACTCACATGTAGAATCTAAAAAAGGTGATCTTAGAGAAATTGAGAATAGAATACTGTAGTACTGTAGTGGTTACCAGAAGCTGGGGAGAGGAGGAGCAGGAAGAGGCTGGTCATTGGGTACAGAAGAGAGTCAGACAGGAGGAACTGGTTCTATGCTGATAAATGTAGTTTACAATAATAACTGTGTATTTCAAAATAACGATAGCAGGAATGGATACAGTTTACAATATTTTGTTGAATAAATCAAAATAGCTACAAGAGAGGATTTTGAATACTCACCGCAAAGAAATGATAAATGTTTCAGGTGATGGATATGCTATTGCCCTGATTTGATCATTACCCTAAATTAGTGAATGGAAACATCACATTGTACCCCATAAATATATGTAATTATTATATCAATCAAAAATTTAAATATTTTTTAAGAGAAAAGAATACCCATGACATCCAAAATTTGGGACAGTTCTCAGATGGACCTGGGCATGGTGGTGCACACCCATAAATTCAGGATTGTGGGAGGCTGAGACAGGATGATTGCAAGTTCAAGCCTAGCTGGGGCAATTTAATGGCTTCGCAAGAGCCTGTCTCAAAATTTAAAAACTTTTTCCTTAAATTCTTTTATTGGTACATTTTAGGTATACAGTACATTTACATTTATCACTGGGTGCTTGTACCTGTACATGATGTATCTTGGTTCTTATTTTTCCCCATTTCCTGTCCTCCCTTCACCCTCTCTACCCTTCCCTAATTACAAAGACTTTGTTTCTATTTTTTCCTTTTCTTATAATTTTTCCTTTCCCTTCTTTCCATTCCCCTACCCCTTGCACTTCCCTTACCATTTTGGACCTTTTCTTCCTGTTTCAAATTATCAATTATTCATTTTAATCATTATGTACACTTTTAATTTCTCACACCAGAGAAATTATTCAGTATTTACACATGTGTGTCCTATTTATTTCACTTAAGAGTATGGCCTCAATATGTATCCATTTAGCTATAAATGTCTTTAGCTTCTCTTTCTTTATGGCTGAGTAGTACTCCATTTTTTTTTTTTTTAAAAACCCACGTCTTCTTTATCCAGTTTCCAGTTGATGGGCACTTGGGCTGTTTCCAAGCTTTAGCTATTACAAACTGTGCTGCTATGAACATGGGTGCACATACATCGCTGTGGTATGATTCTTTTAATTCTTTGGGGAAGATCCCCAGCAGGGGGATAGCTGGGTCAAATGGGACCTCCAGCCCTAGTTCTTTGAGGTATCTCCACACTGATTTCCACAGTGGTTGCATCAGTCTGCACTCCCACCAGCAGTGGAGCAGGGTTCCTCTTTCCCCACAGCCCCACCAGCATTTGTTATTGGTTGATTTCTTGATAGCAGCCATTCTTTCTGGGGTGAGGTGGAATCTCAGCGTTGTTTTCATTTGCATCTCTCGAATGACCAGTGATGTTGAACATTTTTTCATATGTTTATTTGCTGCTTTTACTTCTTTGAGAAATGTCTGTTCATTTCAGATGCCCATTTTTGAATTGGGTCTTTGAATTTGGGGGGTCTGATTTTTTTCAGTTCTTTATATATTCTAGATAGTAGACCTTTGAGGAACAGCTGCTAAAAAGTTCAAAATTTAAAAAGTTTTTAAAGGACTGGGGCTAATTGCAAAGGCCCTGGTTCAATCCCCAGTACCACAAAAAAAAACACACAGCGACATCAGTGGCCTGAGAGGCAATGAGTGCATCCTGTCCCCTGGGCCAGAGGGTGTTTTCTCCTAGCACTGCCTTGGGTCCCGACTGTCTCTCGTTGGCCCCAGACTGCCAGGCCCTGGTAGGCTCTGACTAGCGCTCCAAGTCCTGACTTCCCAGAGAGTAGCCCCAGGCAGCATGCAGGAAGTCAGCAGTCCTAGTTGCTAACTGCACAATTTATCAGGCCAGGGCTTGAAGCAGGGGTAGCGTAGGGTCGCAGCACATTGCCAAGACCACAGGCTCCCATGGTCTCCCAGTCTGCCTGGGACTACTTGCGTGGCCAGCTGTTGGCTTTCCTGGTAAGAACTGATGACACTCAGTAGCTTTGACTGTGGTCTCCTCTTCCCTCGGCCCACCTGGAGTGGTAGTGATGGCAAGGAATGGACTCAGGACTTAGTCATTGGGAATGGTGACGCCTGGAGTTGTTCGGTACACGCACTGCACAGCTGTACACAACAGCTCTGTTAATGAGCAAAGAGGTGCAGCCAGTAAGGAAAGCCTATTTAAGGGGGCTTTACTATGTACCAGGCATTTTTCATACAGGAATTGCCCAGTTTTACCACGGGACAACTGACTAACAAGTCACTAGGCTCACCCAGCCCTTGTGGAGATGGGCTTCAGAACTTAGTGGACATTAAAGTTAAAAGTTCAGTATGAAATGATCTCCTATGATGGACATGTTCTTTCTCTGGCAACCTCAGAACTCACAGGTCTTTAAAAGGGGAAGACAAATCCTGTCTCCATCTGTCTTTGCTCAGGCCCCAGCAACCACTTCCTGACTCTGGCTGCCTGCTCCCTTTCCTCCTGCCCTTGCTGTTAACCCGGCCTCGCTGGGCCACGCTCCGTCTCCCTTCCCAAGCCGTACCCCTCTTCCTCTGGATGGCCTAGGGCCTGCTGTCGGCCCCTCCTTCTGGAATCTTCCTCTTAGACTCCAAGTGACAGGGTAGCCATTCCATATCTGCGGCATCCAGGGGCTGGGCCAAGCGCTCATCAGAGGAGATGAGCTCTCTGCTGGAGGAGCCCAAGGTTAAGGCCAAGGCAGGCACTAATCAACTAGGCACACAAGCCATGCTTGAGGATCCTGGGCCTTAATGGAGTGGTTGTGGGCTGCACAAGTCCAGTGGCACTATTTATGTTACTGTCTGTGGCAACGGCATCCGAGAGTTACGCAGTAGGCATCCTGCACACCCACAGGCCAGGGGTCTGGCTACAGCAGGTAAGGAATTGGACAGGGCGTGAGGGGCCCAGTTAGGAACCTGCCACCTGTTCCCAGTGTCACTCTTCTCTTCATGCTCACACCTGTGAGCTCCACACTCCTCTTGTTTGACTTGCATAAAATGTAAGAAACACTCAACACCAAGTCAGGGGCAGGCAGGCACAAGGCCAGAGGACATGGCTTTCACCTGCGGAGGGTGACTCAGGGTGGGGCTCCCGCCTCCACAGAAGCAGGGCAAGGGATCAGGGCTTAGCACTGACCAGGGCCCCACGTGGGGGCTGCTGTGGGTGGATGGACCGCAGACAGGGACAGCAGAAAGGAAAGCTGGGAGCTCTCTGGGAGCCTACAGTCCATCAGCAGGAGAGCTGGGAGTGAGGCTGGGTCCCACACAGGCTCGCTCTGCGACCAGGATCAGCCCTGGGCTCTCAGCTCGTGGCCGTCTGTTCATTTTGCCGTGCTGGTGCCCAGGCCTCAGTACACCTGGCCATGGTGGCCACCAGCCTCCCGCTCTGCCTGGTCTTGAAGGAACCCTGCTGCGGGACCAGGGCATGGCCGGAGTCCCCAGTCCCTTCCTTCCCAGAGGCTCACTGTGACGGCCCCTCCCTCTGAATCCCACTTTGAATGTTCCCTCCTCTGGTCTCCAGCACTGTTACGCTTGTGGAAATCACCTCTATCGGGAGAAATGTCGCACACATAGAGAAGTGCATAAACATAATTGCACAGGTTAGTGAAACCCCACGCGGCAAGCCGCCACCTAGGTCAACAGGAAGGCCAGCTCCCTCCAGCTTGTCCTGCTCCCTTTTTCACACAATCCTCTCCCCTCTCTCAAGGGAACCACAGTTTTACTTTTGCTTTTTGCTATAATTTTGCTACCTAAGTACACCTTCCTAAATACAGTAGTATACAGGGCTCCTTTATTAATGTGTTTGCTCTCGCTCTTCAGAGGATGGCGCTCTAAGGGAAGGCTGAGGGATGGCAGCAGAGAAGGCACCTTGTGTGGGGAAGGAGAGGGGATTGCTGCCAGCACAGTTAGAGGAGCAGAGAAGGTGGTAAACCACGCACAGGTGGAAGTTCAGGGAGGGCTGTACAGAATGTATCAGTGGGCCATTTCCTGCCCGGCAGTGGCCAGTTTCCAGCCTCTTGCCTACAAAATCTCCCAAGCCCCACAATTTGGAATTCAAACCTTTCAGGGTGCAGCCCCTGCACCCCACCTCTCCAGCCATCCTCATCTGTTTACAACTGCCCAGAAGAGTTGGGTTTAGTGAGACACAGCCAGCCTCTGCCCTCTGCTTTACCTGTCAAGCTCCTGTGACATTGTATGGTCCTCATTCAGGTATTGCCAGGAAGGAAGGAAGGAAGGAAGGAAGAAAGGAATTGCCTAAAGCTCAGGAAACCCTGGTGGAAATCACACCTCAACCCCAGCTTCCCTACCCACGCTGTGCTTGATGTGACGCTAACTCGCTGAGTGCCCTGCCAGGCCCCTTTCTCTGCATGGAGGGTTCCTGTGTCCTCCTGAGCCCTCCCTGATGAGGGGAGGCAGCCCGGGGCCAATGGTCCACCTTGTCCCTGCTGAAGTCCAGGCATCCACCTTTTTCTCTCGCACCTTGTGAAGGTCAGAGGCAGAGGGACAGGAGCCCTCAGGACAGGTGAGACTCAGCAGAGTCAAGCCGGGGCCCCTCGTCCGGATATGCCGTTTCCAGTACGAAGCCTGCGTGCCCTGGTGCCTGCTTTATTGCACTGAGAGGTGACTCCCTGTGCCCTAGACTTCTCCCCTGGCTTCCTCTATCCTCTGACTCTGCTGTCCTTCCACACCCACCTGCCCCCGGCTGCCATGAGCCAGCCCAGGACCATGCTGGGCAGATAGGGATGAGCGGCGGATGGACGAGGAGAATCATTGCCAATGTTGGAGCTTGCGGCCCCACTGAGGCACTTGATGTTTTTGTTTCTCTGCAGATATTGTCAACTGCGACCTGAAGTCCACACTGCGAGTGCTGTACAACCTCTTCACCAAGTACCGGAACGTGGAGTGAGGAGGCTCTGGGCTCCCGCGGCCTGGGGCCTCTTGCTGCAGGCAGACTGGACCAGCCCCGGAATTGTCTTTCCCTGCTTGTTCCTGCGCTGTGCTCTCCCACAAGCCCCTTGTTTGCAACCCAGAGATAGTGGGAATTGGAATTGAAACCAGGAAGGAAGTGACCAATCAGTCTGTGGGCTGACTCCACCTCCCAGACCCCAGGAACTGACCCAGCTATGACCCAAGAAAGCTGTCCCTATCCAGGTGCCAGGCCCACATTTCCCTCCGTGTGCTCTGGGAATAAGCTCAGACACAACTGAGTCCCGGAAGATGAAAATAAAGACCATAGTTGCCATTAAGGGGCATAAACTATGCCAGGCACCACACTTAAGTGCCCCGCTGGATTCAGATTCATTAACCCTCACGACTCCTTGGAAGTTGATGTTATAATCCCCTTTGGCAGATGAGGAAACTGAGGCTCGTGGGTCGAGTGACTTGCCAGGAGGAGTTGGCATTTGTTTCTCCTCTTTGAACAACACTTCTTAGTAACTGGTTACAGCACACGCTCTGTGCCTGCGCACACCCCGAGTCTTCAAAGAAGACCGGAGCCACTGACCTCACCGTGAGGGCAGGCCAGGTCAGCGCTGGCTGCTTCACACTGAAACTGGCAAATTGAATTTAACCCAATTAATAGTATGTGTGTGGCACGAGTCATGTCCCTCAAATCCTTTGTACAAATGAAAATTACTCTTAATTCCTTCAGATTTATAATAACCCCATACCCTGGTTTCATGGTGACATTTGGGAAGGATTCTGTTTAGAATTAATGGAGTAGCACATTTTGCAGCCTTTCTGCTTGATTGCATGTAATGGAAATGCCCTATATTTTCCTGCAAAATAAGTACTCAATTCATTATCGTTAGGCAAATGTACAATATACTCAGGCACCACAGAGAGCTGGGCACAGGCCCATATGAGCATCGCTTGGGAAGTAGGGCTCTTCAGCAAAGGCCCTTGAACTTTGAAGAAAGGAACTCCTCTCTGCCTTCTAATTGATCATTCAGACCATTCTGGCTAAATCTGCCCACATGCAATTACCAACTAATTTAGGGGAGGAAAAATATAAGTCATTTAGACCAAAGCAGAGCAGTTCCCTTGCATGGGTGACTGACGGGCTTGTGGTTACTTGTATCTCCTGTATGTGAACCTGACTTTGAATTATAGAGCTCTCCTTATGCCAGGCTGTGCTGGGACCAGTAGGAAAAGGAAAGGGGAGGAAGGGGGGTAGGGAGGCAGAACCTAGGGGAACAAGCAGCAGACGGGAAGTATTTGCACACTTAACATAAAGGGGAATAGCCTCAGACAAGAGAGTGTGGCTCGTGGTACTTAACACTTGTGCCCTAAAATTGACCAGGGCCTTGGGATAAATAATCATGTGTGCTGATAGTGTATCTTCATTACAGAACTTTCATGAATACACCAGTTAAATACAGCCTGTGCAGCCTTCTCCAGAATTGTGTGACCGCCTTGTCACTAGCCCCTGTCTGGTCTAAGGAGTTTCTACACCATCGTGAGTCAGGCCTCCAGTTGTCCAAAACATTCCTTTAGCTTTCTCATCATTTACTATATTGTCTCTCTGCAGTAACTCAGAACCCAGAGATTTCAATACACTATGTATTTCTTTGGATATTTTGCTCTAAGAATTGTTACTCAGCATAATGAACATTTATGATGCAAAGGGAATGTCCCGTCTTGTGTCAATTTATTTACAAGAATGTAATTCTTTCTTACCTAATTAGTGAAACATGTCTGTCTTTGGGAAATACTCAATATTAGTGTAATGTTTCTTGTTGCTCTTTAAAATGTCTTGTAGCAAATCAAGATAAAGAAAAATTGCTTGGAAAAAAAATAATTGCTTGGTCTCCTTAAGCAATACAAAGTGGGAGAAAATAAGAGAAATGCATTCAGTCAAACATGCTTTGCTGTATAAATCTTGTCTCCTTTTTTGTCATTTTTCCCTCACATTCAAGGTGAAAAAGTACAGGTACCTTTATTAAGGGCACTCTTTTTTCAGATGTATTTGCATAATGAAAACGCACTGGAACACTTGGAAAGTTTTTAAATAACAGTTCTAATTTATCAGAAAATTGTGCTTCAGGATAGATCGTTCCAGAATCAAGGGGTGTGGCTCTAGCTTTATAACCCTGTCATCTCATTCCTGTAGATTCTGGAATCTCCTACTGAAGATATGTCCAAGGTTATGAAAGGAGAAAGATGCACCAGAATAGTAACACTGCAAACCAAACTTTACCTTCATCTCCAGGGCGGGGTGGGGGTGGAGGCCGACACTGAAATATAACTCAAGTCTCAGGCTGGAGGTGTAGCTCAGTGGTAGAGCTTGCCTAACACGTACAAGGCCCAGAGTTTGATCCCTGGCACTGCAGAAAGGCAATAAGTCTCTGCAGATTTGTATTACTGTTTTCTCTTCTAAATTTAAATTCACTATTATTTTTAATAGTTAATACAAAAATAGTACAAAATTCATAAGGCATAAATGGTTATCTAATGAAACTCCTGAGTCTCCATCTCTCTTCCCCTCAGCAGCCATGATCCTCAGCTGTTTTGATCGTTTCTTATGCACATTTCTGGGGATACTCCAGACAGATAAAGCCTGACCTACATGTAAAATCTTTGGGTTTTAAAAAATATAAATAGTCGGGCCGAGGATTTAGCCCAGTGGTGCCACTGCCTGCCTCGCAAGCACAAGGTCCCAAGTTCGATCCCCGGTACCAAAAAAAAAAAAAAAAAAATATATATATATATATATATATATATATATATATACACACACATATATACATACATATATACATATATATATGTATGTGTATGTATATATATAGTCCATTTTACATGCTGTCATGCACACTCATTTGGTTTTTGTTTGGTTTGGTTTTTTCATGTTGTTTTATCTTGGAAATTGCTTTATATTGGGTATTAACAAAAATCTTTGTACATTTTAAAATGAGAATGTGAGTGCTCTACAAACCCATATGCAACCTCTAATCTGCTGGAGCTAGGAAAGGCAAGCCCTGCCGGAGGAGAAGCCACCTCTACTGTGAGGTGCAGGGTGCAGGCAGAGAGGCAAGGGGCCTGGTACCAAAGGGATGGTCGTGTGCCTGGAACTGAATTTTTTAAAAATTCTCTTTGAAAACATTACGATCAACTATGTGCAATTTTTTTTTCTTTTCTCTTGGTGCTGGGGATAGGACCCAGAGCCTTGTTCATGTTAAGCACACATTCTACCACTAGCTACACCCCTGACCCCAGCCCAATTGTGTACAATTTGATTCAGGTATCATTTTTACATATTACTAGGTCTACTAATCTGTAATTGACTAAGAATGAATTATAACGTTTACCAAGTGCCCTACAATATTGGGCTCCAAGTCTGGCTACCAGCCTCACAGTTTATCAATTACAGTCAAAGGCTCCAATTTCCTACGTGCAGGTAGAGTAGACATTTCTCCAAAGTCTGGGAGAAGTTTTCTTCATCAGCACACCACCAGTGCTTCCTTGAGTTGGTTGCAATTTTCAACTGCTGCCATTGGTACTTTTTAATTAGGAATTACTGTTAGCTTAGCTTTATCATTACCTGTTTATTTTGTTGTGGGTTGCTTGGTTAACCCTACAAAATACATTGAAGCTTATTTGCATCAACAGTGTTCTAGGGCTATAATTTTCCAATAACTAGTCTCTACGACATGTATACATTGTGGTTCCATTGTGAATCATTCTACCCCAGCCCTAGAGCAAATATATACATAGTCCACTCCCTCCAAATTGCCACTAATTTATTTTTCCACTGGAAAATGAGATCGATGGAATTGGTAGGTCGACCAGTTTTGCCTTGTGTAAGTGGGGACAGATCAAAAATAATTTGAGATCCACTGCCTTTAATATAGCCCACTCCAAGAATCCTAGCTATATAGTATGTCCTATTTGTACAGACGAATATGTCCTGAAATCTTCACTAATTCCAATACTGCATGTCATTTCCCCCATAAAATTCACTTAGGTCTGTTGAGAAATTCAAGAGAGTGGCTGCAGATACTGAGCACAAAAGAACCACACTGAGATCAGCTCAGGGTCCTACCTCCATGCACCAGCTTCTGAAATACTTTCAGAGTCAAGTCTTTCGGAAAGAAGTCAGTGTGAGTCGATCATGCTATAACTGCAAAGGTTATATCCACAAACACCTAAGTCTCTGCTTTTTTAAATTTTTCTTTTCTCTGAAAAATATAACCTTGGGAAAGCGCCAAAATCTGCTTATGGCCCCATCTTTCCTGAAGCGGCAGAGGCTTGTGTGAATGTGTGCATATGTGCTCACGGCAGCTCTGCACTAATTGTGCCCAAAGCAGGACGACTCACCCTCAAACCAAGCCTGGCCACCCTGAGAACTGCAGGCTTCCCAGGGAGGAAGCTGCCAGTGAAGCATCTTAAAGTATGCTCTGTCGGACATTAATAGACATTGGGTGAAAAATGTCACACTCAAGTTTGGTAACGTAAGGCTAAGAAGTCACTAGCTAGCTTACCTCGATTTGGGTTTTGTTTTTGTTTTCTAACTGGAGCCCATCTCAGAGTTCCCTACACTAATGAGTATCAGTACTCCTAAAGGAAAACAGAATAGGGAGCCCAGAGACAGGGTTCCTCCTTGTTGACCATGGGACTCATTTGTTCCTTGAAAAATGGCTAGGATGACTACTCGGTGGCCCTCACCCACTCATTTAGCCAGTTAGCCATAGATTCAGCAAGTATGTACCGAGTGACAACACGCAGTCTAGAGAAGGAGACACACACACAGCCTAGTGCAGTGGTGGCAAAACTATGGCACATGTGCCACAGCAAGCTGTTTGTGTCATTGACAGCTCTAAAAGGTTTGCCATCACTAGCCTAGTGTTAAAAATTGTGATAACCACTATAAAGAAGTGCAGTCTCCTCTCCATGCATGAGTTCTGCATCTACAGACCCAATCAACCCAGATCAAAAAGAGTTTTTAAAAGTTTGTATCGATACTGAACATGTCCAGACTTTTATTATTATTCCCCAGCTGATACAGTAGGATAACTGTTCACATAGCATTACATTGTACTAGAATTAGAAGTCATCTACAGATAATTTAAAGTATAGGGGAGGAGGACTGCTCAAGTTATATGCAAGTGCTATCCCCTTTTGTACCAGGGACTTGGGTAATGCAGAGTTAGGTATCTTCAGGTGGTCCTGAAGCCTGTGCCCCCCCCCATACAAAAGGACGATTGTACTGAAATCTGAAAGCAGTCTGATTCTTGTTGCTGATAAATCTGATTTAGATTTTAAAGTCGGGAGAGGTCTCTGGCAGAATGATGTTTTAAAAGTAACACTAGAGTCAAGTGCAGAGCCTGCCATTCAAGGGCACAGCAAGGCTGAGTATCCCCAGGTAGAAGACTTAGTTCCCTGCAGGACCCAGCAGGAATCCAGAATGGCTAAAGTATGAGACACTAGAAGACGAGGTGTCAGATTGCAGGCATAAGAAAAATGAGCAACATTTAAAATCATTCCACTGCATGGGAAGCTACGTGAATGACACAGAGGTCTGGGACTGCCCTCATCTCCAGCCTTGACCAGGCTGGAGAGCAAGAAAGGAGGTGGAGCCTCTTCCCACCACACCCCCAGGCTGGTCTCCATGACAACTGCTGGGCAGCCCTGCCTGCACGCACCCAAGGCTGCAGAGAGGGGAGGGGCTCCCAGGCCAACCCCAGGCTCTCTGCATGTTACCCTCTGACACTGAACAAGGCTGAAAACCACCAAGGGTACCCTTGCTGCGAAGCTTCTCATGGCAGAGGATGCCTGTCCCAGTCCTGTGTGGGTCCCACGGCAGACACAGGGAACGCCATCATCCAGCCTATGTGCAGCATACGGCCCAGTTGTCTGTTGGTATCCAGCTCCAGGGTCCCCTGCACGCACGTACTCAAGTCCCTTCTATAGAATAGCATGGTTGCCGGGCACAGTGGTGTAACCCTGTAATCCTAGCTACCCTGGAGGCTGAGGCAGGATGATTGCAAGTTGTAGGGCAGCCTGGGCAACTTAGCAAGACCCTGTTTTATGTAAAACACTTTAACAGGTGAGTGTCTTGTGATACATCATTCATAGCTAGGTTTATTATTTTGCGGGCGGTTTTGAAATGCCAGAAATATCCTAGTAATCCCTACCCAAGAGCCCCTTATTGGAAACTGGTGGGTGGCTGCCCAAGATGGATGCTTCTCCTCAGAGGCCCATGCCCTGGGCAAGCTCACTCTTGACTCAGTTTCCCCGAACCTTCCACCTGCAGGTGAGCACTAGCTTCAATGCTGGCCATTTGAAAGGCACTTAGGAAATTCAGAGAAGCACAGTGATTAAGAGAAATGCTGTGGTATCAATGAGATGGACTTTCCATTTCTTTGTATTGATTTTCATGTTTTCACATCTTCAGATGTAATTGGTTAGCCCGGGGCGGCATTCCATGACACACAAATGTCATTAAGGCAACTGCTTTAAACAGTGCGCTGTTTTATTGCGGTGGACAGGACAATAGATAATCTGTTGCGCGTCTGCTCAGTATGGGAGTCGCGATGGGGCTGCACAGCTCTGCGCCTCTTCTGTGGCCTCCTAGAAACCTTGGAGATGGCCTTGCTGCTCGCCTGTGGAGACACAGTGCCTGCCCTTGGCAAATATTTGTCAGTGTTTCTGAAAGCAGCTCCCGGAAGCCTCTCCTTGCTTGGGCTGCAAGGGCTACCACACATCTTCCTTTATTTGTTCCAGTATTCAAGAATATCGGAAACTCTCCCTAGACTGGAGATCTTTGGAGTAAAAGAATGATCAGTGAGGTGGTGAATAGCAGTATGGTCAAAGGAGGCTATGGGCTCTCTTTTCTCCGTCTCTTCTCTGTCCTGAGTCCCGCGATCAATGCAGTGCCCTTGGTGAGCCATTGCATTACCTGACCCAGTAATGGGTACATCGCTGGTTCTCCCTGATAATTCCCACAATGTCCTGCTGTCCTGCATTAGAATCCTGTGCTGTCCAGACCCACGACCACTGTGAGAAGCCAAGCTGTCACTGCCTGCAAGAAGCCAAGCTCACCACCAGTGGCTCTAATCCAGAGGTCTGCTCAGATAGCTTTGGCTTATAAAATTCAACCACCCACATATTCTCACTGTGCAGGCTGAAGGGCTCCCTCATCTGCACGCTTTCAGTGTGGTTTGTCAGTACAATAGGAGTTTTCTTTTCTGTCCTTTCCGTGAAGATTCCAGTCCCTACATGAAATGTTCTCACTCACAGAAGCATGGGCCTACCTAGCACTGATGACAGTGGGCTCCAACCACCAAGGGACAGGAAGAATTCCCATCCACATCCCTAAGATGCCCATAACCAGGACACCCATGGGCAAGTCATGCAATCAAGTCAGGGAATGTAGGTGGGATACCTTTCCCATATGCTGCCTTGTTGTGTATACAAAATAGGAACAGAAAATGCAGGGTCCTTTTCCAACTGATTCCTTCACCCTAACAGGTACCAATGTAATTCAAAGACAGGATGAAACCGCAGGATAAACCACTGAAGGTCCCAGTTAGAGTCTCTGAGAAAATGCCCCAGCCCCGGTTTCCAGATAACATTTAGGGAGATCTCCCTGCAGATCAGCAACCTTGTGCTTCATCTATGTCTGCTACTACAAAACCCACACAACTCACCCAAAAGCCCGATGCAGATTTAGGGTCATTTTCCTAAAGTCTTCCTTGTTGCTGGGAAATCATTGTCTTCCTGTTACAGATTCCAAACAGCCACTGAGGATCCAAAGTCCAGCCCAAGCTTGACTCCCAGCCATTTTACCTTTGTCCCCACACTCAGAGCTTCTTTGCCTCTTCCAGCTCACTTTGGTCACCCCTACGTACAAATGTTTCTACTCTTATTCCTCAGCAGGAGCTGCTGCAGAAAACCACAGGACAGACAGGCACCAGCTGGCTACTTAGTCATCCATCAGTTGCCATTGACTGCTCCCTGGCTCCAGAAAGTTCTCCGTCATTCTCATGGGTTCCCTTCATCACCCTCAACTCCTGTTCTGTCTTCCTGTGCCCCTCGTCCTTTCTCCCCCCATGTCTTCACCTTTCTGCGGTGTCTCAATGTCTCTTCTCACTGCCTCTCTTCACTTCTTCCTTCCTCACCGCCCCCCTCTGCCTGCCTGCTCCAAGATGACGGACTTGACTACAAGGGCAAGCTTCCCTCCCCCAAAGCCTGCTGACATTCACTCCACACATGAGCTCAATTTTATGTCCTGACTCACTCTTTCCTTAAGACTTAAGATCCACAGGGATTTCCACCACCTCCTTTTCTTCTCTGAACCACTAAAATCAGCCTCTGGTTTCCAGAAGCTGAAATTGCTGTCTGAGGGGTCAGCTCTAAATCCATGGGGCTGGTCCTAGGCTTCCAGGGAACAGAAGGATTTCTGCAGATAGGGCTGAGCCACAGCAGCAAGCATGGCTGGAGATGAGTGGAGAGGGTGCCATTTCCCTGGCCCTGCAGCATCTGGCCTTGTGGGTGGCCACCTCCTTCCTCCAGGAACCCAGCTGCCATGGTTTCAGAGAGTCACCATTCATCCTCTTCTCTTATCCTCTGGCTGCTGCTCTGTTTGGTTCTAGGTGAGGCCGAGTTCTCTCTCTGGCTCCAAATGTCAAATTCTCTCTCTGCATCTCTTCCAGGCCACTACTGCTTTCTCCCCCTCAAAGTTGGGTCTAACTTCACATCTTCTAAACAGGCTACCCCCAACCCTCTTGGACACCCAAACTGAACTCTGGTCCTTCTGTCCCTGCCCCTTGTGTGTACATCCCTTCTCTCTTCCCAGGCCCACAAGGAAGTTCTGAATGTTCTGCTCCCCCAGTGCATCCCATTGATCCCACTGATTGCTTCTTTGTCACCTGTTTTGCACTGATACCCTCCTCTTCAGAACCCCAAGTCTTCCCTTCATCAAGGCCTCATCCTCTGGTGCCCAGATATCTGCGCTAGTTTCTCTTGGGTTCATCCAAACTGCATGTGCACCCTGCCTACACTTTTTGGACTACAGCCTAGGTCATCTCACACCTGCCTCAAACAGCAGTGCTGATGCTTACTGAGCATTGACAGTGTGCACTTCATAGCAGTAATCTCATTTTGTCCTTTCAGCCACCATAAAAGGTCAGTACTAGTATTCTCCCTATTTTAGACAAGAAAAATGAAAGCATAGTAAGATTGAATGACTTGATCCAGGTCATATGCCTTGTAAGTAACACAGCTGGGTTCTAAGCTGGGCAAATGGCTCCAGAGTTCAGGTTCTAAACATGTGAACATGAACCACTTTCTTAGAACCTTTATGGCTTCCACCACCCACAGACCCCTTTGCCTGCTCAGTGCGCTGGTCCCAGGCCTGACTCAGGCCTTTGGTTTGTAGAAGATCCTTTGTTTCCTGCTGGCTGATGATTTCCTCTGCCTTGTACTCAAAGAGAATTCCTGAAACAACCATGCTGTGAATGGATAAAGTAGTCACTGATTGACTTATTCTTCATTAGTTCCATAACTATTTCCTGTGTTGCAACGTTGTGCTAAGCACAGAAGAAACAGTACAGCAAACAGAACGACAAGCTTCAGCCCTGTGCGCATGACCACCTGGTCTAGGAGGCCTGTGGGGGACAGCAGCCGGGCAGTGCCCCCAGCTGACCACTGCTGGGCCCAGAGAAAGAGCCCAGGGCCTGTTGACATCTCATGGGTGAGAGGCACACAGGACGGACATAGTTCAGCCCGCGGTACAGGGAGGGAGTGGGGAAGAGGAGGATTCCTAAAGGTAGAGCTGAGCCACACAGCAAGGGTCAAGGACAGGCCAGGTGGTGCCATTCACAGCGGCTGGCCTGCCCCAGCAGGGGACAAGCAAGGGGACAAGCCAGAATGAGCCTGCTCAGCCTGGTGCGCCCACCAGACAGGATGAGGCTGGAGCTTAGGCCTTCAAGCTGGACACAGAGCAGGAGAGAGGGTACTGTCACCCAACAGTGGCCAGATGCCCCGACTACACTCCGCATCTTCCATAATGAACTTTTTCAGAGCTGCTGAGCTACCACCTTCCATGACCCACCCCCTCCATCACCCCCTACCACTGCCACCACCAGGGAACTGGCTAAGTCTGCAGCTGAGAGCACAAGTGGATTCAGAGATAGGGAACAGGAAAAATGAGCATGACAGCAATCCTAACTTAGGGTCCAGGCGAGCTCAGAGCCCCGAGTAGACACACATGGTTCCATTGGCATGGCCCGTGCCCATGTGTGAATGAACATCAGCACGAGTCTGCCTCCACAGTTCATGACCTGAGTTCACTCATGCCGGCCTCTATGTGAGTTCCATTTGAAAAGTTAAAGATGCTATACCACTGCAAGTCGACGATAGCTCTGAGATCGTCTTTCCAAACAGAATTCTAAGGGAAAGAAGAAAAACACAGGCCACATGAGGCAACCATCTTCTGCCCTTTGATTTCTCAATGTGAAAATCTGGCATCAAGTTACACCGCTGGAACCCAGTTCAGGATAAGCCCAAGGAAGAGGGCACAGGCACGTTTTATAGACACAACCAAAACCCTGAAAATGTTGATTTACAGGCAAAGGGCCTGGGTTCCAGCTCTGGCATTTGCTAGTTGTATCAGGCAATACCATCCCTTTGAGCCTCCTTTGTTGGGAGGGAGATGTGATGGGGTGGGGGTGGGGGGTCACATGAGTCACACTGAGTGTTGGCTTTGGTTCTGCTTGCCTGATCGGAAGGCATCTCCTTCTCACACCTGAGCCCCACCAAAGCTGAGCTCCAACTACAACAGTGACCACCCGAGATCCAGGAGTGCTACCCTATAACCCAGTGACTGTCAAGGGGACAGAGTAAAAGCTAAGAATGGTGGCACAAACCTGTAATCCTAGCTACTCAGGAGGCTGAGGAAGGAAGATTGCAGGTTCCAGGCCAGCCTAAGTAACTTAACAAGACCTTGCCTCAAAACAATATTTTAAGATGGGGCTAGTGGTGTACTCAATAGTAGAGTACTTGCCTAGCATGCACAAGACCCTGGGTTTAATCCCCATGATCACAAGGGAAAAAGAAGTCCAATCAAGGACATTTGGTGGCCGTGGACATTCTGTGAACCCCAAAGCACCAGAGATTTGAGTTCTTACTGCTGTTCTTATTCCTGTACACATTAGAGTTCAGGGTTAGCAAACAGCAGCACACTTACTCTGCTCCTCGTATATCTATGACAGACACTGCTAATCAATCCAGCTGTGCCTCTTAGATTGACTAGTGATGTCTGCAATGAGTGAGAGGGAGGCAGGAATATTACAAGGAAAGCTATTTGCCACTGTGACGTGGTAAAAATTGTAAAGCTTAGGGTGCTATGAGGCTCCAAATAAGTACCTGATGCCCATGTCTGAACCAATTAGCTGTAGGGCAGGAGGTAAAATCTGCAAGAAGACCATAGCCACCAACCAAACAACACAGTGAGCCAGAAGGGTACATCTCCTAGGAGAAGACATGTTGGCACAGGGTGTGTCATGGTCTGACCCTAGAAAAGCCCCTTCCCTTGGTGTGGAGGGTAGTACCAAGCACATGTTGGAAAGGAGCTAGCAGGCCCACGAAGGTGGAGTGGTGCAGCCAAGACAGTCCTTGGAAAGAGGGTAGAGCCATCTCACCCACCTTCCTGCTTCTTCCCCCTGCAGGCAGGGATTCCAGACACCTGTGTGTCACCAGCCACTGCATCTGCCCCCAGCAATCAGAAAGTGGCCCTGGAGAATGGGACCCAGGAGTCCTTGGCTAGGTTCTAAGGGCAGAGGAGCAACCACAGTGAAATCCAGAAGGCTCTTTGGAGAAGCCTGCAGTTTGGGAAGAATCCTGCTAAGTCATAAATGCTTCACATTCCTCAGCTTCAGAATTTCTGGCAGCCTGAGGAGGTAGCGAAGTCTTCACAGACAACACACAAATTTCTCCTGCACTGGGAAAGGCCAGGCCAGACCAGGGTCAAAACTGAGCCATTAGCAGACTGAAGCTGGACTCCAGAAAGGAAGGGCTTGTGGAGTGGATACCAGGGTACCTCCCTGCTCCCCTTGGGACCAAGAATTTCTTCCTCCTTCTCTTCCCCTCCCTATAGCAGCCTCCCACTCTGCCCTGGGCTCTGCTGAAGGAAGCTTGTACCTAAGTCCCAAGTTCACAGAGAGAGAGAGTGCTGGGGCTGGACGTGCAAGCTCTCAGCTGTCCACCCTACCCCACATGCTGACAGGCACACAGAGCTGACTGGTAACAAGGCTGCCCCAGGGGCCTTTGACCCCTTGCCCTGCATTCTGTGGGATGATACAAAAGTCAACAGTCTGCTTGAATACCTTCATTGTATGCAAGTGTGTTCCCTGACTGTCACCCATGAGATAGGTGTAACCAACTGTCCTTCTTACAGATGCACAAATGGTGTCCAAGGTGATGAATGAGTTGCCTGTGACCACAGAGCAAGGCATCACAGAGTAAGCTTCCACCCAGGTCTGGGTGACCCCCAAGCCTGTACCCTTTCATGATCCACATTGCCTCCTGCTCTTTGAGGGGAAGTAGGGTGCTTCTTTGCTTATGACCCATACTAGACAGGGTTGGATCCAATCCCCTGCCACCTCTGAGCAGGAAGCTCCTCAGGGAGGGCCCCTCCCCTGGCCCAGTGTGGCCCCTGTGTAGAATCACTCCTTTGGCAGGTCACGTTCCTGTCCACTCCTCAGGGCAGCCCTGGCGGCCAGCACATTAACCCGGGTGCCCAGAGGGAGAGTCAGGATTTAAACCAACGCCCTGCTGTTCCCCGGGGATGTGCCGGCACCAGATTCAGAATTGCTGTGACCCAAGATGAGGCACATGGAGGGGCAGTAGGAACCTCCAGGATGCTGACAAGAGGGTAAGGCAGTGAGGTGTAGTTCACAGTAACATATTATGGGTCATATGAATAACCAGGGAAGAGGGACTTGATGGCTCCAAGCACCACGTAACATTGAGGAGAAAGAAACATCAATTACCAGGCCGGGGATTTAGCTCAGTTGTCTTGCCGCCTGCCTCGCAAGCACAAGGTCCTGAGTTCGATCTCCAGTGCCAAAAAACAAAAAAAGAAATATCAATTACCTTGATTTGATTAGTACATACTATATACATAGCAAATTATCACACCATACCCCATACATATGTACCATTAAAATAACTACTAAAATAACTAATAAACCCTCTGTTACACAGCACCCAGGACAGGAAGGAGGAGCGAGCCACTCTGTACAGGTGAGCCAGTGCGCTGGGCAGGCCCAGGAGGGCAGGCCTGCCAGTCCCCACCCACACAACCCGGCATCCACACCTGGGCTCTGTGCACCTCTGGTGATGAAGCTTCCACCTGTGTCTCTGCCTCTGTCTGTCCTGAGTGCACAGTGCCCTGGTGACCTGATGCTACTTAGGCCTCACGGCTGAGACCAAACAGACCCTGAGCATGGCCCCTGGCCATCTCCCAACATGCCTGAGCTGTGCCTCGTTTTCCTTGCTTGGCACACTCATTTCCCAAAGGAATCCTTGCTGGCCATCATCCAGCCTGCTTGCTAGAGTCTGTGACACCATGCCAGTCCTCAGTGCCCTCCTCCAGGGCCTGGACGTGGAGATGTCAGCGTTTATCTGCCAGAATCTAGCCACTGGATGTGATCCTCCTTAAAAGACAGAGGGCCCAGAATTCTGCCACTGTCAATGCCAGCAGAAGAAAGGCAGGAAGGGACAGTGCCATAGGATTTCCAAAGCTTAGACAAGGTTTTGATGGGGTGGGTTTGGGAAGAAATAATCCCAGAGGCAGACATGGGATCCAACAGCCAACATCATGGCCCCCTGCCATCAAGTGACAAGGAGCATGGTGGATTTGAAGCTCCAGAGAGCTCCCTAGAGGTCAGGGCTGAGAATCAGGCCAGAAAATCCCTCAGCTCTGGCCCCTAGGCCGGAAGACTGACACTACTAGGGTCAACAGTGGTAGCTCTGGAGAAGGTGGGGCAGCCAGGGGAAAAAGTGAGGGGTCTCACTCAACCTGGGAATGTTGGGACACTCAGAAATGTGTGCCTGAGAAGAGGCAAGAGTGTTCAGTCCCAAAAAGTGATCCAGGTGGGCAAGGGTGAGCCCCAGAGATGCTCCAAGATACAGGTTATGGGGTGCTCAGCCTGGGAGGGGACTTGGGCAGAATGATGCACGATTCAGACAAAAGTGCTTAGGCCAGAGAGCAAGGCTGGCCCCAGAAGCACCAGTATGTACATCTTCAAATAAAGGAGCCCTGAGATCACCGCTCAAGAACCAGCTCCAAGGTCCTGAGAGAGCTCTGGCAAGTCCCTTAGCCTCTGTCTTAGTCCAGTCCTTACAGAAATGGATGGGCCACTCAAACAGGGATAAAAAAATCAGCCATGAGAGTATCAATGAGAATGTAGCAAAAGACTATGCTCAAAGATGGAGGTAGGGGTAAGGGGTGACACAGGCCTAGTGATAGCAGTGGACAGCCAGTACAGCTGAGACTGAAACCCAACAAGATGTAGTCACAAGAAAATGCCACAGGACAAAAGCCATGGCTTTGGCAAAAGATCCCCTCTGTTCTGCCAAACAGGCCAAGCAGGGAGGGAGCAGGGGCATAAACACCCCTACTTTCTCCTCAGGCCAGCCAGTCTCCAGCCAGTCCCCCGCAGTGGGAAGCCAGTGACCAGGGTACCCAGAAACTGCTGTCCACAGGTCAACCCCGAAGGACACACAGAATGTTGGAGAAAGTTTGCAAGTGGGCCTGGAGGGGCAATCAGAGAACATCGCTCAGGAAACATTTCCTCATCCAGAAGAGGAGCAATCAGTATCTGTCCTGCTTAGGGTCAGTGGGAGGCTCAAGCTGCAGAACTGGGGAGGAAGGAACTGGGTGATATGTCAGATCCTCTAAGCAAAATCGGGAAAGGACAGAAAGGTCCAGAGAGCTCAGCGGAGCACTCTAGAGAGAGCAGAGTTCAAGTGTAAGCTTGAGTTTGAGGGGCCGCCACAGTTGGAAACAACTTCCTCAGGAGACAGTGGGGGACAGTGAAAAGGAGCGGTTAAGAAACCCAGGTTTGGGGCGGAGGATTTAGCTCAGTGGTGCCGCCACCTACCCTGCAAGTGCAAGGTCCTGAGTTTGATACCTCGTACCAAAAAAAAACAAACCAAGCTTCAAATGCTGCCTTTGTCACTTATTAGCCATGTACCACCAGGAAATCTACCTTCTAAGGTCCTTCTAAACCTTAATGTTCTGAGCTATGAAAATGGGAATAAATCCCCACAGGCTTTTGTGCAGATCAAAGTAAGGAGATGTTGTGTCACAGTGCTTTGTACAGTAAGTTCCCATGAAATATGACTTCCTTGCTTTCCGTACTTAGGGAAACAGGCCATGGGGAACATGGCATGAACTTAGCAAGAAGTGGAGAAAGTCAAAGTAAAACAGTAACTGAGGCTGGTGTACCTCTGGAGATGGGTTGCCTATGAAAGCAGCCCCTAAAGGAGGACCAACAAAGGGTGCAAGAACCCCAGAAAGGCCATAAGACAAGAACTATGAGACTAGAGAGTGTCCTGATGTGACTGGCGAGAAATGACCAGACTCAGGCCAGGACAGGATTCTCCATGCTCCAAAGCACATTTAGCAAAGCCCCAGGTCCCCACCATAGCTGGTTCACCATGTTTTGGTGAATATGTGTTTATTCAAAGGGGATCCAGGGGCTTCCAGGTGCCCTGGTGGTTGGGACAGGCACAGAGGGAGCCACTGGGCACATTCTGTGCTCTTGGGAGGCCAGGACATGAACTAGGTACCCAGGAAAGAGTACAGATACAGAGCCAGCAGTTCCGGACACTTCCAGCTCTGGCTCTGGGTACAGCCTCCTTGTGAGTCTCCTCTGAGGCTGCAGAATAGGGATGACGATTTTCCCACTTCACGGAGCTGCACAAAGGCCTCACAAGAACACATAGAGGGTGAAAAAGTGTGCACACTAAAGACTGGCGTGAGCAGACAGTAACTCCCCACACTGCCTTCCCCGAGCCTGCAGTACCACAGTGAGAAGCCACAGTGTGGAAATGACTCTCCCATCAGAGCTGGAGGGAGCTCATACTGATTGACATCCAGGCCCCAAAACTCTGGGGCTAAGGTCATGGGGAGAGGAGTTCTTTGGGGAGTTGAGCCAGCCAGAAGCAGCCTCCATGGTAACTAATTCACTAAGACTATGCAGAGCAAACTGAGTCACCGCAGCGGCTGAGCACCCCCTGAAGACCCACAGAAGCAGCAGCCCAGTGGCACTGAGCAGTGAGATCCAAGGCTGGGAATGATAGGAGCTGGAAGGAGAGGACCCCCCGCCTGAGCTAGACAGGTGATGATTCCCTTTGTAATTCTCAGTCCTCCTCCTTTCCCTCAAGGGGTGCTTGCATGCAGTGTAAGTTGCATAAGATTCTCACTGCAAAGTGTGGAATCAGTCATCCTCAGAAAATCCTTCTCTTGGCCCTACAAGAGCCCTCCAGGTGTTGGTGACAAGGTGAATCAACCTAGGTAGAGCGTAATGATGAGATTGATGATCTCAGTCCTCAGAACAAGCCAACCAGCCAAGCTCCTGCTTCCCGTGCTTCGTCTGCAAAGATGGCATCTTAAGTAGACTTGCCCCTCTCTGGAAGTGCTTCTTGACATATCAGCTCTCACCCCAACTTCCGGCACCTGACTAGCACTCAAATGTTCTTGCTGCCATTCCACTATGGGCTGCACTGGCAGGCAGGGCCAGGAGAACTGACACTGCTGGTCTAACATTTGTGTTAAACCCCCTGGAGAAGACCTCCTTCCAGGAGCAGCCTAGACGCAATACCCTACCCAGCACCTGGGCCCTGGTCCATCTTAAAGGACAGGGTAGCTAGCATCTCAAATCCCAGGATCTCTAGAACTCAGCCTTTGTCTGCAGCCAGGCCTCTCTCATATCCCATCCCATGTCCTATCTTTCCCTGTCACTTGTCTGGGACCTGTTGACAAGGGTGACAGTTTTCCCTGCAGTCCCTGATCATCACAGCTGCTCCAGATGTTGGGCTGGGCTCTGGGAGTCTGAAAAGTCATTAGACACAATTCTTGGCCCCAAAATATCTTTCCTGGGAACTGTACACAAATTTGTGTGGGAACAGGAGGAACAGTAGGGGTAAGTTTTGAAAGGACAGGAGTTGGCACTGAAGGACTTCAGATGTCCTAAGCTAAAGGACTTGTCTTTGTCCTGCATTCAGGAATCACAGAGGGTCTCAGAAGTTCCCTCAACTTGGAGGTGATAGGATCTGGTGTGACTGTGCAGAGAGGGGAAGGGACCCTGGGCCAGTGGGCACATCCATCCCTTCTGATGCCCAGGCCACACGTCACTGCTCTCCTGCTTATGTCACCCTGTAGTCTCTCTAGTGTTCTTTCTGGCATGACCCAGAAACTTGGGTGGTTGTGTTGAGGGCCCAGAAGGATCCCAGACTTCATGCAATGCAAAGGTTGCAGCACTGGCTCTACACACAGATGGATTGGGTCCCAAATCCAAACACCCTCTCTGTGCAACCTCAAACAGGTCACGACATTCTCTCGGAGCCGAGTTCTGTTTCTGCACAATAGTTTTGCTCATTCCTATGACGGTGCAATGAGATAATGCGTGTCCAGGCAGCTGGAGTGGCCTGAGGACCCAGAAAGTCCAACTAATGCTCGCCACACAGGAACCCTACTAGGTTGGGGTCTCTCACAAGGCAGCTCAGCCAGACCCAGGGCAGCAGGGGAAAAAATTCCTTCACCAAAAGAAGTCCAGAGATCACAAGTGTCCTGCAGACCATGTCAGGCAGCATTCTGGCTCCTCTGATGTCCCCGGGGGGGGGGGGGGTCTTGGGCTCCTCTCCAACGTTTATAGCCTATTAATAGCCAGTGGCAGCGGGTCACCATTCAAGGAACTCTGTGGCCTTTCCCCTCTGCTCTCTCTCAGCTGCACTGCTCTTTAGGACCACTTAGAGTCATGTTTTTGGCAAAGCTGATAGTAGAAAAGGAATGAAATTCTTCCTAGAGAAGACCACCACTTTCCCCAGATTGCTTTCCAACAAATGTCCACACATTCCTCTCTTCAGCAAGATACAGAAAAAGCTTCACTTTCCTGGCCCCTTTTCAGCTCCACAGGTTTTTTCTTTGGAGTAATTATCTATGACCAGGAGTGCACACCATACACACTTTGATATTTTTTTATTTGATCCTCGCCCGGAGGCAGGGACTACACTTAGCCCCATTTTGCAGGTAGGAAAACCGAATCTCTGAGAGTGTATGTGATTTGGTGAGGGCCAAGGGGCTGGGATGGAATTGCCAGGATCAATCTGAGGATCTCTGTCTCCACGTCCTACACTATTCATAGTTCCCCATGCTGCCTCTCATTCCCCCAAAAGCTTCCTCCGATGATTTTCAGAGTTGCTCTGTGGATAACACAGGAGCACAGAATGGCAACATTTGAAAGGACCTGCTGCATTTCCCACACTAGGTGGTATATTAGCCAGCTGTTCATCACTGTGACAAAATACCTGAGACAGGCTACTTATGAAGTGAAGAGAGGTCCATGACAGCTCATGGTTCTGGAGATTCAAGCCCAAGATCCTGGTTAGGCCCACTGATTTAGGGCTGCAGTGAGCACAGCACATCATGGTGGAAGCAAGTGTTGGAACAGGTCTTCTGATCTTGAGACAGGAAGGGTGAGTAGGGCACACCCTCAATGACCTAAAGCCCTGCCTCTTAAAGGTCCATACCACCTCCCAATAGCACCACCCTGGAGACCAAGATTTTACATGTGAACCTCTGGGGAAGATTCATCCTAATCATAATAGGCAGGAAGCCTCCTACCATATTCTGGGAGGATGACTCTCCTGTTTCCCAAAATGCATAGTGAGAGGAAGCAACATTAACGACCCTATAAAGGAATATGTTGTCTTAGTTGCCTTCACCTGTAAGAAAGTGAATGAAGGTCCGATTTAACTGGCCTAAACCACAAGGAAAATTCACCCACAGAGCAATATGAATAGGCTGCTTAATTCGGGGGCTCAGTGATGTTATCAAGGCCTCAGGTCCTTTCCAGCTTTCATTTCTGCCATCCTTCACGAGTCAGTGGGATGCTCCACATAGACTCAAGAGAGCTGCTCATTTCTAGTCAGCGAAGGCAGCCTCAATGACAGCCAGTGAAAAAGGGAAGAGTGTTTTGTGCACATGTTTCTCCCATATATCTCCTTCCTTCTTTGTAAAGCAACAAAATCTTTCCTGGCAGCCTTAGTGATGTCCTTTTATGTCTTCCTGGTCAGAACAGATCTTCATGGCCACCCCCAAACCAATTATAGGCAAAGGGAATGAGATCACCAGGATGACTAGCTTGAATAATGAAGATTATTAACATAAAAAAGAGGCATGGAATTCCTAAATATAACTGGGGTTTCTGTCATGTCAGTAAGGAAAAAGAGGAGAATAGTTTGGAGGGATCTGACCAACTACTGTATCTTTGAACCTAGTACAGGCTATTTTCTCTATCTAGCAGGAGAAGAAACTAAATTTCAGGGGCAGTAAATTCCTTGAATGCTTGTCTGTTGGACTCTAACTGGCATCTCATTTATTTCTACAGCCCCAAGAGTATCTAAAAATAATTTATACACATGGCACTCAGCATATCATCAGCTCGGTTTAATGCAACAAACAGTTAGGGGTTGCCTGCCATGTGCCAAGCAATCTGTAGGATGCTGGAGTACGAGGCTGACTCACAGTGTCCCTACTCTTGAGCTTATAATCTGGTACCTTGTGGATATTGTTTTTAATACCTATTTTGCTCTATATTTTCTTGTCATTATTCACTCACATTTACTTAGCACACATAATATGCTATGTGTTTTAGAAACACGTAGTGTTCAGGTCAAGATTCAGGATAATTATCTGAATAATAATTTGTCTGTTTGGCAGACAGGAAAGTGAGTCTCAGGGGGAAGAAACTTTCCCACAATCATATGACTCGCTAGTGTCAGACCAGGTCCACCTAACTCAGAGTTCATGGTCTTTCAATCACAATCTCTCACCCTCTGGAGTGCTCCAGATTATAAATAAAAAACCCAACATGAAGCCAGTATGTGGCTATGTAGGTCTCAAAAGTTATTGCCAAAAGACCAATTTTCATCCATTTTGTCATCTTTCTACGGCATTCATTGGAGACTGCCTTTCCCCACTAAGATGAAAGTCGGGCAGGCCTAATCATTTTCTGCTCCCCTTGGCTATCAGAATGCCTCATGGTAAGCTCCAACACATTAACTCAAAGGTGAACGTGAGAACCCACAGCCAGATAAGAGGGTGGGGGACACTTCTCTCTTGACTTTTTATTCTTAGTAGTACGTTTGCAGTACATATTGAATATATGCCTTGTGGAAAGTTGGTATGTATACCTAACACATCTCAAATCTTTTTTCATTCTCTTCCCCTCCACTTCACCCCACTCCCTCCATTTCTTGGTTCCTCTCCTGCTTGAAAAAAATCGATCTCTCTATTTCATACTATCTTTTATTTTTCTTTTTATATTTTGACTTTCTCATATAAGAAAAGCTATATGATATTTAAGCTTGTGTGTCTGATTTATTTCACTTAACATTATGGTCTTAAGGTGGATCCATTTTCCTACAAATGACTCAAATTTATCCTTTATGGCAGAGTAGTACTCTGTTACGTATAAATACAATATTTTCTTTATCCATTGATCTGTTGATGGACATAAAGGCTGCTTCTAAAATGTAGCTATTATGAGTTGTGCTCCTAAAAACATGAGTATGCCTGAATCACTGTAATATGATGTCTTTAACTCTTTCGGGAAGATAGCTAGAAGGCAAATAGCTAGGCCAAGTGGAATTTCTATTTTTAGCTTTTTGAGGAATCTCTATATTGATTTCCATAGTAGTTGTACTAATTCATAAACAATGTAGAAGGGCTCCTTTTTACCTCGAAGCTTCACCAGCATGTGTTATTTGAATTCTTGATGATAGCCATTCTTTCTGGAGAAATATGGAATCTCAGGGTTGTTTTAAATTGCATTTCTCTAATGGCCAGAGATGTGGAACATTTTTATGTATTTATTGGCCATTTACACTTCTTCTGAGAAGTATCTCTTCATTACAGGTGCTCTTTTCTGACTGGATCTTTTTATTTTAAAGGGTCCAATTTTTTTGAGTTCTTTGTATATTCTAGATATTAGTGCTGGGTCCATGGTGTGGCTGATAAAATTTTTCTCATACTGTATGTTGTCTCTTCACTCCAATGGTTGTTTTTGTGCCAATACTAAGCTGTTGTTTGTTTATCATTTTAGCTTTACAATATAACATCAAATCCAGGCTTGTGATGCCCCCTACTTTGCCCTTATTTCCCAGGATTGCTTTTGTTATTTGGGATCTCTTTTGGTTCCAGATGAATTTAAAGATTGTTTTCTCTAGTTCTTTAAGCAATATTATTGGTATTTTGATTGGGATTGCATTAAATCTGTATATCAGTTGTGGAAGTAGGACCCTTTTCACAATACTGGTTCTTCCTATCCAGGAATGGGGATATCTTTCTAGACTTTTTTTGATAATGAATTTTTCTTCAGGTCAGAATCATTGGTGAGCCATTTCTAGAATCCAGCATTTCTACTATTTTGAATGTCAGACTTTTCTTATCACCAGTGTTCTGGCATCTCCGGGCCTCTCCAGTGGTGCCCCAGGACGATCAGAACGTCCTGGTCAGAAATGCCACCAGCAAAAATGAAGACACTTGTTGGTCAGCTTTACTCAGAAGTATCCCTGTGGCTGTGTTGCAGGGTTCGGTTTACTAAATGTTGCTGAGGAGCATGCTGCTCAGAGTCCATTTCCCACTCTGGGCTGAAGACACTTTATGCCCTAGCCATGTACCTTCTGTCATCTTCCTGGTGGGGGTGGGGAACGCTGAGCAATGAGCCACCATCTGTCCCAGAAAGCGTATTTCAAATGCATCATAAAAACATAATAAACATCCCTCCCTAAGACCCGGTGAGTCACACTGCAGGACTCTCCGTGCCCTTGGAAACAATGTCTGGCATCCCACACCCTCCGGAGAGCATGAGGACTTCCATGTTGAATGCACACAGGAAGCTTTCTCCATTCCCTTGGGGATGAGGAGCTATGGGCAACCTCTCAAAACACCTCAGTCCCTGTGGTAGTTCCGGGAAGTTCTTCTGAGGAAACTCGATCAATAAGCCTCCACTCATCTCCTAGGATCCATGAGGTTTTCAGAGCCCAAACTGAGCTTCGATAATTTGTTTCTACCTATTGTTCCTGATTACCTGTCTCCTCCCACCTTAGTCTCCATTTCCTCCCCTTTGTTCACCTTAATTTTCTTGTCTCTGTTTTTTTTTTCCTGGACTCTTAAGTAAGGTCTTCTTGGCTTTCGGTGTGTCTATAGCACAGAAGAAATAATCAGAGAACCAATGTCAGTCTATGTTGACGTTCACATCTAGGTACTTCGATTTATCAGCTGTTTGTCCTGAGGTAAAAAAGTCAATCCTCCTGAGGCCTAGTTTTCTCCTTTGTAATAATATAGTAGTTCCTACCTCTGTTATGCCTGATGAAGTGAGGTCTGTCACGTAGGGAGCTTGCTAGAAAGCCTGTCATATGAGTCAGGCATGGTGATGCACGTCTGTAATCCCAGCTCACTGGGAGGCTGAGACAGGAGGATTGCATGTAGGAGCCTAGCCTAGGCAACTTAGTGACTTTGCAAAATCCTATTCCAGAATAAAAATATAAAGGGCTTAGAATGTAGCTCAGTGTGTAGGTCCTAAATTCAATCTCCAGTACTACAAAAATACATATATACATATATACATACATACATACATATGTATGTAAAAATAAAAAGAAAGTCTGGCACGTCACTGGAAACAACCCATGTCAGCCAATGTTTGCATCATGTAGCCCACCTAAACAGTCTGCCTGGGGAATTACTATGGGTTTCTTGAATGGACTTGAGATACACATTTTCCAGGCTTCTGGGCTTCACTAGAAAGGGTTTCCTCTATCGCCTCGTCTCAGTTAAAAAACAAAATGAGAAGCTTAAAAGTTGAGGGACTGGAAAGAGAGCAATGAAGGAAGCTGGATGCTAGAAGCCCTGCCTGCCTTTGGCTCCTTTCAGAGCTAAGGGAAACCTGGAATGACTGCGATTTCATCACAGCAGCTGGTCCAAGCCAACCCCGCCAGAACTGCAGAGAGGCCAGATCTGGATTGCAGTGATAGCTGGGCCTGCTGAGAGGCGAGGAGAAACTATTTATCTGACATTTTAGAAGAATTTTCTTTGGCTCAGGATGGTGTTGGGACCGGTTTTCATTTGCATGGAGCTCATTTGAGGATCTGTGCCTCCGACACCAGAGACTTCTTAGAAAGACTTCCGTTCCGTGCCTCCTTTCCACTTGTGCCTTTCACATGAATCAGGAATAACGACACATCCGGGAAAGCTAATCCTTGGGTCTTATTTGTGCCTGGTCTGTGCCAGGACCTCACGTATATGCTCCAATGCAGCTCCATGCATAGTCCGTACAGGCCCAGGCATCAGCAAAGATGGCCACCCAGGGCCATTTGCCCTCCTTCCAAATTGGCAACCTTCCTCTAATTGAACCCACATTAGCCAATGTGGCACATTTTAATACATTTCACTGTTTCAAGCTGTGGCAGCAAATTAGAGTGTGAATCTTCTTAACAGCTGCTTCTAGATTGGCTGTCTGGAATCTTTGCATCCCTGACTCTTTGCTGCCAACCACAAAAAAATGTGTCCATTTATGATATGTCTTGGAGAGGTTTCAAGGCAGTCATGTTTGGACTAAAATGTCACCATTTTGTATCATTGTTACATAAACTTTGCACTTTTCCAATAGGTAACATTTAGGGGTGATATGAACAGTCTAATAAAATAGTGAGGTGTGTTTTTTTTGAGAAAACATCTAGAACAGCATTTTCTGCTTAAAAATAATCACTTTATTCCACTGATATTGCCAGGGCTGATATAAGAAGCCTACTGTATTTCTTTGGTTTGGCATCCTTCTTTGACTAGAAATAGTCTAACCTGAGCACAAGAATAGTCTTTGTTATGTTGTTGTTACGGTCAAAGATTAGAAGTAATTTAATTGTTCATTGATAGGAGACTGGCTAAATCAATTATGATACACCTAGTCAATGGAATACCACAGAATCATTTGAAAATAAGCTACAATGACCCAAAGCAATCTACAGATTTAATGCAATCTCTTTTCAAAATTCCAAAAATTGGCATTTTCACAGAATTTCAAAAATTGGTATTTTTCACAGAAACAACAACCCTAAAACTTATATGGAACCCCCAAACAACCCAAGTAACCACAACAATCTTGAGAAAGAAAAAATAAAGCCAGGAGCACCACAATTTCTGATTTCAAATTGCATTATAAAGCCACAGTAATCAAAAAAGCATAGTAGGCCAGGGATTTAGCTCAGTGGTTCTGCTGCCTGCCTCACAAGTGCAAGGTCTCGAGTTCAAGCCCCAGTACCCAAAAAAGCATAGTAATGATATACACACAGACCCAGGCCAATGGAACAGAATAGAGCACCCAGAAATAAATCCATGATTATATGGTCAACTAATCTTCAAAAGGGTGCCAAAAATACATAAAGGGGAAAAATAGTCTTCAACAAATGCTGTTGGGAAACTATGTGTCCACCTGCAAAAGGGTGAGTTTGGACCCTCTTCTTACAATGCTAACAAAAATTAACTCGAAACGGACTACTTAAGTATAAGACCTGAAACTATATAACTCCTAGAAGAAAACCTAAGAGAAAATCTCCTTG
Organism: Heterocephalus glaber; assembly: GCF_000247695.1. The sequence continues at coordinate 4,567,605 of NW_004624766.1, forward strand.
ACATTGGTCTTGGAAAAGATACTTTTATATGATACCAAAAGCACAGTCAACAAAAACAAAAATAAACAGGACTACCTAAAACTAAAATGCAAGCAGACAATCAAAAAAATGAAAAAGTAATCTATGGAATGAGAAAAAACATTTTCAGACCATATATCTGATAAGGGGTAAACACCCAAAATATGTCTGTAAAGAGCACGTGTAACTGAATATCAAGATTCCTCAAATAATTGAATTTTAATGTACACAACGGTACCAAATACATATTTTTTCAAAAGAAGACATATGAATGGCCAACAGATACATAAAAAGGTGCTCAACATCACTAAACATCATAGAAATGCTAATGAAAACCATAATGAGATAGCACTTCACACTTGTGAGGATAACTCTTGCCAAAGAAGGAGTAAGAAGTAAGTGCTGATGACAGTGTGGAAGAAAAAGAACCTGGTATGTTGTTGCTGGGCATGTAAATTAATGCAGCCATTATGGAAAAGGGTAGAGAGATTCCCTTAAAAATTAAAAATAGGGCCGGGAATTTAGCTCAGTGGTTCCACCACTTGCCTTGCAAGCACAAGGTCCTGAGTCCAATCCCCGGTACAAAAAAAAAAATTAAAAATAGAACTACAATGTGATCCAGCCAGTCCACCTCTGACTTTATACCTAAAGGAGATGGAATCAGCATATTGATCAGGTATCTGTACACATATGTTCATTGCAGCACTATGCTAATAGCCAACACATGGAAACCATTCTAAACAATCCATCGGTGGATGAATAAAGAAAAATAGACTACTATTTACCCGTAAAAAAGAAAGAAATTCTGCTATTTGTGACAATGTGGAAGAAGCTGGAAGATATTATACTAAGCGAAAAGTCAGCCAGATGCAGAAAGACAAATACTGTGTGCTCTCACTTATATGTGGAGTCTAAAAACGTTGAACTCATAGAAACAGAGTGCAGAATGGTGATCACCAGGAGCTGGGGGAGATGGAAATGTTGACTGAAGAGTACCAACTTTCAGTTGCTGATGAGTAAGCTCTGGGGATGGAGTGGACAGCATGATGACTATAGCTAATAACAGTGTGTTGTGTATTTGAAAACCACTGACAGGTCTTATGTGTTCTTACTGCCCACACATGTGTGTACATGCACACAAATAATGGTAACTATGTGAGGTAATGGTTTATTAACTAACTCAATTGTGTTAATCACTTTGCAATGCATGTGCATGTCAGATCATTACATTTTACACCTTAAATATGTTCAATTTTACTTGTCAGTTATACCTAAATACAGGTGGAGGAAAAGAAAATACAATAAGCAACAAATGTTGCTATGGACCATTCTCCAAGAAATACAGGCAAATGGGGATATATACAAGATGCTGGTCATCCTGATTATCTCTGGGGAGGGGATTAGTAACAGAGAGACAAGGGAAGGAAAATTTCATTTTCATCACCTAATTTTTGAACACTTTCATTTTGGTGCTTTGTTTCACTCATATGCCCAATAATTAATTTTTCCATAAGTATATTTAGGATCTAATCTGAAGAAAAAAGATAGTCAAACTAGCCATATAAAGGAAACAATTATAAGCCGTTTCATATGCTGAGCATTAATTTCTATTTGCCTCTATCATGCTGTTAGACACTTATTTAATCTGATTTTCTCCTCGGAGCAGCCCTATGAAGTAGACTTCACCATCTCCAATTAAGAAACAAGGACACTGTGACTCAAAGTGTCTAGGAAACTTGCCCGTGGTTACACAATCCACATCAGGGTACACTGGGATTCAAATCCAGGTCAGGCTAACTTTTTCCACGGGCCCCGGGGATCAAGCCCTCTCTGAGACTGTATCTTCTTTCTTCCTCTCTGCCTAGGGTCGGGTGGAATGCTGGGCCCATAGAAGGTGCCTAATGTATGCTGAACAAACAGTAAACAGAAAGCAAACTGGTGAGTGAGACTGGCCAATAACTCCCTTAAAGGATTTGGGGAGGGGGGTGTACTGGGGATCGAACTCAGGACCTTGTGCTTGTGAGGCAGGTGGTGGCACCACTGAGCTAAACTCCCAGCCCCCCTTAAAGGATCTGGACGTCCCTTGGAGCATCATGGAGGAAATGCCACAAGCCCACTGACATTACTTGGAGGGAACCCTTTCTTTGGAAGGCTGTATCCGATGTAGCTGCTTTAAAAAAATAATTAGTCCCATTGCTTTTAGTCACACCTCCCAAACCCTCATTACTTCAAACTGCCTTTCTGATGGAGGGCAACTTCATAATAAATCTGAGAATGTGGTTTTCATTCGGCTACCTTCAAATCAGAGTTGTTTTTCCAGATGGGATCATATGAATACATAAATACTTCTCCTTTGTTTTAATATCTGCTTTACTTCAGACTTGTTGGAAAAGTCCAACAAGCTTGGTGATCCCTCTCAGGGTGAGTTCGGGGTCCCAAAGAGTTAAGCAAAGCGGCCAACTTGGCCTGGTCGCAGCCTCCCAGCCAAGCAGATGAATGGAATGCACAGAGGTCGCCTGGCAGGCGGCCACATTCCTATGGGAACGTTGCAGCAGGGAGTGCTCTGGGACATTAAGAAGCAAATGTGTGGGAGTTTCCAAAGTCCTGGAAAAATGCATGGAGTCTCTCTGGCCCAGCAATACTCCTCAGAAACACCAGCGTTTCTGCCCTTGTTCAAATTCAGGTTAGGGATAGAAACTGGCACCTGCCGGGCCACTTCCAGAACGCTATGGCATGGAGTCCATCCGAAGCTGAGGACTCCTCTCCTTTGGGAGATCTTGCGCTCTTTCTTTTATGGAGCATACTCAGAGAAATTAGACAAACTGCCCAGTCCTCTTCCTTTCACCCTCCCTCCCTGGCACTTTCTCTGGCCTTCACCTGAAAAAGGACTTAGACCCACGGCACTTCCATTTTGAAAGACTTCCTCCTGTCCTGACAAAGTCACTCTAAAGCCTAGCGGAATGCACTGAAGTTCTTCATCGCCAAGTCCTTCTAACTTTTAGAAAAGGCTTTGAGGGTGCTGGGTACAGTGGCCCACAACTGTAATCCTAACTACTCAGGAGGCTGAGGCAAGAGGAAGGTAAGTTCGAGGTCAGCCTGGGAAACTTAGCAAGGCTCTGTCTCAACAGTTTTTTTAAAAAGAGAGAGAAAGTCTACGTGGAATTTGATGATAGTGTTAGAAGTTGGATTTTCAAATTAAATTAGAAGCTGTGAACTTCACATGTTTTCTCCCTAAGAGGAGCTCATAAGTTCCTTTGCCACCAATTTAAAAAAAGAAACTCAAGCCTAGAATTGTCCAACTAATCAGAGACCTCCAGGTCTACATCAGATATCCCTTGCGCCAGTCATCCTGGGAAACACTACCTGTTTGAGGAGGCATCCCTGTGCTCCAATTTACTTTCCCAGTAGGTGGCAAAGATGCCTGGGAATTCTAAGCACTCTGACAGTCTTTGTAACTCTGGCTGTAGCCACTTTCAACTAGCGCCATTAGGGTAGGATGCAGCAGAGTGGAGCCATTTGAAGCTCTGAAGTTTATTTTTCTCTGCTTCATGTTATCTGTGCTTGCAAAAAGACACACTTCCATCCCAAAGGCTAAGAAATGAATAAGTAGGTTGCTGGCTTTGTTCAAGGAGCCCTGACTGAGGGATACCCCATTGGAAAATGAGGAGCTTCTCCAAGGCCACCAAGCCAGGCCGAGAAGCCTACAAGGAAGCTAACATCTGGGGAGAAACTGTAGTTTCTTAGGGAGAGAAAGGATGTCCTGGTTTATTGGTACCACCGGGCATCAAAACCCTATGCACCTTTTGATCCAAAACAAAAATAAAGAGAATAACACAGTATGGAAATGACATCTGTGAACCATGAAGATGAAGTCCCTTGGCCAGCCCATAGTCCACCTTCCTGAGCAGCTGCATTCCTTTAGCCACAAAAGCAGCCCAGGAGCAATATCTGTACATAGACCCCACTCCCAGCCCAGCCAGTTGATCATGAGTGTACGCATAAGCCAAGGAGAACTCAGATTCTCCTCCCCACAGTTTAGATTTGGACCTAAAGATGTTGGTTGTCCCTGGGGGTCACTTGAGATAAAGAGCTGAGATTTGGCACAGTGTGTGGTCATCTTTTGTTCTAGGCAGAGAACCTGGAATCCCCTCTGCAGAGGGAGAAGAAGAGACATGAGCTGATCAGGTGAACAGAACACACATGGAGAAACCACATCAGGCCAGACACAGTTGAGCCCCTGTCCCTGGCTCCCAAGGGCAAACTTGTTCAGACGTGATCACAGAATAAGCCCTTAGGTTCTGCCATCACCAATTATTCTTATAATAAATTCCTCCACCAACCTTTTTTATTAACTTAATATAAATATTTTTCTGATACATGCAACAAAGAACATCAGCTAAGGCAGAAGCACAAGAAGGTCCACAGGCCAGGGTCTGAACAGAGGGAGTTCAGGCAAGGTTTGGAAGGGAGAATTATCTACCTGGGCCTCAGGATGGGACTCACTAGGCAGGGCTGCCCTCCTCCTCAAACCCTGAAGGGTTGGTTGTTGCTGTGTTGTACAAGTCATAGTGAAGTTTCAAACAATATGAAAGTACACAGAACAAATACAGAAGTGTCTCACCATTCTTAGGTAATCACAGATCCTACCTCCCAGATAACCCTTGCTATTGCCATGTGTTGTCCAATCTGAGACACCATGGATTGTAAGACCCATCCCACCTTTGGCAATAATGTAAGGTGAAAGGGGATGCAGTAGCCTGCTGGGTATCTGTCTGAATATCTTTCTTGGCATTCCACATGCCCATAGTTTTGGGCATAGCTACTCATTTTGATCATTAATAGACTCATTCTAGGCACATTGTTTTGCAACTGCTTCTTAACATTTCCTGGAGCATTTTCCTGTTCAGTAGAAGATTCTGTTCTATCCATCACTGCATCTCCAGCTCTAAAATAGGGCCTGACACATAGAAGACACTCAGTGAAGAAAGAGACCCATGAATGTATTATTCTTTTTAGTTCTCCTAATGCTTACATGGTCTTTAATTTACTTATTTAATTTCCCCATTTAAAGAAACTATTTTGATTATTTCCCCCACTGTACTCCTGGTACTGGGGATTGAACCCAGGGTCTTTACATGAGCCCTCTAAAATTTTTTTTTGAGACAGGGTCTCACTAAGTCACTAAGTTGCACAGGCTGGGTTTAAACTTGCAATCCTCCAGGGGCCAGGGATTTAGCTCAGTGGTTCTGCCACCTGCCTCGCAAGCTCAAGGTCCCAAGTTTGATCCCTAGTACCAAAAAACAACAACAACAACAACTTGCAATCCTTCAGCCTCAGTCTTTCAGAGTGCTGGAATTATAGGTGTGCGCCACCATACCTAGGTATTTTTTCATCCTTATAAACAATGCTGAAGTATGTCCAAGCTCCACTGTGTTTATGTAACAGAAAAGTTACCATCATTGAGCATTCATTGTGTTGCAGATGCTAATCGAAGTATTACATGTATGCATTTAATATTCCATCGGCCATCTGAGGTGAGTGCGGTTACCAACCCCACTTTTCAGATGACGAAACTGAGAAAGCAATTCAACACTTGCAATAGTGGGAAATAAATTCATTAGCAAGCATCCCTGCTCAAAGGCCAGCTGCACATGCTTGCACTCTTGTTTGGATGGATATCTTGACACTGAACTATATTATGGCAGTAGAAAAGAAAACAGAACTTCAAAAATGCTGCTTCCATTTCATTCATCTGTCAGTTTCAGGGAGTTCCTGCTTCCCAGTCCCCTTGCCAATAATGAATATTATCAGTTTTTAAATCATCTTAAAACATAGGCTAAGAATGATATTTCATTGCCCGTTTAATTTGTATCTACTGCTTATGTGGGACATTGAGCTTCTTTCCATTGATCATTTGTCTTTTTCCTATAAATGCCTGCTCACTTTCTTTGCTCATTTTTTTCTATTGGGTCTTTTAATTATTGATTTTTAGGAATACTGCATACTGTTCTAAATGTGGCAAAAAGTTTCATATAAGGTCTTTTATATAGTTTGTCATTCAACAGTTTAAAAATGTATTGTAATCAAATTCACCAATGTTCTCCTACATATGGTTTCTGAGTTTTGTGTCCTTTCCTACCCACAATGATAAAATGTTGCATTTTTTTCCTTCCATTCTTCTATTTGTATGTTTAACTCTATACTCTATTTGGAATCTACTTGGAGATGTAACCTGGGGTCTAACTTTTCAACAAAAACCCAGGGTTCTCACCACGATTCTTTGATAAACTATGTTTATCATAATATTACATTCCTACAAATACAAGGGTTGATTTCTAGACTTTTCATCATGTTTTATTGCCCCAATTGTTTACTCCTGTACCACAACAAGTACATAAAGCACCAGGGAGCTAAGCAGGGTGACCCAGACCTGTTATCCCAACACTCTGGGAGGTTGAAGCAAGGAGAATCATGAGTTTAAGTCCAGCTTAGATAATTTAGCAACCTAGCAAGATTATGTCACAAATTTTAAAAAAAATAAAAGGGGCTGGGGATGTAGCTCATTATAAAGGCCTTAGGTTCAACTCAGTCCCTGGTACCATCAAAGAAGAGAGACATTCAGAGAGAGAGACAAAGAGAGAGAGAGAGGGAGAAAGAAAGACAGAGAGAGAGAGAGAGCAGGAGCCAAAGTCAGCACATGATCAGTGTCAGCTTCCTCTATTCTTTTCCTTCCATAGTTTCAAACTACAGAATCGTGCTCGTGTTATCTTTTGCCTATTTAGAATCCTTCACCCTGAATTCTAGGGTACACATCCAAGTATCCTCATGTCTAATGAAATGAGAGGAGAAGGTCACTTGACTAAATCATTTCTATAGATTTTTAGCTATATGTAATATGGCTTCTTCCCAATCCTATTAAACCAGCCACTCTTGCTTATTGATTGGAATTAAGAAACAGTTGAATTTCTTCAGGTTGTTTGGAGATGAAATCATTCACAAAGCTGCTTGTCAATCATTCTGGTGTTAGCAGAGACCTGGGATTTGGGGAACAGGTCAGAAAAAAGCCTCCCCGTGGTGGCTATAGTTGCCACTTGTGCCTTTTCTTTGGGTCAGGGCAGGAGGGCATCATTCAGTATCTCTCACAGCTATGTGCCTGCCATCCCTACCCCATCTTATTAAACAAAGTGACTCTTCTGTCACATATCCCTGTCCAGTTCCAGTCTCCACGGGAGCAGCTAGATTCTCCTCAATAATGAGGAATCACCGCGATTTTTTTCCTGAAAGCTACCCATTTTCTACATGTGGATGTTTCATATTTGGAGCCATGATACTCTATCCAGATCTTGTCCCGACTGCTTCTCCATGTAACACATGTGGTTAAGAGCTTGTCGTTTGCAGTAACATTTATGGAACTGGAGAGTATCATTCTAATTGAAATATGTCAAGTGCAGAGAGACAAATGCAGCATATTCTCGCTTAGAGATGGAAGCTAAAATGTTGTTCTCATAGAAGTAGAGAGTAGAATAGTGGTCACCAGAGTTCAGGAAGGGTGTAGAGGAGAGGATGAACAGAGGAGGGGTCATGGGCCCAGGGATGTGTTTGGATAGGAGGAATAATTTCTAATGTTCTATACAGCATTGTAGGATAACTGGTTGACAACAATCACTGTAACTGGATATTTCAAAACAGCGAGTAGTGAGCCTTTTGAATGTTACCAGCACAAATAAATCCCAAATGTTTGAAGTGATAAATATGCCAATTACCCTTGTCAAATGAGTACACATTGTGTCATGTACTGAAATGTCACAATGTACTCCATACTCCATGAGTATGTGGAACTACCAGTGAGGAGATTTTATATATATGGAGAGCGAGAGAGAGACTGTCAAAAAATAGGTACACACTACTTCAGGAAAGAAAAAGAGTATGATATTTTCTCAATAGATGGTGTTACCCTCATATGGGGCACCCTAGAGGATGTCATATATCACGGAAAACCCACTACACTGCCAGCCCTTAGAGAAGAAATTGAAAATGCATATGCAGCAAACTCAATGAACAAGTTTACCCAAGCAGCAGCTTGCCATATTAATAAATGTCTGGAAGCTAATGGCCACCACTATGAGCACCTCTTGTGATTGTAGAGGTCAAGGATAACATATTAATTTTATGATGTATAAATATCTTAATAGCAAATTTATTGAGACAAGTTTTTCTTTTCCTGAAAGAATATACATTTTTGGCAGATTTGTGAGTGTGTGTGTGTGTGTGTGTGTGTGTGGAGAAAGAGAGAGAGAGAAATACTGGCCCTAAAACCAATCCCAATTTGTTGTGTCTGAATCCCAGCTCCTCCCCCAGCCCCAAACAAATCAGCTTTGCAAACTCAAGTCAATATCTACCTCAGTTCCTTCATTTGTAACATGGGGGTGAGGATGATATAATTATCTTATAATGTGTAATGATGATATAAGTATCTTATATGATTGTTGTGAGACTAAATGAGTACAGTGGTACCTTGGTTCATGAACTTAATTCTTTCCATGATTCTGATCGCAGAATTCATTCCATGATTCTGGTTGCAACTGAATTGTAGGCATATTCTTGAAAATATTCTTTAATAACTAAGTTCAGAAATATGCATTTTTTCCCATCTTCCATGAAACCCTACAGATTTCAATGAGATTGATGGTCTCATAGAAATAATAGTAGTTGAGGTAGTGAAATTATTATTAAAGGAATGTGCAGTATGAAGAAAACTTTTAAACTCTCCTGAAGGCTACAAAAAACAAACCACATTTGTAGGTAAAAAGACTTAACACTATAAATGTCAATTACTCCTGAATTCATTTGAAAATTAGCTTAAAAAACACCCAGACATTTTTCAGAATTAGTCAAGGTGATTCTGAAGTTTATGTGGAAGACAAGAACAAAAATATCCAAGAAAGTACATATCCCTGGCTCTAGCTATATATCTCCAGGAAAACTTTGAAAAATAAATGCAGAAGATTTGCAGATTTTATTTTTTTTTATAAAGCCTCCATAATTAAAGCACAGTAGTCCTGGTGTGTGAGTTCATAGACTGACAGTGGAACAGAATAGGAAGCTTTTAGGGTATGATGAACGCATCATTTCAAATCAGTGGGGAAAGATGGATTATTTAAGTGATTGTATCAGGGCAGCTAGATAACTATCTTTATGAAACATACACAGTGGCTTCTCATTATCAGTAGTAGTTCTTGAACAGAGAATTAGTAAATACCAAGCCATTGCTGCCAGGAGAAATGCAAGATTATGTTTCTTGAAGCCTCTGGTCACAATATTTTCATCAACTGATCAATACATAACCCTGTTTGATATGTGTTTCTGTTCAGTGACACCTTATTTTATATACATTATTGATTTGTGAACACTGAGCTCGTGCCAACAGCACTATAACTCATCCCTGAACAAAGCTTATCTAAGATATATTTTTCTATAAAGCACATTGTAGCTTTCTTCGGATTGAGGACACCTGATAGCATTCTAGCACCATTCTTGGGCATCAACAAACAGCATGAAAATGTGAGAAAAAAATATGGTACTAGATTAAGAGAAAGACATTTGTTTATAGCACTAGAGCTGGGACCAAAAGGCTTCTTCGTCCTTACTTGGGAACATGTACATGTTGGGCATCCCAAGTTCTTTGTCAATCCTTTTACAGCTGAGGATGACTGCAAAAGTGCTACAAAACATTGATTTGATTTAGGGGTAATAGATAAATGTTAGCAAATAAATCTGTAAATATAGAATCTGTGAATAATGAAGATGGGATAGACTATAGTTAGGTTCAAACCTTACTTGGTGAACCAGAATTGATTCCAAAGCATTCAATCTGGAAACATGAAATAAAATAATTATAAAGCAGTGAACTAGTGGAGAATTTTCTTTATGGCCTTGGAATGGGGAAGACTTTTACCTAAAACAAAATTGTTATGGGCGCTTGTTTGCATATACATATGAAATCAATGAAAATATTGCTAGGAAACTAACAGCAGCAGTCACCTATTGCAAGGACTGAGCAAATATAAGAATGAGATGGGATGGAGATTGTTTTAGAATCCTTGATAGTTGACACCTGGGAATGTATCCCATATTCAAAAACTTAAATAGATTTTTTTGTATTTAAACATGGAAGCTGGATGTATTTGATTATAGCATAAAAGCACATTACCTGTTTACCAACACAAAAATAGAAAGGTAATTAGAAAGTATAGAAAGAGAGAGAAAGAAGGCATACACAAGAAAGTAGTGGTAATTTTAAAAAAAGAAAAGAAAGAAGAGGAGGAGGAAGAAGAAAGTGTTGGACCAAACTGGAAGCAAAGTAAAATTTACCGTGATTTCTGTAAATGGCATGTCACCACAAAGAGGGTCCACTGAATGTTGGTAGCCACTTGAGAGGGTTTCACTCAAGAGCCATCTGTTCCGAGTCCCAGAATCCTGAGTGGTGCAGTCAAGTGGGAGGGTTCCCTATAACCCCTGCTGCCCCCTTGATGAAACCAAGACCAAAGACATTTGAGGCAGCCAGTGGAAGTTGTTTTCTTTTTTTTTTTTGGTACCAGGGATCGAACTCCAGACCTCGCACTTGCAAGGCAGCCAGCAGCACCACTGAGCTAAATCCCAGGTCCAGGACATTTAAAAGGAAACATAATGCTGCAAAATCACTCTATGTTTCAGCTACCTTGTCTTTCTATAAAATAACTGCTAAACTACTAAAATGAAAATTAACCAAATACTATTTAAAATTTTTCTTTAAAACATCCACACTTCTCTGACATATAAACTTAACTTTTTTTTTTGGTCATTCTCCCAGCCCCACCAGGCTCTAGGAAGACAAGCACACTTCAGAAAGTCAATGAAACAGTCTAATTGTCTTAGGAAAAGCTAATGCCAACATTGCTTAGCTTTTCTTTGCATTCAGTCTGTGACAAGAAGTGGAGAGCTGTGTACCGGAGAGTTCCAACTCGTTTTCTCTACTCTCCTGGAGTTCCAAGAGTGGCTAGCCAGACTAGACTCTCTCTACCCGACACAATGACTGAGGCTTCCATGTGTACAAAGGAAGCCTTTGTTTATGGAGACGTCTGTATGATCATGGCATTTCATCACAGAATAGACTCAAAAGCGAGAGTCAGCAAACTCCAGCTCCCGGAACAAGTCTGTTCTAATAAACACAGTGTATTCAAACAGAGCCGCACCAATTCATCTACATACTGTTTATGGTCACTTTCATACTACAACAGCAGAGTTCAATAGCTGCAACACAGACCATACTGCCTGCAAAGCCAAAACTAGTTGCTATGCATCCCTTTACAGGAAAATGTTTGCTGAACTTAACCCTGCTCAACAGTGTCCTAACCAGAATCCAGCTAATTCCCACATCTGATATGGTGTCACATATAGCCTGAGTCCTCCTCACTAAAACCCTTTGAGGTATATACACATAGACATATCTAATGAGATATAGTATCCAATTCTTACCACAAAGTGACAGTAACTTCAAGAACAAAAAGTTCATTCAGAAAAAGACCATAATAATCTCACTTTCATTCTTTCTCTCAAGAATCCTATATGGGGGGCCAAGGATTTAGCTCAGTGGCTCTGCCGCCTGCCCGGGAAGTGCAAGGACCTGAGTTCGATCCCCAGTGGCAAAAAAAAAAAAAAAAAAAAGAATCCTATATGGTTTACACACCTGAGGGAGGGAGCATAATTTAATGGAAAGAACAAGCACTTCTAAATCAGATGGACCCAATTAAAGCCAACTCTCTCATATTCTGCTTGTGGAACCCTGAGTGAGTCATTTTAATAAACATAAAATATAAATGTTTTTATAATAATATAAAAATATATAAAGTGCATTTCCATGTTTTATATTTTATAAATATTTTAAATATATAGAAATCTTCCAGGCAACTACATCTTTTCCTCCTATACATATAAAAATGTACTTTTATATATAAAATCGTATATGTACACCTATGGAAACTGGCTCTGAAATTCCTACAGGAAGGGAAGAAAATGCGTTTCCATAATCTAGGGATTTGGGTGTCTACACCCAGGGGAGAACAGAAAAACCCTACGTAATACCACAAGTTGGAACTGAGACATCTACACAAAGCTTGGCACCTTCCCAGAGGTGAAAAAAAATTAACCATTGGTACCCAAGGATTGTGAGGAGATTCATCTATCTTTTCTTAGACTCTGGACTGAAAATGTCTCACTGGCCAGTTAGCAGGCTTGGGTTTAAACTCTGACTTTACACTCTACCTGTGATCTGAGAAATATCTAATGCTCACAACGATTGTTTCATGTATTTTGTGAGCTCATCTTCAATGGGCTTTATCTATGGGATTCTGTGCAATTGAGGAATTAACATAATCTGGTAGACAGAAAAATAAAACTACTCCTGAGGGACACGCCCTCAGGATGAACAGGATTCTGACAAGAAAAAAATGCAGATGATGAGCTAACAATAAAAATGATATTGTTAAGGCCCGGGGATTTAGCTCAGTGGCTTCACTGCCTGCTGTGCAAGCGCAAGGACCCGAGTTCAGTCCTCGGTACCAGAAAAACAAGGGGGGGGGGATAATATCGTCAAACCTGTGACAAAATAATTTATCATGAGCAAAAACTTAACATACACCACATAGAACACAATGTAACCAGCAAGAATCTTCGATAGAGCCTGCATCCATAAAACTGATGCTTTACAGCCATTAAAGATAAAGACTTCTTCTTTGGGACAATATAGTATAACAAAGACTGGGTTTGCCTTCCCATCTAAAACAACCAAAAGCAGGATGAATGAATTGAAAAATTACTTTCAGATGGTGAACATCAGGCAGTTCCAGAGTGTTACCCCAACGTAACTGCCTCAGATTGATTATTGTTAGGGGGAGTTTCTGGCCATAACACAAAAAGGGAGAACCCAGGCAGAGGCTAACAGTCTCCTCGTGAGAGGAGAGAACACAGCACTGGGAGATGGGAGGCTGCTAATAGCAGTCAGACCTAGACACACACACACACTCACACACACATACACACCCCCAATATACAATATATATGTGATCAAAGATAACTCACCAGAGGGCCGGGGATTTAGCTCAGTGGTTCTGGTGCCTGCCTCGAAAGTGCAAGGTCCCAAGTTTGATCCCCAGTACCAAACAAACAAAAAAAAAGATAACTCACCAGAACCAATGCAAATAAGAATACAACAGACCGCATGTTTAAAATACTGAAAGAAGGGCTGGGGATTTAGCTCAGTGGTTCTGTCTCCTGTCCCACAAGCACAAGGACCAGAGTTCAATCCTCGGTACTAAAAAAAAAAAAAAAAAAATAGAAAAAAAAAAGAAAGAAAACAAGGTTTTGGCTGAGATTTCTATACCCAGCAAAAATATCTTTCAAAAACAAAAGAAAAAAAAAAAAAGGTGTGGGCTGGATATTTGGCTCAGGAGATGACTTGTTTAGCACATGCAAGGCCCTGAGTCTGATCTGCAATACCACATGCATACACACAAACAGAAACAAAAAGGTGAAATAGCTTTTTCAAATATACAAACATTGAAAGAATTCAACAAGCAAATCCACACTATAAGAAATATGGAGATGCAGAAGCCAAGAGACCTACACAAAGAAAGAAGGCACACTGGAAATGGAAATAGAGAGGTAAATATCTGAGTATTTTTGCTATATAAATGCCTATAAAGGTAATTTTTTGCAGTGCTGGGGATCAAACCCAGAGCCTTGTGCATGAAAGGTAAGTACTCTATCATTGAGCTATATACTCCCAGCCCTAAAATGGTTCTTTAAACAAAGCAATAACTAATGTGGGTTTCATAACACATGTAAAAGTAAATGTATGATACAACACAAAGCTTAGGAAGAAACAAATTCACTATTGGAAGTATCCTATACTCTATATGAAGAGGTATAATATTACTGGAAGATAGAATGTGATAAGTTAAAGAAGTGCCTTATAAACCCTAAAGCAACTTCTAAAATAAAGTGTTACAGCTAATAATCCAACAGAAGATACAACAGAATCATTCGATTAGTGCAAAAGAAGTTAGGGAGGATAAAAGGAAGACTAGACAAGACCAGTTTTTTAAAATAGATGATAGATTTAAACCTAATCATATCAATATTCATATTAAATGTAAATAAATACATAAATGTAAGTGCTATAATTAAAAGGCAAGATTTGTCAGACTGTAAAAAAAGTATGAGGTCCAACTATGTACTGTCTGTAAGAAATGTCACTGAAATGTAATATACAAAGTAAAAGGTTGGGCAAATATATACCAGGTAAACATTAATTCACAGTCAGATAATTGGAATGGCTATAGTATCAGACAGAATGGAATATTTTTAGGAATAAATAAGGTTACTTTTCATAGTGGTTCTATGGATTACAGTATACATGACTAACCTTTCATGGCATCCTTAGAATAAATATTTTACCATAGTAGGTAAAATGAAGATGTCCTTCATAACATAGTTTCTCGACCCTTCTCGAGGGTCTTACATAGTTATACATATTATGTTCAGAATCAACAAAAATCCTACCAAATAATTTTATATTTGCTTTCAACAGTGAGACATATTTTAAAGAACTTAAGAAAAATAATCTGTTACATATATCCAGATGCCTGCCATTCTGTTACTCTTCTTTCATTCCTAAAATTTTGTCCTCTGGTGTCACTTTTCTCTGCAGAATTTTCTTTAACATTTCTTGAAAATGAAGTTTGTGGACGATTAATTCTTTTTGTTTTTCTTCATCTATAAGTGCCCTCATTATTTTGCCTGGGTATAGAATTCTGGAATAACAATTCTCCTTCTTTGAAGATTTTTATGCTACTGTCCTTTAGTCTCCAAGCTGCTAATAAGAAATCCACAGCCATAAATGTCACTGTCCCCCTCCATGCCATGTGCCATTTTTCTCTAGAGGCTTTCAATATTTATTCCCTTTGGGTTTTATAAGTTTTGCTGTGAGCATGGTGGTACATGCATGTAATCCCAGCACTCTGGGGGCTGGGGCAAGAGGGTTATCACAAGTTCGAGGCCAGCCTAGACTAGTAAGGCCAGCCTGAACTACATAGTGAGACCCTGTCTCAAAAATACAAAAAAAATTGATCCCCGGTACCAAAAAAAACATTTAAAGAAGTTTTGCTATGATGAACAAAATGGGGTTTGTTTTGTTTGGGGTTCAGAGATCTTAAAATATAAACTTATGCTTGCCTTTCAAGGCCATTATTGCTCTATTTTTTAAATCTATCTCTTTCCTGTCTGATTCTTGGACTCCAATGGCATCAATATCAGATCTTTCAATATTATCCTGTAGATCCCTGGATCCCTGGTCTCTTCCTTCTAGATACTGCATTTTCCAGTTTCAGAATTTCCAATTTATTCATCTTGTAATTTCCATTTCTATTTTGGAGACTTTTATCTTCTATTCACTTCAAGTTATCAATAGCTGTTATAAGTCTTCGGTAATTCTAACGTCTGGATCACTGTGGAATTAGCATTTATTATATGTCCTATTGAGAACTGACCACATTTTCCTGGTGCTTTGTATGCCAAGTGTCTTGGTTACTTTCCTCCTCCCTGACACACAATACCCAACACTCACAACTTAAAGGAGAAAAGGTTTGTTTTACCCTCACAGTTTCAGTTCATGGTTGGCTCTAAGGTGGAAATGGCAAGAGGACATAGTGGAAGAATGCTGCTCACATCATGGTGCCCAGGAAGCAGAGAGGAAAGAGAGAAGAGGGGCCAAGAATACACCCTACCAGGTCACACCCTCAGGGACCCACCTCCAACCAGGTCCTACCTCCTAACAGCACACTCAGCTGTTGAACTCCTTAGTGGATGAATCCACTGCTGAGTACAGCATAGTACCCCTGATCCAATCATCTAAAGGTCCCACTTCTGGACACATAAGCCTTGGGGGGGGCACTCTAGATCTAAACTATAACATCAAGTAAGATTGAATTACATCCTGGCCAATTTGAACGCTGTAATGAAACTCCAAGTGCTGTTATAATCCCACAGAGAAGGCTGATTTGGGCTGTAAACCTGTTTAGATTCAGGTTATAATTCAGCTTTGTTTTCTACATCTGTGTTTCTAATGTCAAGTGAATTTGTAAAGACTTTGCTACACTTCACTGGGTTTGCAAGCAACACTCATAAAGGCCAGATTTGGGATGTGGATTATATCCCAGTTCAGCCCTCAGAGCCCTTGTTATCCTTATTTGGGTCTGTTTGCCTCATGCCCTGCTGGGGAATGATCAGGGGATGATAATTAGAAGATTCCCTTCTGTAGTTCTCTTTCAGACTTCTTCCACAGCTTCCAGGTAGGAATTTCTTCCACACTTTCCAAACTTTCCAAATCTCCTCATTTCAGTAGTCAGAAATCTGTTACGTACATCCAACTACCTATCAATTTTCTTTCTGACTTTTAGCTTTCTGTGCTCTCACACAGTTTCCCGTGAGGGGGGCCACACCTAGAGTGAAGCCACTGGGTAAATCAGAGGGAGTTTTCCCAGCTCTCGAATCACAAGAACATTGTCTTCCAGTTCTTGTGGCCACAGAGATCGGTTTTCTCACAAGGTCTTAAGCACATGTGCCATCACCACCACTGATACTGCAGGGCAGCTTCTCAGGTGGGGTAGCCTTGGGCCGCCCTTTTCCAGCAGGTAAAAAAAGATAAAAAAACAACTAGGATTCTCCCCTGGCTTGCAGGGGTCTCCTCTTTAGCTTCAGGTCAGAAGGAACAGATTTTTTCTCAGTTTTTGCTTCTGTAAATATTCTGCACAACAGCTGCAGTAGGAGCTGCCCTTGAGTTAAAGCTGGGAGGCAAAGAAGGAAGCAAAACTAGGAAATTCATTCCCATACTGGTTATTCTTCAAGATTTGACTTCCTTCCCCAATGTAATTACTATTGGTTATTTTTCAGTCTTTTTTTTTTTTCATTCTATTCAGTTATTCATTGTAATCTGTGGGTAAGAAAGGCAGCTGTAGATTGTTGCCCAGCACCAGAAGTTACAAATAAATTGCTAAGGCAAGGAAAAGTTGTGAATATACATTTGACATGATAAACTCATGGAAATGCATTGACCTTCATTTATAATCAGGAAGTGGAAGTTAATGTGACAAAGTTTGACAAAATTTTATTATCTGAGAACATCAAGAGTAGAAGACAATGCAAGGAAACAGAGGTAAGGAAATATTTTTATATTTCAGGTGGAATTGTAAATTGGTATAGCTAATTCTAACCAAAGACATAATAGAGATTAAAAGAATTAAGAGAATATCACATTCAGTTCCATAGTCATAAATCTTAAACCCTATAGGAAATAATTTTCTAACAAAATTAAAATTATCAACATTAATCCAAGAAGCAGTATAAGGGTTCAATAAAGCAATTATAAAATCTGTTGTAGAATGACAAGAAATCTACTAATGAAAATGGCATAAAGTCCAAGTGGGTTTAGAATTGAGCTTTATCTAAACTATCAGATGAATTATTAGAATATTTGTATTACTTTAAGATGCATAAAAATATGGAAACCTCAACTAATTTGAGAATGAAACATTTAATTAACCAAATTGGCTGAAGATAATACAAAAACAGAAAATGAAGCTCATCCATGTACTTAACAAAGAAAAGTTCTAAGCAAAGTATTAGCAAAAAATTAAGCAGTATGCAAAATACTAAAACAATCTGACCAAATGTGGTTTGTTGCAAAGATTCAAGGATGGTACAATAATGAGATTGATCAACAATCTGTTATATAAAGAAGCCACAGGATAAAAACTGTAGCATTACTCACTTGTCATCATCTGTCAAGTTGTTCAAGATTAAAAAGCAGAGTTGAGAGACATTTTCTAATTATCATTTAAGTCCCTGAATTCTAGTTGTGTATGATTAGCACTTCATTTGTTCTTCTTAATTACGTAAACCAGCACAGTTTCTTATTTTCCTAAGCTAGCTTGAGTTGAAGTGCTGTTACTTGCAATTGAAAATATATAATATAAGCATCAACACAAAAACTACTAGGTAATACAACATTATCCTATTAAGTAGTCATGTATAAAATAAATATTTTTAAATCAATAAAGAGCCCCTATAGATTGCTGGTGGGAATGTAAAGTGCTAAGGGCACTTGGGAAAACAGTTTGGCAGTTTCTCAAAAGTTAACATCAAATTACCATACAACCCAATAATTCTACTAGGATCTACTCAAGAGAAATGAAAACATGTCTACAGAAAGACTTCATATGAGGGCATAAGCCTAGCGAGCATAAGACCTTAGGTTCAATTCCAAGCATCAGAAAAACAAAAGACTTCATATGAATGTTCATAGTAATATTATTCACAATGGTCCCAAACTGGAAATAAACTAAATGTCCATCATTAGTGAATGGATAGAAAAAATACAGTACAACCACTCAGTAGCATACTATTCAGCAGTAAAAAAAGCAAACTACTCTTACATGCTATCTTACAGGTGAAACTTGAAAAACATGCTAAGAAAGCCAAACACAGAGGCTGCATATTACAAGATTTCATTTATATGGATTGTTCCAAAAAATTCATACAGACAAATGTAGAGTGGTATTGACCTGGGAAAAGATGAGGAATGGGATTAAGTATAAATAACTATGAAAGATCTTATCAGGGAATGAAAATACTCTAAAACTAGTTTATCATTACCATTACACGCCAGGGTTTTAGCTCAGTGGTTTCACCGCCTGCTGTGCAAGCACAAGGACCCAAGTTGATCCCCGGTACCAAAAAAAAAAAAAGACATTAAAATGAATTCAATACTATAAGACAGCTCTATAAAATTGTTAAAAATAAAGTAATAGCCAGGGATTTAGCTTAGTGGCACCGCGCCTGCCTTGCAAGCACGAGGTCCTGAGTTCGACCCCTGGTACTGTAAAAAAATAAAAAAAATTAAAAAGTAAAAGATTCCTGACATACAAACCCTAATCAAGTGAAATAATGATGGAAGAAAACATTTCATTCACAAATATAGAAATACATAAAACATGCACAAATAATATATCAAGAAATGTTTAGTGTTTATAGAAAACTATAAAATTATACTAATGAATATTAAATCTTGAATAAATGAAGAGAGACCTTGTTTTTAAAAATTATATTTCATTACTATAAATTTTTCCCACATTAAACCGTAAACTTGGGCCAGGGCTTTAGCTCAGAGGTTCCAGCACCTGCCTTGCAAGCGCAAGGTCCCGAGTTCGATCCCTGATACCAAAAAAAAAAACAAACCGTAAACTTATTGTATTCATAATAAAAATTCCAATAGGATCGTTTTTAGGAGAAAGAACTTGAAAGATGATTCTTAATTTCATCTAAAATTATCAATTTAAAGATAACCAAGAAAGTCCTTCAAAGAAAAGGAAGAGCAAGAAATGGAAACACGCCCTAAATACTTTATTATCATGAAGCGGTCACCCTTGCACTGTTACAACAGCATTTGCAGATCCATCAGTGGAACAGAAAAGTTAACAGATTAGCAAATAGATGTGTACACTTAATGTACTATAAATCAAATTTCAAAGCAAAAGGAGTACTATGAAGTTCTCAATCTGTGGTATTTGAACTGGTCTCAAGTCATTTGGAAAAACATAAAGCATGATTCTGACCTCACTTCTTACATCAAAATAAAATCCAGATGGATTCTATTTTTATAATAGCTGAGTGGGGAAGACTTCTCTAAGCATTTCACAAAGACCAGTGTCTGTAAGCCAAAAAAATATTTGAAACTGAATTGCCTTTCAGCTAATAGTATTTGAGAGCTTGCTCCACATGGGCCCTTTTCTAAGCATCTGATTCAATCTAAGATTTGATACAAAAAACATATGAAATTGATACCACAACCCCATGACACAAGCGCTGCGAGTAGCCTCATCAAGTGTCCCCTCTTCTGCACCTCCTTGGGTCTCTGGGCTTCACGTGGGCCCTGGATGCAGCCATTCGCTCTGCCTCGTCACCACCTCAGCCAAAGGACATGTGGCCCTGCTGCTCCACACTGATCAACCACTTAGCTGAACTCTCTGGCCCCTCCCACAACCTCCTCACTCACACGAAATGTCCTTCGCATGGTAGAGACAATGGCCAGGGTAGTATGGCTCTCCCCACATTCCTTCCCATAGTTCCCTGCCTCCCTTTCCTCTTCACTCATTCTTGCTGCCCTGGGGTTACATTTCTCACCTGAAGCATTAGTACTTACTCTTCATCCTAGCTGTCTGCTTATTATGGAATCTAGAGTAGGACATTCCTTTTTTCTGATCAGGACACTAATGCACAAAAAGATAAAGTTGCTAGTGATCATTCCACCCATTCATTCATGAAGCTAGTCTTTGAGTACAAAAAAAATATTAATCTTATATAGTTCAACTACAAAGATAAAAAGCCAATTGTACCTACCTTATCATTGAATTACTAAACGCCATTTTTAGGATTGGGAGTATATTAGGTAGCTTTCCACCACTATGATAAAATGCCACAGGCAATTAACATAAAGAGAAAAGGTTTATTTTGGTTCATGGTTCTGGAAGTTCCAGTTCAAGAAGTAGTGGCTCGTTTGCTTTGGGCCATTCGAGAGGGCAGCACATCATGGTGGGAGTACACAGCAG
Organism: Heterocephalus glaber; assembly: GCF_000247695.1. The sequence continues at coordinate 4,588,322 of NW_004624766.1, forward strand.
AGCAGACTGCTCACCGCCTGAGGCAGGAAACAAAGAGCAAGAGACTATGGTTTTGCAGTCACCTCCAAAGGCACGCCCCCAATGACTGTCCAACAAATCCCTACCTCCTAAAACTTCCACTACCTCTCAATAGTGCCGCCTGGGCACCAGGCAGTTAACACATTGCTCAAAGCATAACGGCAAAACTGATATTATTGACAGATGTTATGCCTGAATATATAGAAAAAATTTAAATCTACAAGTAAACTGTTTGTAGTAATAAGCTTAAATAAATTGCTGGTGAGTACAAGGGCAATATATAAATCTCAGTTATTTTTTATATACAGTACTAGCAAATTAAACACAAAGATACAAATAGCTCTTTTCATACCCTAAACATATCCAGAAATGAGTCTTACAGAAAATATGCAAGAATTCACAAAATTATAAAATATTATCTAGAGAAATTAAGGAATCCAAAATGGAGACACAGATCACATTACTGGATTGAGACACAATATCATTATGATATCATTTCTCTTCAGATTGAATGCAATCCTAATCAAAGTCCTACCAATTTGGGGGGTTTTCTGAGGAGGAGAGGAGGGATTTTTGAGTTTGTAATAAATGTTTTCAAAGAGCCAATAAAAACCACAATGCCCTTGAAGAAAGACTTGCTATAGCAGATGTTAAGCTGCATGAAATTCAGTACAATACTGGTACCAAAGTTGACAAATAATGGAAAAGAAAGAAATAGGTCATAAGAAAAAATATGTTTTTTGATTATATCCCATATCTAAACTCAACTGAATCACACTGAAGATGAAATGAGAAGGGCAAAATTATATGAGTTTTAGGAAATAACATGTCATCATTTTCTCACAGCTGGGAAGGGCTTTAAGATGCACAAAAGAAAAAATCATAAAGAAATAAGTGGATAAGTCTGACTGAATTTAAACATCAATCAAAAGTAACTTTAAACAGAGGGAAAAGTCAAGCTACAAATTGATAGCAACTATTTGCAACACACATAACTAGAAAAGGTCTTTTACCTAGACTGTCATACTTTTTGTTTCCATAACCGTTTTCCACATTTTACTATAATGGAAATTGAGGTCCATACCATGATCAATAGCAGTTTATAACTTAATTGATAAAGATTTTTTCTTAACATAACAAAATAATGGTAGTTTTTAATCAATGAGATTTTAGATTTAAGGAGAAAACTGCATATAATGAACACTGGCGAATCATTAAACAAAAAATGACTCAAGACCAAAAGTGAACAAATGACTTGAATAGACACTTCACCAATGAGAAAACCAAAACTGTCACTATGTATATGAAGAAACTTAGTTTCCTTAGGAATTAGTAAATGCAAATTAAAATTCCAATGTTACAGAGAGGCAAAATGTTTTAATTCTGATGAAAAGTACTATTGGCAAAGATATGAAGAAGCAGGACCTCTCATCCACTGTGAATGGACAGCAAGTTGGTAAAACCACTTTGGAATATAATTTACATTACCTAGTACAATGAATGCATGCAAATCCTATGATCCCACCATCCTTTTCCTCATTACACATCATAGAAAAACTTACATTCTCACCAGAAGATAAGTGTACAATTATTTAAAATACTATTATTCAGAATATCAAAAAACTGGAAAAAACACAAAAAACCCATTAGTAGTTTAAGAGATAAACAAATAGATTTCTACCCATGCAACGGAATACTATATATCAATGAAAATGAATGAACAACAGTTACTTGCAGTAATATAAATATCATTAATGTTGAAGAAAATCACAGAAAATGAATTAACTATGATGTCTTTCATATAAAGTTCAAAATAGTCAAAACTAAACACAAGATTATTTAAGGATTAATAGATAGATGATGCAAGTACAAACAGAAGCCAGATTTTCACAAAAAATCAAGGTCACGGTTTCATATGGAAAAGAGAAATATTTGATTACGAAGCAGCACAGGCAACTTCTAAGATGCAGGCAACTTTTTGTGTGTTAACCTGAATAGAGAATACACCAGTGTCCAATTATAATTCATTAAAATGTACACCTCTATCTATATAATCTTCTATATTTTCACATATTACATCATTTAAAAATGAGCAAAAAAGCAGGTTATAGAGAAAAACTATCTCACTTAATTTTCATATTTATATATGTTAAGTGTAAATCAGTAGCAAAATTCTAGGATATGTAAAAGTGTTTTATGGGGTGTTACCTCAAGGTTTTAAGTTGTGAGTCATAAGATATTCACAGTCTATGCTATTTGAATTTTTACAATAAGCACATATACTTTGTAATTAATTAAAGCAAGTAAGACTTTATACAACCAGAAAAGATGTGCCAGGAAAAACACCAGATATTTAGGTTAGCCAACTCTGTCCAAATAATTCAAATGAAACATTTCCTTAAAATTTCATATTCTTTGCCATATTACCTTGTTGCTCAGAGTCAGATTTCAAAATTAATGCCTTTAATGAAAACCTATAAGCACAACCAAAATTCAGGTGTTGGCTGGAAGTCTAAGTACCATTCCACTATCACATTTTGTCACAATTAGCTCTTTACCTCTTAAAACAATTCTCAGCATCTTTAGACAACATTATAGACCCTCTGCAAAATTTTCACAAACATTTTGCAGTTTTCTGTAGCCACAGATGAAGCATAGTGGGGCAGGAGTAGGGTGCAACAAGTGTCAAATTTATAAACATTTATAAACCTCACACATCACTTCCAAGTTTAATTAGAACTAGAAGAAAACATAATGCCATCATCCCATCTGTAACTACTTAACATACTAACGGGATTTCCTATTCCCTAAAACCTTTTATCAATTGGATTTATAATACTGTATTACTACCTCATGACTACATTCTCACCAGCCTTTTTCTTTCCTTTTTTAACCAAAGGATACCCACCCTGAACTTGCCCGTTTGCCAGGGGTTAAACAAGTGGGGGGCCGACAAATGTCCAGCGATCAGCTTTCACTAGAGCAGAGTGGTCTGCAGCACTTGCCCATTTCCGTGGTGTAAATGCTCCACCACAGCCAATGTCAAGCTGCTCATGTGATGTCATTAAACACAGAGTTGGAGAAGGTGCACAGAAGTGTACTGCTGTACAGTATTCTCACATCTCGAGAGCATAGAACGGTAAAATGTAATAAAAATAATTAAAAATAGTAAGTTCAGGGTATTGGTTACCATTGATTTTAATGCAATTTTAAGTTTATAAAATTTAATTTTCAATGACTGCACCCAATAATTGGCTACAAAATTCCTGAGTGTAAGTCAGGTCTTGTGAGTGGCACAGCACTAGATTCAACCTGACAAACTTTCTTAAGGTCCCAACTGGGACTTAACTTCCACTGCAACCTCCTGTGGCTCTGTGTAGCACACGGATGGATACACGGCTTGCTGGGACTCTTGGGGGGGGGGGCTGCCACGCCCCTGCTTTGCTTACCTTTGTCCAGACGAGTACATTGCCTGAAGGGTTTCCACTATTCATGCTTTGGATCTTCTCTTTCTTTCTCCTTTAAGTTAGAAACAGAAAAAAAAAAAATGCTTACTAAATTTAACTTAACACTAGTGATTTACAAATTATAAAATTTAGTTACAGTGGACCCTCAAGTTATGACTGCTGACATATGAACAATTTGGGTTATGACCAGAATTTTAGTTTTTAACTTACGGACAAAGTCTTGAGTTACAACCTGAAAGCCTGCCACTTGTGCTTCCAGACACAGATTTAACCCTTAAAGAGTTCTGGAAGGAGCATTACAACACCCTTTCCTGTGTGGGGTTGAGAAATCCTGGGCCATTGTCTCTTTCAGGACACTCAGATCTGCCTGGTTACAGGAGAGAGATTTTGAAGGCTGTGCACAGGAGCTTAAGCCTTCAATTGACCAACTTGAGTTACAACCAGCCTTCGGGAACACAGTGAGTTCATAAGTTAAGGGCCCACAGTAGATTGGTAAACACAAAACTCCATTGGTCTCATCCTTGCTCTACTACATATGAGTTCCAAAGCATCATTCAACTTCTCTGAGTTTTAGGTCTTGGTTAGTAAAATGGGAGTAACAACCATTTGGTAGGTGATTATGAAGATTAAATAATGTCTTATAAAAGAGCACAGTGTCTGGCATGGGATGTGTTCAACAAATGGTGGCTGTTATTTTCTGTTTGTCAAGGCCACTTTTATGTAGTTCCACGTATGATATAGCTTATAAATATAATAATATCAACTCCTGATTGACCAGCTCTTTATCAAAGTAAATTACCCTCTTTTGCACCAAAATGCTAAATCACATTTTGTGTGCATGTATGTGTGTGGTTCTGGGCACTGAACTCAGGGCTACATCCCTGGCCTCTTTCATGGTTTTTTTTTAAATTTTTTATTAAATTCTTTTATTGATACATTGTAGGTATACAACACAATTAATTTCTCATTGGGTACATAATGCATCTTGGTTCTTATTTTTTCCCCATTCCTAGCCCTCCCTGCACCCCCTCCACCCTTCCCTATTTACAAAGACTTTATTTCCATTTTTTCCATTTCTCAGCATTTTTTCTTTCCCT
>NW_004624766.1:4609221-4622449 GCF_000247695.1 Heterocephalus glaber
CAAGTCTTTGCAAATAGGGAAGGGTGGAGGGGGTGAAGGGAGGGCAAGGGAAGGGGAAAAAATAAGAACCAAGATACTCATGTAAAGGTACAGGATCCCAATGATGAATGTAACTGTATTTTATACCTAAAATGTACCAATAAACTTAATGGGGAAAAAAAAAAGAAAAATGGAAAGTGCAAAATGTTTTGGACAGAAATTATAGAAAATCTAAACAAATAGATGTCATGTTCATAGATTGGAAACTCAATATTGTCATATATAAAATTTCCCCAAATTAATTATATTTTTAATTCAATCCCTTTCAAACTCTCAGGTTATTTTTAGATATTGATAATCATATTCCAAAACTAACAAAGGATATAGAATAGCCAAAACAAGCTGAAAAATCACTAACTTGGAGGACTTATACTACTTTATTTCTAAATTTATTTTCAAGCTACAAAAGACAGTATGCTATTATAAAAAGCAGACCTATAAATCAAAGGAAAGGAATCAACAGCCCAGAAATAGACTCATATATAGTCAATTAATTTCTTAAAATGTTGCCAAGGAATTTCAATGAGGAAAGAATAGTCTTTTCAACAAATGGTGCTAAAATAACTGCATATCCATTGGAAATATATGACCTCAACTCTTACCTCAAATGTACACAAAAATTAACTCCAAAGTTATCAAAGATATAACAAAGACAAACTTCTAAATGTATGAGAAAACATTTACAAACTTGTATCATCAAAGATGTTTTTGATAGCTAAGACAAAAAAGTATTAAGCACAAAAGAACAAAATAATTGGACCCACTGAAAACTAGAGATTCCTGCTTTTTGAAAGACTCAATTCTTAAACATAAAAAGGCAAGTTTCACACACACATGCATACATATATAGAGATACCTACTCATTCTTACATGAGTGTATATATGTATATAGGACATATGAACCCACACATCTGAAAAGGATTTTTATCCAGAATATACAAAGAACTCATACAATTTTTTAAATGAGCAAAACAGCCACTTTGCAGAAAGCAGATATTTGCTTGATTTCCTGTGGTCAATAGTTTTCATTTAGCCAACTTTAAATTATTTCAATTTTCTTGTGGCCAATATAGACATAGATACTATGTTCCATATGAATAATATTCAGAGAAATGTCAGTTCAAATCGCGAGACAGCACTGCACATGAACCAAATGTCTGTGGAGAGGCTGCAGTGTAAAACACTGATAGCAATATTAAGTGTTGACATGGATGTAGAACAACTGAAACAGTGCCAGGAAGAGCACAGAATTATACCACTTGGAAAAATAGTGGGGCAATTTCTTAAAATATATACTTTGCCTACAATCCAGAAATTCCATCCATAGAAAATTAAATATATTTAAAAGAGATAAAAAAAGCAAATGTCTAAGTAAGTTCATTTGTTCAAACACAAAGGTTCATAGCAGCATTTTTCATAACAGTTCAAAACTAGAACCCATACCCGTGTCTATCAAGAGGAACAATGAGAGACAGAAATTGTTGCATTTGGACACAGTGGAATCCTACTCGGTAATTAAAAAGGAACACATCACCATGTGTACATGAAAAGTCAGGGTTAAATTCCAAGAGTATATACTGGGTGAAAGAGCCAGACCCAAAGTACACATGTTGTATTATCTCACTTATATGAAGTCCTAGAAAAGCCAAGTCTAACTGATAGTAGCAGAAAGCAGGTCAGTGGTTACCTGGGCCAGGGATGGTAGGTATGTGTGGAAATGCCCAGAGAGGCACAAGGGAACTTTTTAGGATAACGGAAATGTTTCATATTTTAATTGTGGTGATGGCTACCAGGATCTAAAATGGTACAGTTAATATGAGTACATTTTGTTGTCAATAAATATTATCTAGTTACAGCTGACATAACAAGAAAAAAACTTTTTTAAACAAGAAGAAAGCATAATGCAGGAGATAGATGATAGTCAGGCAAACTGGGTTTAAATCTCAGCTCTTGCATCCCAGGATTGCCAATTACTTCCTCTCTCAAATCTTAATTTTTTCTCTATCCTAAGAGTTTGCCTTTGCCAAATGACTATGATCAGGAGTCAATTTATAAATATTTGGAGTGGGCTGAAGATGAATACCAGAGGACTTGGATCTCAGCTAAAGGACAGTATTCCAATAACTGAACTTTCAGCAAGTGGGCTTTTTGAAAGTCATGATCTTCTGTGGAAAGGTTTTTCTTGTGTGAAAAATGAACTATTACCAAGTCATCCTCTTGAATTATCAGACAAAAATTTCCAGCTCATCCAAGATAAAATGAGTTTTTCCACACTAAGGAACATCCAGGGTCTCTTTGCTCCTCTAAAATTACAAATGGATTTCAAGGCAGTACAACAGGTTCAGCGTCTTCCATTTTTTTTCAAGCTCTAACCTTTCATTGGATATTTTGAGGGGCAATGATGAGACTATCGGATTTAAATCTATTCTCAATGATCCATCACAGAGTGAACTCATGGGGGAATCACACTTGATGGTGGACTATAAACTTGGTTTACTGTGATACATGTGCTGTTCATGAAGCAGAGGGGCTGCATCTTGTGATAGTTGTCTTTTGTTATAGTTTGATGTACACAACATTAAAAGTACTGACACAGGAGAATTTCTGCTTAATAATATCGGTGATGATTTGAAATTATTTGAGTCTTTGGATTGTGGCTCTGTGACAGTTGAAAGCACTAAAGGTAGATGATTTCGAAGCTCCTAATTTGTAGTAAAACAATAGCCTTCCTTATCTTTCAAAAACTGTTTCCGGTGAATATCAGAAAATTGTCCAGAGGTTCCAACTCACCTACTTTCTAGTTATTCTATCAATTTAATTTTAAATGACCATTATCAGTATTTGAGCCTACACATTTTGTGGTAGTATCAGAATAAACATATATACAGTAATACCTTGGTTCATGAATGCAAAAGTGTTTAGCAGAATTTTACTTCTGTTCACAAACTCCGCATTCGATGACAGACACAACCATGGCCCTGCAGAAACACAAATGCAGCTATCTTTTCCAAAATCATAAAACAAATTAAGTGCATAAACCAAGGTACCACTGTAATTGATTTCAGTGGCAGCACTTAAAATTGAGTATAGATGTTTATGTTTTTGTGTAGCTTATTAGAATAATGTTTGCTATATTGATTGTATTTACAATTATAGCTCTACTTTGATCCTGTCATGTTGAAAAGTTCAGAGGTTCTGATTTTGATCTTATCTTTAAAGTGAAAAAGCCACCAGCAGATGTAGACTTAACAGCTGTACTTCATAAACTTAATATGTACTTTATTTATTACCAGGCAACACTGTCAAAATAAAATTCACTTTTCCTTATTCTTAAAAAAATAATTTATAAATATTTAATAGGGGATACAATATAATATTGTATTGGTCAGCTTTCCTGTTGCTGAAACAAAATACCTGACACTCCCAGCTTGGAGGAGGAGAGGTTTCAGGGCTCTTGGTCTGTGGTCGCCACAAACATCATGGCGGAACAGCTCAGGGAGAGGAAGCAGTTCCACCACAGAGGTCAAGGAGGGGAGGAAATATGAGAGAGGGGACCAGAGACACCCTTGCAGGTCATATCTCACCAGGCCCCACCTCCTAACGGCACATTCAGCTATGAACTCTTGAGTGGATTAATCCCCTGATGAATATCTCACCCTCTCGATCCAATCACCTTCCAAAAGCCCTATCTCTGAACCCATGAGACTTTGCAGGGGACGTTTTTAGATCTAAACGGTAATGGTTCTAGAATTTACGTATATTAAGTATACATGATACTTCATAGAGCTCCCAGAATCTTACTTCTAAGTAGCTTCCATCAAAGACATGAAAGAACCAGAAAGTTTGGGATTTCTTGGAGACGGGTAACCAACCCTTGGGATCCAAACACTCCAGAAGTAATTACCGATCAGGCTAGCAGACACTTGAGAACTTTCTTCCGTGCATAATAAGAAAAAACACAGGAAACTGTGGCTTGGCAGTGGTTCTCAGATCAAAGGAAGGCTTGCAGGACAAACCGTAAGAAGGGAGGGGAGACAGAGATGGGAGACGCAAGGAAAGGAGATACAAGCAGAACTGTGGGTAATAAGGCTTTTCCCTTCTGCTGCGATTCCGAATTTTTCCCTCTTCGGTTCTATGATTGATGGTGTCTGCAGGTAACAGATAATTACTGTGTTTGGTGTAGGGTCGCCTGGTGGAAAGAAAACAGCCTTTGAAGTTCTGAGACGTGGAAAGCTTCAATGCCAACTTTTCCAAACCCTGTGCGTGTGATCCTTGGCAGGAGAGGCAGGATCTCTGAATCGCCATCTCCTCCTCCCTAAGACGAGGATAATGGAAGAATCGCGCTGTCAGGGTGTACTAGCTCTGCAGCGGCTTCCACCCAGCCTGTTAGAAACTGATCTGAGAGGATGGCATCGGCTGAGTGCGTGACCTGGATCAGGCACAGGCTGCACAGAGCAGGCCCAGTCTCCAGGGCCAGGGCCAGATTGGAGAGAATGTTCCCTCTGCCAAGTTGGCCAAGTACCTTGGCACTGTAACCCCAGTCAGAGGATGTGAGTGAGCTGTGTCAGAACAAGGGGGATCATAAAAGGCTCCAGCCTCCTTGTCCCATTCCCCCTGGAGGCCCTCAGCTTCGTTCCCACCGCTATTTCTCCTCTGGCCCCGGAATCCCCAGAGCGGCGCGCGCGTGAGTGCTGTCCCTCCAGAGGAGGGTTGCCTCAGGAGCTGGGTACATTCTGCGAAGTGTTTGTTCTGCTGGGGCGCCACGTGTTCCCAGCCCTCTCCTCGGGCGCCATGGCCTGTGGGCCCAGTTGGCACTGGTGTGTCTTGGCAGCCGCCACTAGGGGGAGTCTGAGCCGGAAGCTCGGGACCCTGGAAGACCGTGGAGGTCTCAGCTAGGGTAGGAAGTCTTGACAGTGTTAGATCAGCGCCCATGAGGCTCTCACTCTACATAGTCCAATGTCGGGACAATGTTTGAGGAAGGAAAATCGCCCAGCACCAAAAGAAAAAGAATTATAGAGTATCATATTATCTCCACACTCTCCCTGGCTGAGCATCTAGCCTTGGCCTTCCCTGACTGCCCTCTCCACAGTTAGAAGCTGTGGTAGCGGAGGGAACAAAGCGATGGTGAGTTTGAGGCCAGCCTGGCTACATACGGAGACCCTGTCTCAAAACAACAAACAAACAAACAAACAGTGATTCGAAACTGTTCTGGAACTCCCCAGATAGGCGAACTTGGCCATGTCTCAATGAACAAAGATTCATGAAAACAGCATTTGCTACCATTCTTTGGCTCTTCATCAAGTGTCATGCTGCCAAAAATTATTGCATTTAAATCTCACAACGATTACATGAAGGGGGTGTTTTTCATCTCCATTTTATATTAAAAACTGAGGCATGAGAAATAACTTCCAGAGATTTTTAATCTAGCACAGGTGTTGAGCTCTTTCTCCCTCCAGAGTTCGCTCTGAAGCCCACTCTATCTCCAAGACACTGTCTTATGTTCCAAATGAACTTTAATGATAATCATGTCTTTCTCATGAGTTTTTGTCTTGAGAACTTTATAGTTATTCAAATAATGATTTATAGGGCCGGGGATTTAGCTCAGTGGTTTCACTGCCTGCTACGCAAACACAAAGACCCGAATTTGATCCCCGGTACTAAAAAAAAAAAAAAAACCAAAATAATGATTTAGATTCAAAGTTTCTTGCTGTATGTGTTTCAGGAGCTGCAATGGACTAAATATTTGTATCCCTCCAAAATTTACATGTTGAAATCCTAATGTGATAGTATTAGAAGGTAAGGATTGGGGGAGGTAATTATGTCATGAGGATGGAGTCCTCACAATTGGGATTTGTGCCCTTATAAAAGGAACCAGAGGGCTCTCTCAGCATCCTTCTGCCGTAGAAGGATACAACAAGACAACACTAGTCTGTAACCTATGAGGACCCTCACAAAGTCCAGCCTGCTGGTACCCTTGTCTGAGACTTGAGCCTCCACAACTTTGAGAAGTAAATGTCTATTGTATTTAAACCACTCATTTTATGGTACTTCATTATAATAGCTAAACTGATAAAGACAGGGTCTAAAAGTCACCTTGGCAGAGGACTGTGACATGGTACAAGAGTAAAGAGAGAAGATACATGGAAAGGTACAAAGGCATGGCCCCGTAAGGTCATGGGCATCTCAGAGGTTGAGGAGGGCCAGCTCAGGAGCACCTGGGCAAGGTGACATCTTTACACCTCTGCTTCCACCCCTCCTATGGCTCTAGTGCCATGGCATGTGGGATAGCCCAGTGTCCTTCCTGGCCACTCCTTTGCCCTAGGGCAGAGGTCCCCAGGCTTCGAATGAGGTGTCCAACGAAACAGTCCCCTCCTCATGGCTTAGCCAGATTTCCTCAAAAATGAGACCTACCTGGAAAATAATCAATCTTGAAAACTAGAGATCAAAAATGCCTCCCCAATCAGCCTATCCTTGCCTTACCTGCCATCACTGTTCTCTTCCTCAGTGGCTACTCTGTAAGGTGGGTAAAACAGGGATAGGCTGACTGGGACTGGCATTTTTGATTTCCAGTTATTGAGGCTGATTATTTTCTGGTTAGGTCTTATTTTGGGGGGAAAGAGAGTATGCAGGCTCAAAGTGGCCCTATGTTGGTTTTCTCATTCTTTTGAAATTTTCTCCCACAAAACATGGGTCCAACATCTCCTTCCATTTCCCTCCCATCCACCAACCCCAGGGGCTGTATGACTAATAAAGCTAAAACCTGGAGCAACATACATGTCCATCCATGGAGGGACTGATTCAATAAATCATGCCATATGTCCACTCTGTTGATCAGGCACTTAAAATTCAGTTATAGTTGAAACAAATGTAACTCAAAATGCCTAAAGCCAAAGTAAGGACTTCTTGGCTCTTATAGGTAAAAAATTCAAGGATGTATGACTTCAGGTGCAGTTAGATCCAGGTGTTCAAACAATATTGTCAGTAAGCTGCCTTTCAAAAAAATCTTATATCCCAGCCTTCTTCTGTATCAGCTTCCTTCTCAGGCAGCAAAGATGACCATTATGGTTTGAATGTGTTTCATCCCCCAATGCTCATGAGTTGGGAAATAAGACCTCAGAGTGGTGGTATTAGGAGGTACCATGGGACCTTTAAGAGTTGGGGCCTAGTGAGAGGTCATAGGTCACTGGGAACATGTCTTGGGATTGTGGGAGCCCACACACTCTGGCTTCCTGCTCAGAGATACTATCTTCCTCCTCCCACCATTGCCATCTGCCATGAGGTAATGTGGCAGGGGTTGTGAGGCATTGCCAGAGGCTCAGCCATGGTGCCTAGACTTTAAGCTTCCAAAATTATGAGGTACATAATCTTGTTTTATTTATAAAGTTAGCCTGACTCTGTTATTTTGTTATAGTAATGAAGAGTGGACTAATGTAAAACCCACAGGCAATTCTGGGCTTTCATCTCACAACACACCCACACACTCAAGAAGGTAAAGAGCTTTTCATACACTATTTCAAGCAAAAATCCTGTGACTTCCCAGTTCTGGATTAGTCTCTTACTCAGATCAGGTTCCATGTTAATCAAGGGATTGACATAACTTAAACTAGACCATTACAGGAGAATTCTATAACTTAAAGACTAGACCATTACACTGCTAAAAGAAAACATACAATAGGCAAAGGCTCATTTTTTTCAAGACACAAAAAAGCAATAATAAAAGAAGGATAAGTTAGACTTGATCAAAGAAACTGACAGAGAACATTTAAAAATTAAAAAGGCAAGACAGACAAAATAGACATTTCTCATACTGTAAAATAGTTCTGTCACTTTTTTTAATGACATGAATCTATCTATGGCAACATGACAAGATCTTTAGAAAAGGGAATTCTGTTTTGTTCCCTAAAACTCTGTCATCTAAAATAGTGCACAAGAAATATTTACTGAATGAATCTCATGTATATATATAGATAGATAGATATACAGACACCTCTCTGTCTCTGTCCACAAACACACACATTTGCAAGCCTGGGACATCAAATGCAGGGCCTCACACATAATAGCCAAAGCTCTGTCACTGAGGTATACTCTCAGTCCCTCAAAATATACTATTAAATCTTTAAAAATGAGAGACGCAAACTGATCTCATTTATTATTAAGAATGTAGGGGCCTGGGATTCAGCTCAGTGGTTACACCACCTGTCTTGAAAATGCAAGGACCTGAGTTTGATCCCCGGTAGCAAAAAAAAAAAAGAATGTTTTATATATACGCACACACACACACACGCATAAAACCAAGGTTCAAAGGGATGGGAGAAAGATGGGTTTTTACTTCTTGTCCCTTGAAAAGGTTGAATTTTATGCTAAAATACATAGAAATAGAAAAAATAAAAAGCATCAGGCTATCTTAAGCCCTCCAGCCACACCCTGCCTGGAACAGAAGAGCATACCTAGTGGTTCTGGAAATTCCTCCAGATTCTTTCTCTTAACCTCACTTCAAAGTTCACTCATGATTGATTTTTCAAGTTTCAGTCCAACCTGCACAACTGAGCTTCTCACATTTGACAAACTGTCTCTTAATTTACCTTTTCTCCAAGATGCTGTGCCTCTAGTCTTTCCCTCAGACCACCCACTTCGCCTCTTGCATGGATGATATTCCAGTGATATCATCCCAAAGACCTTGTATGTCGTGGAGCTCCAGGTTTCCTGCACACATTTTTTACTCTCCAGCAGATGGGAGTGGGGAAGTAACCTGGCTGTCCACTGGGGTGAAAGTTTGAAAATGTTTTCAAGCCACTGGAATGATGTGAGATGGAAAAGTCTGAAGAAAACGGTGTTTTACATGTTACTATTACCAGAGTATGACTGACCATGGCTTATTTTCTTCCTTTTATACAAATGGAGAAACTGAACCTCCAAGTTTGAATAACACACCCTAGGTCATGCAGCTAGTGAGTGGCTCTGGCTCAACCTAAAGATTGTCTGACTATAAAGTTTATTCTCTCTTATTTAATTGCATCAAGGTACTAGTAGGGACCATGAAGAAATAGAAGGGTCCTGGTCACTCTCAGATTTCCCCAGGTAAATGTGAGACTAACAGAAACCACCTAAAATGAAGGAAGTTTCTATTTTGACCTTATTATTCTTGCACATCCAATAGATGAGGCTGTTTTGAGAAATCCCAGTTACTATCAATCCCTGAACAAATCTTGAATGTGTCCCAAGATGGCCTTCAGAAAAATTTTAGGTCCCTGTGGAGAAGTTGACTATCCAGGATAGCTTGATTATTTCCCATTCACCTAAGGCAAGAGGAGTGAGGTTCTATGGAAATATTTTAGAATTTTCAGAAGTGCTTCAAGTGAAACAAGTCAAGAAGTAGGAATGTGTTTTATGAAGTATACATCTATGATGTCTCCTTATTCAATACCCTCTTGGAAAAATATATCCACCTCAGAGCAAAAGTGGCAACTCTATGTACATATGACCAGGTTCTCTGATCACAGCTGATTGAACCACAGATGGATACCTAAAGTTGAGCTGGACACTCTGTACCCTAAACTTAGGGAGCAATTCAAGGAAATGGCAAAGCACTGGCTTCAGTACTGAAAAAAATCACTGAAAAGTCATCAAACTGAGTAGGACATTGGCAGCTAAGACTATACAAAAGAAAATAATGCACATATGTTGACATTTTGATCTCCCTCCCAGGAGATAATGAGATTATTTCTGATCCATGAAGTCTACTAACAGCACTTCTCTCCTCCCCTCCTCTTTTCTCTTTCCCCCTCCTCTTCCAATCAACATTTAGTGACTTGTCTTTAAAACATAATTTTAGGGAAAAAAAAAAAACTTATCAGACACTTGTGGAAAATCTTATAGCATAACAGTTTAAAGACAATGATGAAAGAGAGAGAAAATGAATTAGAAACAATTCAGGAAATAAGCAAACTTTTAAAAATGACAATATACTCAAGAAAATGGCAAATGAAGATGCTGAGTGACAGGATTGATAACAGAGCGACTTTTCCACTGAAAACATCTATAAAACTGAATTTTTAAAAAGTTTCAGCCAGGAATTGTTGTGCATGCTTGTGATTCCAGAACTCTGGAGACAGAGGTGGGAAGATTGTGAGTTCAAAATCATCCTATACATCATAGTGAGACCCTGTATAAATAAATAAATGAATAAATTTTTATACCTAAAGTGCTGAAGAGCAAAAAAAAAAAAAATACTTAAGAATTGTTGCACCAAGATGCACAAGAGGATATAAACACACTGGTAACATGGAATTAGAAACCCCTTTTACTTAGAGCCACTTAACAATTCCAGAATGAGTACCTGTGAGATTTAGTGGACTTTCAATTACAGGCCTAGGAATCAAGGACCTGACAAAAGATAGAAGCTCAAATTGTTATGCTTTCTGTTGGAATCCAAAAGGGCTTCAACCTATCAGTACAGATGAATCAGGTTCTTCACTTCCAGGAATGAAAGTCAAATTTCAAATTTTCTCCTTTGCTCAACTGAAGTTAATGCTATCCCAAATTTCTACTTGTTCCATAAACTTTTCAGAACCAAAATACAATCTTCTCTGGAGGAAGAGTACATCTACTACATCCTCACATAACTTTTAAAATAATTTTCAAGCATAAAGTCTGACACGATCTAAAAATAACTAGCCATACCACAAGGCAAGGCAACATAAAAGAAATCCAGCAGAAACAACATACAGTAGAAAAAGGCTTACAGAGAGTCCAGAGGTTGCATAATCAGATTGTCATAAAAGCAATTTGTATCAATCAAATAAAACATAAGTTTTAGTCAAAACTGAAAATAACTATTAGCTAATGGGTAAAGAGAAGCAAAACCAAAGGGTGAGAGATTAAGCAGAGTTTTTGGATGTCCACATCCAAAAGTTTAGTTTCTTGGGAGAAGGCTCCCCAGCCACCATAGTACTGCTCCCAGCGCAGAGGAGGTGAGCCAATTCCAGCACCCAGGAGGAGGGTCCCAGGCTTACTTAGCACCACTCCCAGCACAGAGGAGGTGAGCTACGTGGGCACCAGCAGCACCCCACCCCCAGGCCCCCACTCCCCCCGAGGAAATGAGAAGACACGTAAATGAACCTCAAAACCAGACTTCCAGATCACCTACAGCAACCCCAAAAGAAAACGAGATGGAACAATCTGATACTCAAACACCTAGACTCCCTCAAATGGCAACAAAAGAGGATCTGGGAAAAATCAAATCAGAAACAATTTCTCACATAACAGCAGAGATTATGCCCATACTGCAAGATATGATTAATAAATCTAGAGAGGAGCTGAGGAACATGATGGAATCCCAACATAAGAAACAAATGGAATCCATAAAATACATACAAACAGATTTCCAGGAGATTAAAAACTCCATTGAAAGTCTTCACAGCAGAATGAGCCAATGTGTGGACAGAATTTCAGATATAGAAGATAAGATTGCAATTAGTGACCAGGAAAAGAAAAATTGCTTTAAAATAGTCAGGGACCACAAGAAATCAACCCAGCAGCTGCTAGATGATGCAAAGAAGAATAACATAAGACTGATTGGAGTCAGTGAAGAAACAGGAGAGAGTGAAGGTGACATAAAAAACTTTTCACAGAAGTGATGGCAGAATACTTCCTAAGCAGGGGAAAAGAATTTGACATACAGATAAGTGAGGCATATAGGACTCCAAATACCCGTGATCAAAAAAAATCTACACATAGGCATATGATAGTTAGGATTCTTGAAACCCAACAGAAGAACAAAATGCTACAAGCATTTTGAGAAAAGAAACAAATCACATACAAAGGAAAGCCCATCAGAATCACAGCAGACTTAACGCAAACCCTCAAGGCAAGAAGACCTTGGAGTGACACATTTCAAGCCCTAAAAGAAAACAACCTCCAACCCAGATTGATGTACCCTGCAAAACTATCTTTCAAAATTGATGGAGAAATAAGAGACTATCATGACAAAGAGCACATTAGGAACTTCATGAATACCAAACCAGCACTACAAAAAATTTTAGACAATATCCTAGGAAAAGACAAGAAGGATCACAACTCCAGGAATCCCAGCCAAATGAATCCATTGGGTGCAACAAGAAATAAAATGCAAAGGGGGAGAATCCAACAAAAAGCAAAAGTCATGACAATGATAAGTCAATATGCATCAGTTATAACCATCAATGTTAATGGTCTCAATTCACCATTCAAAAGAAAGACTGGCAGAATGGGTCAAGAAGCAAGATCCAACAATATGCTACATAAAAGAAACACACTTAATTCAAAAAAAAACTATAGACTGAAAGTTAAAGGGTAGAAAACAATACTCCATGTGACAGGAACCCCCCAAAAAGCAGGAGTAGCTATCCTCTTTGCAGATCAAATTTCAAACCAAAATCCGAAACACTTCAGGTCCCAAGAATTTCAAATAAGGGATAGTCAACTTGTATGTACAAATCTATTGTGAACATGTGTTTTCATTCCTCTTAAGTAAAAACTTAACAACAGAAATGTTGGTTCTTAATAGTAATACAAGTAATTTCTATATTGTTTTCCAAAAGGGTTTTGTACAAACATTTTACATTCACATTAGCAGTATTATTAGAAAGTTCTAACTGGTTCACACCTAAGCTGACATTCGTTCTTGTAAAACTTTTAACTTCATTTCCCTAATGAGTGTATAATACGATCTTGTTATTGTACTGATTAGTATTTTTCTGATTCTAGTGTTGCACACCTTTCCTTGTGCTGTACTGGCTATTTATCATCTTCTTCTGTCTACTTTGTAATTGGGTGGTCTATTAATGAGCTGTAAGAGTTCTTTATATATTCTGGTCTTAGGTTATATGTATTATAAATATGGTCCATTTAAGGACTACTTTTCTTTTTCTTAGCAATGTCATTTAAAGTTCTAAATTTTGATGGAATCTCATTTATCAATTTCTTTCTTTTATATGTCATGTTTTTTGTATCCTAGGAAATTCTTGCTACCCTAAATTCATGAACATTTTCCCTTTTAATTTCTTCTTAAAGTTTTATAGTTTTAGTCTTTCATATTTAGGTTCATAGATCCTTTCAAGTTATTTTTATGTATGGAAATAAAGGGTTGAGGTTAATTTTGTACATACAGATACCAGGTGTTCTAGTACCATTGGCTGAAAACACTATCTTT
>NW_004624766.1:4626499-4657524 GCF_000247695.1 Heterocephalus glaber
AGAAACTGAAAGTGTAAATAAGGACTAAAAGGTATAATAGATAATGTGAAATAGGAAGAAAAGGGGCAAAGGGGAGGAGGAAGTGGGAGGGGTAGGGGAAAGGAAAGAGGGGAATGGAATTAATATGAGAAAATGAAAAACTGGAAACAAAGTCTTTGTAAACTGGGAGGGATGGAGGGGTTGAAGGGAGGACAGGGAAAGGGGGAAAAATAAGAAGAGAGATTATGTAAAGGTACAAATTTCCAATGATGACTGTCATATTGTATAACTAAAATGTACAAATAAAATAAAATTTTTGTAAAAAATTTAGTTTTTTGGAAAACTAAATTGGAGTTTATGACCTAAAAAAATGTGTCCAGGTTTTCAAGGAGTAGTTCTTTTTATTTTTTGGTATCAGGGATCAAACTCGGGACCTTGCGCTTGCAAAGCAGGTGGCACAAGCACTGAGCTAAATCTCTAGCCCTCAAGGAGTACTTCTAAAGCACTACACCTTAGAGGTAAGGAAAGTCTTAGACCACCTCTCAAGAAAACTGAAACTCATTTGCAAATAGGCTGAATTCCCAAGTAGATTAAAAATTACAGGCACCTGAGAAAAGGATTAGCAACTGGAAGATAGGTCCATAAAATAGATTCACACCAGAAAGAGGGGAGAAGAAGTTACATAACACAGAATAATATATGAGACTGGTGGAACACAATAAAATGTGTTCTATGTGTGTACTTAGCATTCCAGAAAGAGAAAAAAATGAAGGATATACAATATTTGAAAAGATAAGGCTAACATTTTTATATAATTAGCAAAATGAATCAAACCACAAAAATCACACCAAAACTGGAAAGAAAATCAAATCCACAGTTAAGTATTCAAAGTGTTGGAAACTAAGGGACAGGCATGGTGTGCACACGTGTAATTCCAGCTCTTGGGCAACATGATTGTGCATTAGAGCCCAAGCTGGGCTAAATAGCAAGACATTGGCTCAAAAAAGAAAAAAAGTGTGGAAAACACAAACCAAAAAATTGAAACTGGAAAGACTAAGGCCAGGGATTTAGCTCAGTGTTTCCACTGACTGCCTCACAAGTGCAAGGACCCGAGTTTGATCCCCAGTACAAAAAAAAATTGAAACTGGTCAGATGGGGAGAGAATACAATATCCAATAAAAGTCCCATCACAACTACACTTAGATCTGTCTTCTCAGCAGAAGTTATGAAAGCAAGTAAAGTTTTAAAGAGCAAAAAAAAAAAAAATGAAATTTTCTTAGAAACTGAGAAAATTTTTGCCAGAAAAAATAATTTAAATCAATAATATTGAAAACAAAAACAATAAGAATATGAAATAAAAACTGATTAGTTGAAAAGATCTCAATTATACCTGATAAACTGATTTTTAAAATTTTAAGAAAAGATCCACATTACCAACAGCAGGAAAGTTGTGAACTATGGTGCCCAATTTAGAAGAAATAGACAACATGAACAGTCCTGTATCTATCAAAGAAATTGAGAAGATAATTAAAACATCCCCAAAAAGAAAATACCAGGCCTGATAGAACTACTGGCAAATAATACCAAACATTTTAGGAAATAGTATCAATTCTACACAAAATCTTCCAGAATATACAAGGAGGACACTTCCCAACTCTTGTAAAGCCAAAATTTTTCTGATTCTGGAACTAGAAAAAATACAAAAAAAAATAAAATTGCACAATAATTTCCCTTATAAATATAGACACAAAAATGCTCAACAAAATAGTAGTAAAGTGATATCAGATGTGCATAGGGATTTGCTTCAGTGATAACAGAAGTTAAAACAGAGGCAACAGAGTACATGCCATTTTTTTCTTTGGTACCAGTGATTGAACTCAGGTCCTTGTGCTTGCGAGGCAGGCAGCAGAACCACTGAGCTAAATCCCCAGCCCTCGGCTACATGCTATTAAAACAGAGGCAAAAGCTTTAGTGCAGGCATAGGAAGATAAAGAGGAAGTGGGTGGTAGGGCTGATAGAGGGCAATAGGACTGTCCCCTCTAGCGAAGGAAAGGGTCCAATTTTTATCAAGTGCCAGGGTAGGCTAGGCATTGGTAACTTTCCATTGAGTCATAAGTATGAAATGAATTAGTGGTTACTTTACCCCTGGAGCCAACCTGGTGCCCCACCTCCCACTGTCACAGTATTTTAGCTTTCTGGCTGCTGGGAGCAAGTATCTGACACCCTCAAAGGACAAGAGGGGTTTTGTTGCTCACAATTTCAGAGGTTTTAGTCCATGGTTGGCTGGCTCCAAAGCAAAAAAATTATGACCAAAGGGCACCCTGGAACAAAGCTGCTCACCCCATGGCGGCCAGGAAGCAGGGCACTGGGGCAGAGTGCCAGCTAGAAATATACCCTCCAAAGGCCCCCAGTGACCCACCTCCAAACAGCACCTCTGGCTATGAACATCATTGGATTAAACCACTGATGAGCATAGCACCTCCACCATCCATCACCTCTGCAGGAGTCTCTTGATCCAGTCAGGTTGATAATTACAATGAACTGGTGCAATTGGTGTGCTTGGTCTTTACATATAGAGCAGCGGCTCAAGGGGAAGGATATACCATAAATTTTTGGCAAAGGAAGATGGAGGAAAAGTCCTATTTTCATTTTAATAGGTCATGAATTAATCAGAATCCCTGTGATTTTCTGTCTCCTGTCCCCACAAGGGTCCCTATTGTATTTCAGAACTCTAAGGCTATATATCATATACAGATATTCTTCATGTAATGACCTACCCATTTAATGACTGTTAGGACTTACAACCGAGGCACGCTGTTCAGACTTATGACTCATCTTTGTTTTGTACAGTTTTGTATAGTATCTTGTTGATAGAGCCTCAATGTTTTTTGTACAGTAAACTTTGTTTATACAGTACTATAATTTTTGCTTATTATACTGTTCAGTACTATAGTTTTACATTATACATTACAGTACTGCATGTGTTATGCAAATAAAAGCAAAGTCAACAAGAGTTTACTTTGAGCATTTCTTCTTTCTGAATCTTGTATATACCCCATACAATCTCTCATTTAGTGAGCAATTCATAACGACCTAGGGGCAGGAACTGACTTTGGTCATTAAATGAGTAATGCTTGTAGCTTTTTTTTTTTTAGGCACAGTCACTAGGGATGTTGTACAAATAAACAAAGCATTCATGAAAACACAAATGTCTTCAAAATATGTAGTATTTTTATAGTGTCTGATACCAGGGAAAAATAAGCTACCTGACATTTTTTGGATATTGAAGCAAAAAAACAACTTCAATATCCAAAAAAATACCTGTATATGATTTGCTTGTTTTGCTGCAGACAGAAGTGATTTGGAGCCCAGTTTTATGAGACCTGCTGATCACACATAACATAGGCAGAACAGCTGTGCCAAAGGGCCAGAAAAATTTATAAGTGCACTCTTTTTATTGGGCTCAGTTCTAAGTAGTACTTGCGTCCAACAGTTCCTCAGGTGATAATAAAACTGATTCATTTGGAGTTAAATAAATTCTCAGATATAAACAAATTCTTTAGAAGTGATGTTACCTTTGAAACTTGTGTTATGTAAAAATGTCTCATCTTATGAGTGCACGTATTTTCTCAAGGGTTGTATGTACACTTCCGAACCACGGGAAATAATTAATTATCACTGTTATTCTTGGCTCTGTGATTATGTGTTTAATTTTTGTCTTACACTCCTGTCTAGTAAGCTCCTTTACTACATACTTCATCTTTTTATCCTCTAAGGTATTTACTGCAGAGACAGACAGAGCAACGGCTCCATTAATGCCAGTTTCAGTGATAAGAATATTTGGCATTTCCAGTGATTTTTTTCATAGTTAAACAGGTTCATGGTTCTGTGACATCTTTTTAGTATGTCTTTCTTTCATTGGTCCTTTGGAATGACCTCAAAAGCTCCTTCATTAAAGAGCCAAAATTGCACATTCAAAACATAGCTTCCAGCAATATCAACTGTGTGATCCATGTAACCTTGAAGAATTCACAGAAGCTGCTAAGATGCCAGGAAATTCAAAAATAGACACTTTATTGATTTGTTAAAGATCATATCTGGATTGCATCTGTTTTGAAATCATGGTTATTGATGAGCACTTTCTATATCATTGCTATAAGATGTCCTTGATTTTCTGAGTAACTTTCATTCTTGCTTTTTCTAACATGTGAGAGATCTATATTGCCTGAACCCTGCTGATGAGATACTTAAAATGACAAATATTTGTTTTTTCATGATTCTAGAAGCCACAGTCCAAAATCAACTTCATTGCAGAAAATCAAATGTCAACAGGGCCAAATTCTCTCCAGAGAACATGGAGATAAGCCCTTCCAGGATTTTTTTTTTTTTGTACCAGGGATCGAACTTAGGACCTTGTGCTTGCAAGTAAGGCAAGGTGCCACTGAGCTAAATCCCCCACCCCTCTCCCAGTATTTTTATGGTTTGGATCTGGAATATTCTCCAAACACCTCATGTATTCAGAGGTGGGGCCACATCAGAGGTGGGGCCTTGTTGGAAGGGGTAGGTCACAGGGAACATGACTTGGAGGGATATATTCTTGTCCCTGCCTCCTCCCTTCCCTCTCTGCTTCCTGGTCACCATGCAATATACAGGTTTTTTTGCACCATGCCACTCACCATGTTTTTTCTGTTGTGGAGCCAGCCTACCATAGACTGAACCCACTAAAACTGTGAGCCAAAATAAACCTTTCTTCCTTTGAGTTGAAGATGTCCAGTATTTTATCCCAGAGATAGGAAAGCCAACTAACAAAGACATCTAAGGGCTGGTAGCACTCTTAGGATAGGGGTCAGTTCTCTCCAGGCCTCAAGGGCAACATCTTTTGCTGTATTTTCACATGACCCTCTGCCCTGTGTGTCTGTGTAAAACCTTGTTTGGCTTTTCTTTTAAGAACACCTAGAATGGCATTTAGGACTTACCCAGGTAATTCAGGAAAATGTTCTCACATTAAGATCCTTAACCTAATCACATCTGGGAAGATATTTTTTCCAAACGAGGTAACATTCATAGGTTTCAGAGATCAGGACTCAATAACATTGCAAGTAATTTTTCAGCCTACCACAAGTAGGTTTAAAAGCCATCAAGTATTCAGTAGTAAATCTAATGAAAGATATGCAAGACTTCTACATTGAAAACCTACAAAATTTATTAAGAGAAACTGAAAAATACTAACTAAATGGGGGGACATACTGTTTTCATGAATGGAAGACTTAAAGATTTAAAGGTTCTAATTTTCTCCAAATCCATGTATAAGTTATATGCAACCCTGATCATAATTCCAGTGATATTTTATTGATGACAACTGACAAATTAACTCTAAAATGTATATGACAATCCAAAAACCAAAAAGAACCAAAACAAACTTGAAAAAAGAATAAAGTTGAAGGAATTAACCCAATTTCAACACAAAGTCAAAAATATAAATAAATCAATATGGCAATTGAATCCTAAAGCAGGATTTAAAAACCTTAACATATATGAGGGGAACTGAATTAGGGTACCGCTCATATCATGTCATTGCCCATTTGCTGCCTCTCCCCATCTTCCAGAGAGCTACAGCCATTGTAGTGGTAATGAGTAGAGAAAGTGTGTCCTCAGGAAATATCTGCTGACTTGACTTTTATAACCCAATTCTATTTACAACTTTTAAAATAATAAATATTGCATCATCAATGATTCAGACATTCCCATACATGTTCATAGGTGATTTGGGGGAATAACTGAGTGCATACGAAATTTAATGGATATTGGATAAGTCATTTTTCTATGAAGGCTTTTGTCCCTTCATAAGGACATTTGTCAGACAGTGGAACTAATTCTGTACTTCACTGATACATAGGATGCACCTTCCTTACTCAGTAATTCTCTCAGGGTAGGTGTGTATTTAACATCAATACCTTTATCAACACAAATGGCCTTGGGACTTCATTTGATTCTGCAAATATTATAGCTACTGATCTGCAGTCTGCTGCCTCTACAAATAAAGACTCCATTGGACCTTATCTTTCCATTGTGATCCATGAAATTAGTATTTCTTTGTTATGGTGAAAAAAATCTACATTGACTACAAAAAGAAATGCCTGATATTAAAGCATGATTACTTTCAAAATAAATTGAATACATGATTGTCCAGTAACAATGATCATGTTCAAGACATTCTATAACATAGGAAGAAGTCCTATCAAAGATAATATCCAATAAACCAATAACCAAACTGTACTAATACATTAAACATAATTAGCCTTGAATTTTTTTTTTAAAAAGATCTATTTAAAAGTGAGGACAAATCATTGCCTGGTAAGATGCCATGATTACCAAGGGCAGTCATAAATCATCTCTGTATCTGAGACACATAGAAGCCCAGAAGAGAACACAGTGTTCAAGAACAAGCTTTAGGAGCTAGAACTGGTCATGCACACCTGTAATCCCAACACTCTAGGAGGCTGAAGCAGGAGGATTGCAAGTTTGAGCCCAGCCTGGGCAACTCAGTGACTCAATGAGACCCTGTCTCAAAATACAAAATGGCTAGAGATATAACTCAATGGGAAAGCCCTGGATTCAGTCCCCAGTATCACAAAAAAACAAAAGAATGGGGCTTAGGTGTGCTTTTCTTGTTGTTTTTTTTCTGTTGTTTTTTGTTTTTGGTACCAGGGATCAAACTCTGGTCCTTGTGCTTGCGCACCAGGTGGCGAAACCACTGAGCTAAATCCCTGGCCCCCAAGTGTGCTTTTCTTTATTGTCCTCTGCTCCCACTAGAGCAAGCCTAGTTCAGACCCTTGTTACTTAGCATATATTCTGACTTTCAGTTTACGCCACTACCCACCTATGCTGTGCCATTACCAATCTATGCTATACACCACAGTCAAATCATCCAAAATAATCCTAAACAGGTATCCTTTGCGGACCTGATATTCTTACATCAGTTAAAATTGGTTCATTGTGGTGCAGCAATAAATATTTCTAGGTCTTAATGGTTTGACATAAAAATCTCTTGCTTATGCTGTATATACAAATCTGATCAGACACAGGCTATATTCTTTGTAAACACTCAGGCCTAGGTAGAAGACAACTATAATGGGAAATGGTCCCCAGGGTTGAAGGAAGAAATGTGGCAAATTACAGACTGAAGCTAGAACTCACAGTCACGACAGCCTCTTGTGATGCTTCGGCCAAGGTGAGTCACATTATGTGTACATAGTCCAAATAAGTACTAGGAAAATTTGTATATGAGAAATATACAATCAAAAAATAGAGTAAGAACTGTTTAAATACCTTAGAAGTATTTTAAAACTTTCAACAAAAACAAATTTAGGACACCATATAGCATTAGTTTTTAAAACATATTAACTTATTATGATTTTCTCTCTGGAAATTTTTAAATTTCTCTTTTCAGTAATTTTGGCCCTAGCTGTATATTCCTTTTGCTTAGCAGAAAATAAAATACACATAAAATGTACATCTGCTTGAACAACACTTTAAGACATCCTTCCAGAAGAACTGTGTTCACCAAATGGATTTGGCCATGGGACCTCTTAAATGTTTTTTTTAATTGGACGATACTTATACTTACAATTATATAAATTATATAAATGAGTGTCTTTAGTTCCACTAGTGTGCCTTCCTCAATGTCCTGAATCAACTCAAAACATTTACCTTTCATGGTCATTTTGACTGTGGGAAGAGCTAGGTGTTACACAGTTCCAGATCTGGTGAATAAGGTGGATGAGGTTACACTGTAATGTTTTTACAAGCCCGCTTTTCCATTGAATGGCACTTGGCAGCAACATTCACTGTATTTTTTAATCACAGCTTATACAGACACTCACAAAAGAGGACTTCAAGAACTGTTTTAGAAAATGGCAAGAACAATGAGAAAGTGTGTTAAAAGTGTGTGGGAGAGGGCCAGGGATTTAGCTTAGTGGCACCATGCCCACCTCGCAAGTGCAAGTTCCTGAGTTCAATCCCCAGTATCAAAAAAAAAAGTGTGTGGCATGGAGTATTTTGAGGGGAATTAATGGAGATGTGTTTTTTACTTTTCTGTGTATGTGTGTTTTGTGTTTTTTACTTTTTAAACATTCATTATACACTTTGGTCATGCTTATACATCCCAGTGGTGTAATTGCTAAATCATAGCTTTATTTCTAACTTCTTGAAGAATCTTCACGCTATTTTCCATTATGGCTATACCATCTCACATTTCCAAAAAGAGGAACACTTTACTTCTTTTTCTTTCTTTTATGTCCTTCCTTTCTTCTTTCTTTCCTCAGTACTAGACATCAAACCATGGCCTTTGCACTGAGCTACATCCCCAGACCTTCTTTACTATTTTTAATTTTGAGACAGAGTCTCATTAAGTCACTAAATTTTCCAGGCTGAGGCAGGAGGATTGTTATGAGTTTAAGGCCACCCTGAACTATATAGTGAGACCCTGTCTCAAAAACTATATGTAATGAATTAAACACTCTAATTTAAAGGTAGAAACTAGACTTATTAGGGGGAAGAATGATGCAAATATGTGCTGTATATAAGCGACACACTATATGGTCAAGGTTAGAAATAGGTTCAAAGTAAAAGCATATATCAAACAGTAAACAGGATAGTTGGAGTGGTATATCAATAGCCAACAAAATAGACTTTAAGGTAAAAATAGTTATGAGAAATAAAAGACAAAATATAATAATGAAATGGTTACTCCATCAAGAATATAAAAAATTTGGACCAGGGATTTAGCTCAGTGGCACCATACCTGCCTCACAAGCTCAAGGTCATGAGTTCGATCCTGGGTACCAAAAACATCTCCCACAAAAAAAAAAAAAAAAAAAGGAATATAAAAAATTATAATACATGTACCAAACAACAGAACTCTAAAATATATGGAGAAATATTTCACAAATCTGAAGGGATTAGTAGACAATTTAATAGAGGAGGCAATACTTCTTAACTTGTTCTTTGAAATCAGCATTACACTGATTCCAAATCCAGACCAAAAAAATCACATCTATAACTCTTATTTTAAACATCTATAACGCTTATAAATACAGATTCAAAACTCCACAAGATGCTGGCAGTCCAAATCCAGGCCGAGATTTAGCTCAGTGGTTCTGCCACCTGCCTCACAAGTGCAAGGTTCCGAGTTTGATTCCTGATACAAAAAAAAAAAAATCCAATTGCATATAAAAAGGATTATATACCATGACAAAGTGGGCTTATCCCAGAAATGCAAGGTTGGTTCAATATCTGAAAAATCAATCAATATAACACATTGTATTGACAAAATAAAGAGCAAAACTGCATTATCTCAATAGATGCAGAGAAAGTATTGACAAAATCCAATACCTTTCATAATAACAACACTCAGCAAAGCAGAAGTAGAAGGGAACTTCCTCAATTTGATAAAGCACACGTAAAAAATCCACACACCCAACACCATACTTATTGGTGAAAGATACAGCTTAGGCCCTAAAGTCAAGAATAAGACTAGGACAACTATCTCACCACTTCTAATCAGCATTGTAGTGGAGGACCTAGTGAAGTAACAGGCAAGAAAAAGCAATATAATTCATCAAATTGAAAAAGAAGAAGTAAAATTATTTCTATCTGTAGATAGAATACTTAGGAAAATATTTAGGGAAGGACAACTTGTGCACTAAAAACTATAAAACCTTGTTGAGGGAAACAAAAGATATAAATAAATGAAAGAAATTCCATGTTTATGGATATACTGCCCAGTACAATATTAAAATGTCATTTTTCCCCAAATGAGCTATAGATTCAACATAAGCCTTCTCAAATATCACCTAGTATTTTTTCAGAGATTGAGAAGTTGATCCTAAAATTCATATAGGAACACAAATAATCTTGAAAAATAACCAAAATAATCTTGAAAAAGTAGGACAAAATAGGAAGACTAACACTCTCTAATTTCAAAACTTACTATAAGGTTTTTTTTAAATAATCAAAATGGTGTGATACTGGCTTAAGTAGAGAAACAGATCAAAGGAATAAAATTAAGAGTCCAGATAAACCCTCACATCTATGATCAACTGATTATGGACACTTGTGCCACGACCATTCAATGTGGAATAAAGAATCTCTTCAACAAATGGTGCTGGACAGCTGGATATTCATATGTGAAAAAAATGAAGTCAGCTTCTTCCCTCACGTGATATACAAAAACAAGAAATGGCAATATATTCTCTTTTGGGGGGGGCGGGGTATCGGAAATTGAACTCAGGACCTTGCACTTGCCAGGCAGGCATGGCACCACTGAGCTAAATCCCCAGCCCTAGCAATATATTCTTAATATGAAACCAAAAGCATCAGTAGCAAAAGAAAAATAAGTTAGACTTTATAAAAATTAATACATTTTGGCCTAGTATGATGGTGCATGCCTATAAGCTCAGCATTTGGGAGGCTGAGGCAGGAGGATTCCTGTGAGTTCAAGGCTAGCCTGGGCCATATAGTAAGTTCAAGGCCAGTCTGAATTACATGCAAAATTCTGTCTCAAAAACAACTAAAGGGCCAGAGATTTAGCTCAGTGGCACCATGCCTCCCTTGAAAGCACAAGGTCCTAAGTTTGATCCCTGGTACAAAAAAACCCACAAAAAACCTACAAAAAAGCATTAATATATTTTGCACATCAGAAGACACTATCAAGAAAGTATAAAAGGCCCACCCAAAGAATGGAAGAAAATACAACCCATACATCTGATAAACATCTAATATGTAGAACATATATTGAGTTTTACATCTCAACAATAAGAGAAGTAACTTAATTTTAAAGTGGGTAAAAGACATTTCTCCAAAAAAGTTTGTACATATGACCAACAACCATATGAAAAGATGTTCAATGTTATTTGTGTCTGAAGAAATGGAAATCAAAACCATACTTCACAGTCACTAAAATAACTATCATTGAAAAGATAAATAATAGGGCCAGGGATTTAGCTCAGTGGTTCTGGTGCCTGCCTTGCAAACTCAAGGTCCTGAGTTCGATCCCTGGTACAGAAAAAAGAAAGACTAATATATATGACCAAAGATGTGGAGAAATTTGAATCCTCATATATTGCTGTTAGAAATGCAAAAATGGCGCAGCCATTTTGGAAAACATTATGGTACTCCCTCAAAAAATGAAGAAAAAATTACCACATGCATCAACAAATATACTCCTAAATATATACCTAAGAGAACTGAAAATATATGTCCACACTAAAACAGGCACACAAATGTTTAGAACAGCTTTACTCCCGGCAGTCAAAATGAAGGAACCACCAAAACTTCCATCAACTAATGAACGAACAAAGTATACTATATCCATACAATAGAACATCACTGATCCATAAAATGGAATGAAATACTGTTTTATGCCACAATGTGGATGAATCTTGAAACATTATGCTAAGTCAAAGAACCCAGACACAAAAGGCCACATATTATATGACTCTATATGAAATGTGCAGAAAAGGCAAACCTATTGAAACAGAAAGCAGACTAGTGGTTGCAGGGACTGAGAGGGGAGAAGGGAGTAACTACTAATGAGGATGAAATTCCTTCTGGGGTAGTGAAAATATTCTGGAATTAGTTATACAGCAGTGACAGTAACACTTCTTTGTGAAAATTGTAATACCACTGAATTGGACACTTCCAAAGGTAAATGTTGTGCTATGTGAATAAAATAAATATAATAACAGAGATGCTATACCCACCCCTTGGAGATGAACCCAGGGACATGGTGTTGTGTAGGGTAGTCCTTTAGGGCATCACTTCTTCGTGTGCCATTAGAATTTCATCACCCACAAGCTCACTGTGCAACCAGTACAGGTGAAATTCTGGACTCAGAGTTCATCCACTTAGTTTGCAGAGTTGAATCTGAATTTTGTTTCTGTTATATAACGTTGCCCTCTACCTGAACTAGGCTCACCAAGGTTATTTGGGGTTCTACAGTTCGGTTTTTTATTGTCATTTTCTAATGCCCTCTCTGCTTCTTGAAACACTGGGCAGGGAAATAAAGTCGTACTTATTGAGGACCTGTCAACTGGTCTAAATCACATTTTATTTAGACCTTCAGACAATACTGCAGCCTAGATGTGTTTATTTCTGCTTTACAGGGAAGGAAACAGAAGTCTGGCTTCTAAAAATGCCCTCCACGTTCTGCCATTAAGAATACACACATTGGGCCTGTTGATTTGCTAGGAGAAGCTTGCTGTGTGGATAGTTTTCCTGATGCAAACTAGGATGTTTTCATTGGAGGAGGAGCTCGGGACCTCGCTGTTGCTGGGAATGGCTGCTGTTCTCATCAGGGGAGCCCTGATCTTCACCGTGAGCATCACTTCCTGGCTCCAATGTGGATCCCTCAGCTTGGTGGCACAAATCCTTCATCTCACCAGTGTAGATTTTCTGGCTTCCACTACTGGCCTTTGGGTCTTCCAGGTGCAGATCCTCAATACGGACAAGCATGACACATTGCCGTGGGCTCTAGGCCACTGGCTGGACTCGAGGAAGACACATTGCCTTGGACTCTAGGCCTTCGGCTGGACTTGTGTGGGAAACTGCTGGGACCTAGGTCCTCTGTTAAATCCTTTGGGCTTCTAGTGTGAAGTTAATTTCCTGCACTCCTTTGCATTTGACTCTTTGGGTAATTATCATAAAATAACCTATAAGTTATGTGTCCTGTATTTCATGTATTCCCTTGCCGAATCTTTCTGACTACAACATCCCCTATCTCTTTCATCCCTTCCTCCTCCTTCCAACTGTTGGTCCCCTTCCCATATGCAAAAGTTACATTTCTATTTATTCTTCAATTCTTTTTTATCCACACTTTTTCCCTCCCTTCCATCCCTTCTCACTCTATCTCTCGTTGCCCTTTCCATTTAAAAAAGATCTCCCTACTTCCTATTATCTTTTATTTTGCTCCTTATTTATATTTTGGATTTCTTGTATAAAAGAAACCATGAGCTATTAAAAAAAAAAAAATACACACATTGCCAGGGATTTAGCTCAGTGGTGCTGCCACCTGCCTCAAAAGCTCAAGGTCCTGAGCTCAATCCCCAGTACCAAAAAAAAAAAAAAAAAAAAAGAATATACACATTTAATTTAAATGGGCCTGAGTTCAAATCTTGTGACATTTCCCAATGCTCACCAAGCTTCTGAACTTCAGTTCCTCATCTGTAAAATGGGGACAATCAGAGACAAAACAGAGTTATAGAGTGGTTTTGAACATTGAATGAGACAGAGAATATACCCTTCACACAGATCCTAAAATATTACAATGTTCAATAAATTTAGTCATTATTACTCTTACATGGCACCAATCAGTGGCTGAATTTTAATTAGAAACTAGATTCGTGGTGTTTTAAAGCCCTCTCTCCCACTTCATGATGTCCCTTTCCTTCCTTCTCTTTCCCTACCCAGGCTACTCACTTCATCAACTGATGAGTGTGTTGGAATGTCAGTCAGCGTGAAAAAAGACTAAATAAATCATCATCATTAGATGTACATATTCAGTTTCCCTAAAATGTGTCAGTCACAGCCTTTTCTGCATGGATCACCTCTCACACACACACTTGCACATACATCCACGTGGACTCTCTCACACTCACACTGTCACACACACACACACACACACACACACACACACGGTTTTCTTGCTGCTTTTTGGTACCAGTACTATACTTCATGGAAACTTGAGGCAGCTTGAGTTTCATGGAACATCCCTCAAAAGTCTCATTCCTTAACCTTCCTGGGCCAAGGATTTAGCTCAGTGGTTCCGCCGCCTGACTCACAAATGCAAGGACCCAAGTTTGAACCCTGGTACCAAAAAAAAAAAAAAAATCTTCCACAGAAACTCCAGGACGTGTTTCAGAAGCATGCACAAACCTCTCCTCTCCATAAACTGATCAGCTTCCAGTCTCTTCCAGCTTCATCCGGTCTCCATGGAATGTGCTTATCAATCTGACTCCAGGGGATGAGGCCAAACAGCCTGGTACCCTGAGGGCCAAGGAGGCTTGTACAAGCTTGCAACATGTCATGCACAAGTGGGTTGACACAGGATTTCAACTTATCTTCTGTTAACTTCCATCAGACTCAGATTACCTCCCCACCAGTGTGGCCCTTGCAGAGTCAGTGTCTTCTGTTGCAATCTCGCTTTCTTTTGTGATCAGTCCATTAGCATCAATAAAGCATGACCTCGTGCCATGCTCATTGTGACCCATGGGTATCACAGCTTACAGCAATTGCTGGTCCTGCTGGGCTCTCTGGTACAATTTGGCAATGGAGCTTACCATTCTCCGGGGCAACTCCACGGAGTGAGGGGCAGGCATGGTGTCCAATGGGCCTGGCTTTGGATCAAGCTTTCTTCTGCAAGAACTTGTTGTTCAGTGAGGTCTTAGAACCTGTTTGTTCATTAGTAAAAGGCATCTCTTTGTAGCTACCTAACTAGTAGGGCTGGGGTTAGGGAGAAATAAATGAAACAATATAATAGGCACCATAGTAGTTACTAATACTGCTGTTGTTCTTAGGATGCCTAGAACCTGACAGGAACACACTTCATATTGTGCTCTTTTTAATCTGTTACTTGACTGGTTAAAAAATTTACCATGGTGAAAGAAACCTCATATATGCATTCTTTATATCCACTCAACTTATAGGACTTGCGGATTTTTTTTTAAAAATCCTGAACGTAGGGTAAAGTTGAGCTGCAAAGATGACTGCCACATTATTATTTATAATGCTGAAAAGATTGGAAAAAACTTAAGAAAAATGAGTTCATAAATGATGGTGGTCCCAATGCAATGGTGACCAGCCGCCCTTTAAATGCCTAAAAGAACGTGAAGGACATGGAAAGGTGTTTACAATGTATATAGCGGACTATATATTGTTAAAAGGCAGTCACAGACAACATCTAGAGTTGGTCCTGATTTGACTTAGGGATTAGAGAAGCCCGTATCTGAACACATAGAGAAAATCAAAAGGACAATCAAGAAAATGCTCAAAGCCAGTAGTCTCACTGAATCTTTTTTTCTGTTCTATATTTTCTAAATTTTTGATACTGAAAATATTGACAAAAAAGACAAGTCCCCTCCTTTTTCAGTAATGGGGATTGAATTCAGGACCTTCTCACTGAGCTCCATTGCCAGCCCCTTTCTGAGAAAGGGTCTCACTAAGTTGCCTAGACTGGGCTCAAATTTGTGATGGTCCTGCCTCAGCCTCCCAGAGTGCTAGGGTTACAGGTGTGCACCATCTTGCCTGGCTTTGTGACATGCTTTTTAAAAGAACTTTGCTCATTTTTCTGTTGGGTTATCTGACTTGTAATAATGTATATGTGCTGATCCTCCAAAACAAATATAATTTTTATGTATCACCAACAGATACTAATAAAATAAAGAATCCAATTGGGGCTAAGCATAGTAGTTCATTCCACAATCCTAGTCACTAAGGTGAAAGAGACAGGAGGATTGCAAGCTCAAAGCCACCCTGGGCAACTTAGTGAGATCCTGTCTCAAAATAAAATTTAAAAAGGGGCTACGAGTACAGTTCAGTGGCAATCAATTTCCTATACTAGAAAGAATAATCTGCCTTGGAAGGTGAAAAAAGGCCAGTAGTATTAGTACCTTACTTGGTCCTTCTTCAAGACACATTTTTCTATATGTCTGAAGTCATAACAAATTTGTTTAAACAACTTGCAGTTTTTATCAGTATTTCACTAAGAATATGTTAGTCTGAGTTAAGAAATATTCGTATATTCTGTACACATGCTATATTAAGTTCATGGATTGCAAATATCTTTTCCTGTTATATGGACTTGATTTTTCAAGCTCTTAGCATTGTGTTTTGATGAAAGAGTATCTCAATGCTCTACAGTCCAACAGAATGCTGTGTCCCCCCAGCAAGAGTGAGCCCCAATCACAGGACACACCATGCCAGCCAAAAGCAGGAAGGGCAAAGTCATCTTAGACTAGGTATGTGTCCCTGTAAGGATGACCTGCCAATCCTCTCAAGATGGAAAAGGGTCAATAGCACTCCTACTCCATTCACAAGACTACTTTTATCAGTCGGAGTCCTTGAGGAAAATGCCAAGATGGTATTAAATGTCCAAGCAAGGAAGGATTTGCAAAAACCTTAGAGAAACCACAAGTATAGGAGGCCCCAAGAGTTGTGCAATGCAGTGCTCTGAGGCCATCAGCGAGTCCTTGAGCTGAAGTCCATGTTTCCAGGAACCCATCTGTCCTGATATGTTCTGTAAGGCTTACACACTGCTGGGAGCAGCCCATGGGAAACACGGTCACAGGGCAAACTCAGTGATGGAATTCAGGGCACAGAAGCTGGTCTTTGGTTACTTGTACTCTGTAGTTGAAGTTCTGCTAGACACATTTTCATGGTCGCCATACCAAGATAGTCGCTGGAAGAGGAGGAGAAAGTAGTGGTGAATGGGAAAGATGACTGATGTGTTCACTTTGGAGACATCTTTTCTTCTTTGATACATCTTTTCTTCTTAGGTATTCCACAGCCAGTCAGATAGAAATTTGGAATTTAGCAAGAGGATCTGATTTGCTCAGGTAGGACATTAAGGAGTGACCTATAGAGACCTTATGACAAAAGGGGTCTAATATGTCTCCTTAAAGGGGATATGAAGCACTCAGAGGCCCCCAGATTTCAAGAACTTCTGGCTCTTTCTGCCCAATGAGTTAGCTGACCAGGTAAAGAGAGCAGAAAAAGATGAAAGAGAAAAAGAGGTCCTGCATCATAGGTGGTGAGGGGAGCCATTCCCAGACTTGAGGCCCCTCATTACTAAAACATTTCCCCAGTGGCTGAGGATATATCACCTGCCTAGCGTGAACAAGGACCTGGGTTATATCGCTGAACTGGAAAATAAACAAAACACCTCCCCCAAACATGGCAGCTCAAGTCTACAGACACATTTCAACTATACGTCTCTACAGCAAATTGGCTTTTCCCACCTGGAACCCAAACATAGCCAAAAGTAAGTTATACCCATATTTCAATAAGAATCTTAGAGGGACACCAATGTGCATTCATTATCCACAAGAGTACGTTTTCATGTATGCTTCTACTCACACCTGCACAGTGCCAAAGGTGTGAGCAGTCAGATGTGGTCATCTCAGCAGTCCTGCTGTCCAAGCTGGGAAAGAGCACGTGGGGCTAGGAGTTAGGATTAACACCACAGCGACCAAGGCACCAAAGCTTGCCAAGTCAGGAGATGATTTCTGTTTAATAAAGCTTTTAGGTCTCAATGACTGCTTTGAAATCCACACACATCAGTGTGCAGTTCTCATACCTGGGGAAGCCAGAAGTCCAAATACGAGGCTTGAACAGACAGCGCCATTCAAAATGGGAGAAGGGCCCATCCTTCTGCCTACCACTCAGCACCTGTGAACATCTGTCTGGGCTGGTCTGTCCAGTACCATACAGTCACCTCTACTCACTCCCATGAGTTCCTTGGCAGACTGGCCTGGGTTTGTGGACAAGGGCAAGATGTCACCCCTGTACCAAATTCTGCACTTACTTACATCTGCTACTGACCCATGCAGCCAACTAGAAAATGGTACCCCTTCAAGACACTTTTCTTCTATATGTCTAAAAATTATACTAATTGTGTTCGATTTACATGATCTCCTGTGATAACTGATAAATATGCAAATGTGATAAATATGCAAATTAGTGTCTACTTTATCAGTGATGCTGTCCTAGATGTATACTTAGTTTACAACCTAGATAACAACATGCAATGTCAACTTGAAAGGATTGAGAAACACATAGTGATTAGTGGAGCCCAGTTCTGGGTGTGTCTGTGGGTGATTGACATGTAGACAACAAACTGAGGAGGAAAGACCCACTCCTCAAGTGGGTGGCCCCACCTAATAGGCTTG
The DNA here is from genome assembly GCF_000247695.1 of Heterocephalus glaber. The sequence goes on from NW_004624766.1 coordinate 4,644,421, forward strand.
TAACCTGAATGGAATAAGAGAAAGTAGTAGTAGTCTTCCCTTTTGCTTCTTTGGAGGAGCTCCCCTGTCTGCCATCACCTTTGGACATTTTTCTCCAATTTCTTCAGGCTTCCATCACAGACTCTTGAGTCTTCCATCTCAGGCTTTCCAACAGACTCACACCAGACTGCAGTGAGCTCCAGGCCTTTGAGCCTCTCAGCACACAGGCAGCCATTTTGTGCTCTGCCACCCGACTCTGCAGGCAGCCATTAGAAGGCTACTTTGCAGCTCTGTTCTTCTAGTGAACCCTAACTGATACACAGCACATGACAGCTATCTCAGCAGTACGTGGCAACATCTCAGCTCAGGATCCAGGAACTGTCCTTCCTTTGCCCTTTTACACTATTAAATTCAAGACTACTTTTTGAAAGGAAAACAGCTATCCCAATGAACTAGCACCCTGTGCTAGGAATTTCACGGCTTTAAGACTCAGGTTCTGCCTGGAATGGCAGACAAAGCCCTAGAGAGACAGAAGACAAAGACTTTCAGCCTGAGAGGCGTTCAAGAAACCAAGTGAGGCCTTCCAACTGAGGATGGGTTTCAGGCAGCCCAGAACACCAGGGTCCCAGTGTTTGCAGCCGAATCTGCTCTGTGCAGGGCTCTCCTCCTGGGTCTCTTTCTGGTGGCTCCCAACAACCCACTGTGCTTCTCATTCCCAAGGTCGCTCCTGCAGCAGCAGATGTGGCTGATCAACAGGCTGAGGTCTCTGGTTGGGAAGGGTGCCGGCCAGCACTGGGGAGCCACAGCACGCTCTGCTCTCCAAGGTCAGTCGGTGGGCAGAGGGAGAGGGCTGAGCCAGCCTCACCACAGATCCCAGGGACACTGCTCCTCACTCCACAGATCACTGCTCAGAAGCCCCACCCACAGCCCTGAAAAGGCCAATTGCAGTTTAAATTTTTTTGGTTTTATATTTAACAGTAAGAAAAATGAACAAGGAGGGTGGGGCGTGCCTATAGTCCCAGCATTAGGCCGGGCTGAGGCAAGGGCAATCCCTTGAGCCCAGGAGTTCCAAATGAGCCTGGGTAATATACTGGGACCCAAGCTCCAAATCAAAATACGAAAAGGCAACAGAAGAAGTATGAAAAAGAGAGTAGAGGGCTGGGGATTTAGCTCAGTGGTTCCGTCGCCTGCCTTGCAAGGTCCCGAGTTCGATCCCCGGTACCAAAAAAAAAGAAAAAGAGAGTAGAAAATTTCCTTTGATCTTATTAAACAAAATTAGTTATATGGTTTTATCTGATTATGGAAATATAAAAGTTGTAGAAAATCTGCAAGATAAACATAGTAAGGTAAACATTTTATTATTCAGTGTCATTTTGGTATGTTTGGTCTTTTTTCCATGGGTATTGCTGTAAACTAATAAACGGTTTACTATATTTATTTTTATGTTATAAGCATTTTTCAAGTAATTTTAAAATGCATTGCTATCTCCCTTTTTTCTCTCTCCTTTCTTGTTTTCCTTTTTCTGAGATGGGGTCTCACTATGTTGCCCAGCCTGACCCCAAACTCTTGGGCTCAAATGATTCTCCTGCCTCAGCCTTTAAAGTAGCTGGGACTACAGGCATATGCCACCATGTGGGCCTCTTTCTTTTTTGCTTTTGAAATCAATTTTTATTTTTTAATCAAATTGACTAGGCGCTCTGTCTCTATGGTACAAAATTTGAAAAATATTAAAATAACATTCCCCCAAGGGACCAGTAGTGTGAGCTTATGTCCTTCCTGAGATAGAATATAAGATTTACATACACACATATACACTAATATATTTAGGATATAGTTCCCCAACAGTACCAGAGCTAAGTGAACGACCTCATTCTCTAGCACCCCCCAAGGTGGCCCTGATAATCCTCACCAGGTGTATTCCTAACTCCTCCCCTCCCACACTGCATCAGGCCTGGTCTGTGTGACCCCCCCTAGGGCAGTGGCAAGGGTGTTTTGTAACTTCTGAGGCTAAATCACAAAAGGTATCATGACTGCCATCTGCCTCCTGGATCTCTCAGGAGAAAGCCAGTCGTCACCAGATAACCCAGGTCATCAATGGCCCCCGGGGAGCCCCCAGGAGAGACTGAGACCTTCCATCAGCCAGGTCACTCCGCCAGCCCGGTGAGTGAGCAGCAAGCTGAGCCTTCAGGGTAGACAACCTAAGGTCCTAGCTGGGCTGCTCCAGAACTCCTGACCTACGAGTAGCTCGAGAGAGAACAAGTGTTTATTGTTGTATAAAGCCACTAAATTTAACCCAGTGGCAACTCCTAACCTTAACAAAGGTTATCAAGCCTATTAGCCTTTTACTAGTAACTTTGGCATCTCATGCTCTTTTAATTTGTTTCTTTCTCTTGATTCAAGATCAGCACCTGTTTCATGTATTTAAGATCAGTATTTTATTTTCTGTGAGCTATGTACTTTTTCTAAATAAAATATGTGCTTTTTCATGGAGGTATAGTATTCCACCTATGAGTTTAACCTGACTTGTTTAACCATTTTTATTAGACACTGAATTTCCATATTCTGATAGTAATGACACTGAGATAAATATCACAAATATTTGTCTATATAGCTGATCATTTTCTGAAAGGAAATCACTATAAAGGGAATTACTAGGTGAAAGTGCATTATGGGACAGAATATATGTAAGAGGAGCTGCCTGAAATCTAACTTTGAGCCTCCTGTACAAACTAGCAACCTCCTTAATATGGAAGTTTCATTAATGAGGGGCTGGGGCTGTAGCTCGGTGTCAGAGCATTCTCTTAGCTATACTTGTAGTATTCATCTCTCTCCCCTTCACCAAAGTGAACATTATCATTTTTTAAAAAAAGATGTTGCTAACCTAAAGACCAAAACTGGCCCCATACTGTCAAAATTGTTTGGGAAGCACGTTCATCAAAAACCCTAACAAATTTGAGGTCACACCAAGTCAAGATTATAGAGGCTCCTATGAAGTCTGTCATTACCGATTCCTACTGTCACCTGCCTGTCACCTAAAATGAGCCCAGCTTGGATAACAACATAAGACAAAGGACAAAGCTGCTAGGCTTGAGCATCCCCTAGACACTGGGGTCCTTCTGCTGAAACTTTGGCCACAGTGGATTCCAGATTTCTGGGGCAGCTCTGATTATACGTGCTCTGGTCATAATCCCAGAAACATATGCATGCTTTGCCAGCCTTTGTGTCCCCAGATGGGGTGTGGAAAATGTGGGTGCAAATCTATTACTCATGCATCTCCTTGGCCCACACTCACCAAGCCTGGAAGCAGGGCAGGCCAGGAGGACAATCAGGATGTATGCAAGGGTGGTAGAGCCCAGGGCCTTGCCTACCAGTCAAGAGGAAATGGCTCCTACAAGGAGGCCATTCTCCAGAGCTGAGAGGGTCCTTTGATAAAAGCCCGAGGCCCAAAGAGGGTTCGTGCAATGATACTTCTACACTGCAGGCCTGCATCCTTTCCCATTCAGCGCCACCCCTGCGTCACTGAGCCCCTGTGACCTGTCTGCTTCTCCTGCCCTGGACATTCTCACAGGGGCTCTTTGCCTGCTGGCCCTGCTTCCAACACGTGACAGTCCAGAGGCCCTGCCTGCCTTTCTCACTGGGAACGTGGGTCACAGCCTGACTGTGGGGTATTAATAGGATGAGGAAACAGCCTGTTCCCCACACCCCTAGGCAACCTGGCCACTGTGGGCCACGGCACACCAGGACCCCTCAGCAAAGGCCCTGCTTTCCCTAGACAAAGGCTGGGAGGCTAAACCCTCCAAACTTATGCCCCTCATAAGGACCACACTTTCTAAACAAAGCCAGTCAGGATATTGAGTAAGATAGGGGTGTCCGATTGTACTATGGCAGAAGCTCCTCATAGAGCTAAGAAATGTAGCAGGCTTTTTTTCTGTGGAGAACATCACTTACAAATAAGACAGAGAAGGGAGAAATCTCCATGTGTTAGTCATTGTCTTTTTCCCCTGGAACCCCTGACCTCTTCCCTAACAAGCCAAGTCATCCATTTTGCCTGGAGAAATAGTGAAGGCCTTCCGGGGTAGCTTCACGGAGCTGTAGATTTGAACCATAGAGTGATGGCACTCAAAGAGTTAGGCTCCTTTCTGTAATCACATTTCATTTCTCTACTGAAGTCACTTGACTTAAAAGTCCTTGACACAAGTAAACTACCAACACTATTTTTACACTGAAGGGCAGTCTGCCCATTTGGAGGGTTAGGGACAAATAGAGCCAAGGTTGTTATTGAGGATAAAGGATGAAACAGTTTTCTAAGCACAGAAAAGGGGGTGAGGGAAGAAGAGAGTGTGGCATGTTAGAGGAACAGGTGGAGACCTTTCATGGCCATGGGAACATAACAAAGAAATTAGCTCAAAATGAAGCAAGAGAGGTAGGCTAGATTTTACAGGTTGGCCAGATTAAGACTTTTAGATGCTACTCTAAAAGCAATGGAGAAATCATTAAAGGCTTTATGTTTGAGAGGAAGAAAAGCTTCAGAGCAGAAAAATCATTACATTGGATTTCCATTTTCACAAAACTATCTTAGGGACAGGTCTTCCAAAATGGCAGAGTAAAGAACTCAGTGTCCTCAGGCCCAGTGAACCGCAATGGTTTTAAGAAAACAATGATTTAAAGTCTCCAGAAATTGTCTGAAGGGTATACAGCAAAAGGAGAAATATTCACTCAAAAAAATCTATTCAATCTTTGCAAGCCACTAACCACTTTTATCCACTCCCACCTCCATGGTTCTCCACTTCAGGTGGAAATAACAGTCAAGAAGCAATCAAGGGCCGGGGATTTAGCTCAGTGGTTCCACTGCCTGCCTCACAAGCACAAGGTCCCAAGTTCGATCCCCAGTACCAAAAAAACAAAACAAACAAAAAAACACCATATGGCTAGGGGCTGGGGGTTTAGCTCAGTGGTTCCACCGCCTGCCTCGCAAGCACAAGGTCCCAAGTTCGATTCCCAGTACCAAAAAAAAAAAGAAGCAATCAAGAAAATGAGACCCTTCTCCCTCCATCTCCCAGTTGGAGCTTGTGAGTTTAATCCACGAGAAGCTGTGAAGACTTTGAATCTACCACACTGCTCTCTCCACTGCTACCTACTTACATTGCAGGAGCTCCACTAGGCAGATTCAGCCACAGGACCAGGAGAGGGTTACTGCTCCTCCAGCCAACCCCGCCCCCTTGGAGGACAGCAACTCCTGCAGGCATAGCAGGCTGCAAATACTAGCAACCCAGCTGCCTCCACAACTACTCCATATGCCCTTGGGGCACAGTTTCCATGCCAGGAAGGTCAAGGCAGGAAAACAAGAGATGTCCACCCTCCTAACCCAACCTTCTTCCACTCACAGGGCAAGAGCTGATAACAGTGGTGTTCACCTCCAATTCTGGCACAGTGGCACCGAGGTTCCATCCTGGGGCAAGCTGGGCCCGGAAATAAGGGCTCCGTGGTACTGCCCGAAGGGACCAGCTATTTGAAAGGGGTGGGAGAACTCCATGCCCAAGAAAGCTGAAAACCATGCACGTGCCTCGGAGAACAGCAAGAGGAGGTTGTTTGCTCTGTTACAGGAGCGAAATACAGTGGACCCTGAACAACTTGAGTTAGGACTAGAATTTGTTTTAACTTGAGTTATAGGTCTTGAGTTACAACCTGAATGCCAGCGGCTTATGCTTCCAGATGGTCTCAGATACAGATTAAACCCTTAAAGAGTTCTGGAAGGAACATTACAACATCCTTTCCTGCATGGGGTTGAGAAATCCTGGGCCAGGGTCTCTCTAAGGACACTGAGATCTGCCTGGATACAGGAGAGAGACTTTGAAGGCAGTATAGAGGAGGCTGAGCCTTCAATTGACCAATTTGAGTTACAACCTGCCCTCGGGAATGAATTGAGTTCGTAAGTCAAGGGTCCACTGTAGCAGTGGAGGCAGAAGTTTAACAGATTCAGGGCAAGAGATAGCCAAGGAGACACTTCACAGGATCAGAGTCAGTGCTGGGGTCAGGGCGGTAATGCACACGTTCACAGCTGCCCCCCGCAGCAATCAGAGATGTGGGGGTGGACTTGAAAGCATTCCCCAAGCCTGACATGGCCAGACAACACAAGGTGAAGGTTCGTCAAATAAAGAGTTTAAGCAGAGCATCTGACCACATACTCAGAGAGCAACAAGCTACTCTACCCCAGAGGCAACTCCTAAGAAGCTAAGCTTAACAATGAAGTCCCACTCCCCCAGGCAGTCGCATGCACCGAACTGCACCAGCCCAGGAGCAACCAGAGAGCAGACTTAAGTTATGCATCCTTGGTTGAATGTAGGGGCAAAAATGTAAACTTGCTGGTTTGTGATTGCAAACTACCCACCTATCCAACAGCAACAGGTAAAAATCGAACCGGCACTTTCCAGTTTGGCATGTAAGAAACTTGGAAGCCACTGCACCATCCTAATTGTAATACACAGTGGCACGAGCTGAAAGCTCAACAGTTCTTAACTCCAGTAGAGAAGTGGGATCACCATGAACCTCTCTCTGCCTTCCAAGCTGGAGAGACCAGCAGGTAAATGCAGAGAATCACAACTTACCGCTGGCAGAGTAAGGAAACTGCAATGGACAAGACACTGCAGGCTCGGGGTGGGCAAACTGTGAAATTAAAGTTCAAGGGGAGCCCAGTCACAGGGGCTCCGCACTTTGTGAGTTTTACCTCCTGGAGTTCTTGTAGGTTCTCACGATGACTACTAGAGAAAAACCCTATTGTGCTTCTGGCAGAGAGATGGGGAAAGGAACCATCTTGAAATACACTCGGGCATTCCATTCTTCTTAACAAGTTCTGCCCTCGGGAGACATTATTTAACTAAAACTGAACCAGCTGGAGTTTTATCAGAGCCCAGTTGACCTAGGGAAAGGAAAATACCCAACCCTGCTTGTTCTAGCTTTCCACGTGGAGGAAATAAAATACTTGGGTCCAGCCCCTCCCAGCCTTCCACAGGGCAAGGAGGAGACCCATCTCCAGCCCACTGACCTCATCCTGTACCCCCAGGCTGGGAGTGTGGGGCTCACAGCCCGAAGGCACAAGGCCACTGCCAGACTGGGGAAGTCATCATCGCCTGCAGGTTGCCTCCCTCCCTAACACCTGACAAAAGCATTGCTGAGGTCTGTACGGCAGGTCTGTGTGTGCTGGTGCCTCATGCCTGGCGAGCAAGAAAACACGAGAAGACATACTAAAGGCAAAGAACACAGTGTGAAGAAACAGAGCAAGCACCCGAACCAGACCCATTGATGACAAGGATGTTGGAATTATCAGGAAGGGAGGTCAAAACGATAATTATTAATATGCTGCAGGCGAAAATAGACAGCAAGTAGTGACAGATGGACAATCTAGAGTGAGAAACTCCAAGAAATAAAAAGAAATCTCTAGATTGAAAACATTGTAACATGAAGATTGCCTTTGATTGGCTCATTAAAAGACAGCACACAGCTGAGGAAATGCTCCATTAAAACCACAAAGGTAGGTGGGGCATGGTGGCACACGCCTGTAATCCCAGCGCTTAAGAGGATGAGCCTGAGGCAGGAGGATTGTTGCAAGTTTGAGGCCATCCTGGGCTCCATACTGAGTTCAAGGTCAGCCTGAACTACACAGTGAGACCCAGTCTCAAAAACAAAACAAAACTGCATAGCCAGGGATGTAGCTCAGTGCCACAGTGCCTGCCTGGCAAGTGCGAGGTCCTGAGTTCAACCCCAGGTACCAAAAAAAATATACTACAAAGAGGGCTGAGTTTGGTGATACACATCTGCATTTCCAGCACTCAGGAGGCTGAGTTAGGAGCATTGTGACTTCAAGGGCTACATAGCAAAACCCTGTCTCAATCTCCCTCCCTCAAAAAATAATGGAAGACAAAAATAGGAACACAGAACAAGGGCAAAAACTAAAAATTGCAAAGTATATAGTAGCTATTAATCCAACTATATTAATAATAACCTTTAAACCTGAATTCCAGCACTTGGGAGGCTGAAACAGGAGGATTGCCATGAGTTTGAGCTCAGCCTGGGCTACATAGTTAGTTCAAGTCCAGTCTGAACTATATAGGGAGAACTTCTTTCTCAAAAAAAGTATAAATAATGATAATGATGACTTTAAAAGAGGCTAAACCAATCAAGGAATAATCCCTAGATCATTAGGATAAAAGTTAAAAAGCAGGGGGAAACTTGAGGCTACACAATAATCACATAGAAAGTGAGCAGTAAGTACCCAAATTGCTACAATGATATCTAAAATGTCCACTAGTCACTAAAACAGGCAATGTGGAAAGAAGGAGAAAAATGTAACCCATATGCAGGAAAGAAAGCAGGTAATAAAAATTACTGTTGAAGGGGCCCAGATGGTGGAAATAAGCACAAAGATTTCAAAGCAGTTATTACAAATATGTCCAAGCAACTAAGGGAAACCAGGTTTCCAGAATCAAAGAAAGGTGTGGCAATATCTCATCAAATGGAGAAAATCAATATAAAATAGAAATTATTTAAAAGAAACCATAGCGCCAGGGAATTAGCTCAGTGGTGCCGCCACCTGCCTCGTGAGTGCAAGGACCCAAGTTCGACCCCTGGTACCAAAAAAAAAAGAAAGAAAATGAAGCAGGAAAACAGTGTTAAATGTGAAATATCATTAAGTACATGTAAGGGGAGTATCAGAAAGGAGAGAAAAGAACAGAAAGAATAATCAAAAATTCAATGGCGAAAACTTTTTGAAATTTGATGACAAGCAGAAATCTATGCCGTCAGGAAGTTTGATGAACTCTGGGGAGGCTGAACGCAGAGTGATCCAGATATGTCATAGTCAAGATGTTAACTACAAAGAGGAGAAGAATCTTGAAGGCAGCACAGGGAATTCTTATCAGAAACACTTGTCAGGTGTGGTGGTGCACGCCTGCAGTCTCAGCACTTGGGAGGCTGAGGCAGGAGGATTGCCATGATTTCGAGACCACCCTGGGCTGCATAGTGAGTTTAAGGTCAGCCTGAACTACATAACAAGATCCTGCCTCAAAAACAAAACAGAACAAGGGCCGAGGAATTAGCTCAGTGGTGTCATGCCTGCCTTGCAAGCACAAGGTCCTGAGTTTGATCCCTGGTACCAAAAAAAAAAAGAAAAAAGGAAAGAAAAACCAAACAAACAACAGAGTCCCTAAAATTAAACACATAAAACAGAGTGGACTGCCCAAAGATCATAGTAATTACCATCAAAGGAGAATTACTAAATTAGAAGACAAATCTAAAGATTTTACAAGAAATAGAGTAATGAAAATATTAGTGGGAGGATAAAGATAGAGGACACAATGAGATGCTCCAATATCTTTAGTATTTAATTCCAGAACAAGGAACAGAGAGGATGCAAGAAAGGTGATATTCAATGGAATTGAATTTTCCAGAACTGATAATATCAGTCTTCATATTATATGACCTTAATGAGTGAAATAGTAAAAATAAAAGTATAAATGCTATACTATTGTAAAATAGAAAACACTAAAGAAAGAAAAATATCAAAAAGGTAGCCAGTAAGAAAAGACATAACTTACACAGAACAGCAATAAACTGATAGTTTGTCAGCAACAAGTAGAAAACAGAAAACAATGGAATTTGATAGTACAGAATTTTTAAAAGCTGTAGCACAATATAGTGAACAACACTATGTCAGTAAAGCTTCAATGAAATTAACAATCTATCAAACTGTGTTATCAAAATTGACTCAAAAAAACCTGAATAAGCCAGCAACTACTTGAATTAATAGCCAAATATCCTTCCCCCAAAAAAGAACAAGGATCAGTATTATGAAGTTTCCCAAATCTTTTAAAAAAAGAGAGCAATGATCTTCTTTTATATAAACTTTCAAAAGAAGATAAAAAGATAGTAATGGGCAGGCGATTTAGCTCAGTGGTTTCGGCGCCTGCTTGGCAACCACAAGGTCCCAAGTTCGATCCCTGGTACCAAAAAAAAAAAAAAGATGATAAGATGCTCAGTTTGTTCTGAATCTAATAAGACATTGATACCAAAACTAAAAAAAAGGACAATACAGAAAACTATAGAAAATACAATACAGAAAAATATAAGAAAATTATAGATAAATCTCTCAACTAAACCTAGAATTAAAAATCTTAAATAAAATATCAACAAATTAAATACAATTGTACCTTAAAAAGAACACATCATACTTAAATTCATTCAAGAATCCATGGGTAGGGCCAGGAATTTAGCTCAGTGGTTTCGCCACTTGCTGCACAAGCGCAAGGACCCAAGTTCAATCCGATCCCCAGTACCAAAAAAAAAAAAAAGAATGCATGGGTAATTTCACGTTAAAATGCCTATCACTTTACCACATTGGTGGACTTTGAAAACTACGTTATCACCTTTCAGTTTCGTGCTTGCTAAAACCTTCTACTGAAAGCTCACCTTTGTTGTAACAAATATACTAAATAATAATTTAATATTTATTTTGGCTTTTAAAATTATTTTCAATTGTGGTAAAATGCATAAAACAAAATTTACCCTTAGCCATTTAAAAATATAGTTTAATGTCAAATATACCCACGATATTGTACAACTCATCTCCAGAATTTTTTCAACTTGCAGGACTGAAACTCTATGATCCATTCAATAACATCTTCCATTGCCCCCATTTCCAACTTCAGACCACCATCATTCCACTTCCTTCATCTATGGATAATATTCCATTGTACATACTATGTTTTGTTTATTCATCTCAGTTCTTGACTGTAGTGCATAATGCTGCTATGGACATGGGTGCACAAATATCTGAGACTCTGTCTTCAATTTTTTGGATGCATGTTCAGAAGTAGAATAGTTGGATCCTGTGATACTTAACTGTTACGTCAACTTGTGTAAGAAATGCCCAACTGACTGGGTTTGCTTAGTTCTGGGTGTGACTGAGTGGACTTACTGAAGATGGAAGACCCACCCTGGGTCTGAGTGGCACCAGCCAATAGGCTTGTAGCCTGAGTGGTATAAAAAGGGAAAGAAGGAAAGCTTGCTTTGGTTTCAGAGCAGCTCCATCATTCGCCATTGCCTTGGGACAGCCATCTCCTGGCTTCCATTGCAGACTCTCCAGCTTCCTAACTCAGATATATTAATGTATTTCTCTAGTGAGCACTGACCAATACAGATCCTAATATAACTCTATTTTTTGTTCTTTGTTTTTTGGTACTGGGGATCAAACTCGGGACCTTGTGCTTAGGCAGATGGTGGAACCACTGAGCTAAATCCCCAACCCAAGATAACTCTATTTTTGATTTGTTGAAAAACAGCCACAGTGGCTTCCACAATAGCTGTACCATTCCCACAAACCGTACAATATTCCAAATTTCTCCACATTCTCAGCAACACTTGCTGTTGTCTGCTGTTTTGCAAGCAGCCATGAATGGGGGTGAGGGGCAATTTCATTGGAGTCCTGATTTGCATTTTCTTTCTTTTTCTTTTTTTGACATCAGGGATCGAACTTAGGACCTTGCTTTTGCCAGGCAGGTGCAGTGCCCCTGAGCTACATCCCTGGCCCTGATTTGTGTTTTCCTCAGGATCCATGCTGTTGCATATCACTTCATGAGTTTTTGAGGATGTATGTAATATTTTTGAGAAATAACTATTCAGTCTTCCAAAATGATTGTGTTGTGTGTGTATGTGTGTGTTTTTTGAGTAGTAGAAGTTCTTTATATATACTGTCTATTATAGAGATGGTTTGTAAATATTTTCTCCCCTTCTTCAGGTTGGCATTCTGCTGATGATGTCCTTTGATGCACAAAAGTTTTAAATTTTGAGATAGTCCATTTATCTCTTTTTATATTTGTTGCCTGTATTTTGGTTTCATAGTCAACAATACTTTTTGAATGTAGATATCAGTTAGGCAATGTCAGTGCTGTAGAAGTTGAGGTCTCCTTTCTAATACCTGCTACATAGAAAAATTTATGCAGATTGTATTTATCAGACAGGCATTTAAAATTTTTCTTTTTTTATTAATGCTTCTTAATTTTTTATTTTTATTTTTTGGTATCAGGGATCGAACTCAGGACCTTGTGCTTGTAAGGCAGGCGCAGGAACCACTGGGCTAAATCCCTGGCCTTAATGCGTCTTAATTTTATAAAATACTGCTGAGGGTTGTTTCTGTTCTTGGTTTTTTTGAGACAGGTTTCACTATGTAGTTCAAGCAATCCTCCTGCCTCAGCCTCCTGAGGGCTGAGATTACAGGTATGTGCCACCACGCCTGGCACAATACTGGGTTTTAATGCTGATAATACATTTTGATCATATCTGTCGTCCCAATTTCCTTCCCTTGTACTTCCTCCCAACCCTCCTTATTACCTTCCATTTACCTAATAATAGTCTCCCATCTATTTCCATGTCATCTTTTCTAGATTTCACATATTAGGAAGAACAGGTCATACTTGTCTTTCTGAGTTTGGCTTCTTTTGCTCAACACGATGATCTCCATTTCCAAACATTTGCTTGTAAATGGCAGAATTTTGTGTATATATACCACATTTTTATACATTCATCCAGTGGCAGGCACTTAGGCCTGTTCCATATCTTGACTATTATGAATTGTGACACAAGAAAAATGGATATTCAAGTATCCCCATAATAAGCTGACTTTAATTCCTTCCGCTGTAGACCAAGGAGTGGTACAGCTAGATCAACTGAAAGGTTAATTTTTAGTTTCTAGAGGAGCCACCATACTGAGTTCCATAATGGCTGTACTAATTTACATACCTGTCACACTGTACAGTGTGCAGTGTGACCCTGCCATACCTTTGCCAGCATTTATTATTTTTTGTGTTCTTTGGTTTTTTTCCCATTAACTTTATTGGTACATTTTAGGTATACAATACAGTTACATTCATACATTCATCATTGGGATCTTGTACCATTACAGGAGTCTCTTGGTTCTTATTTTTTTTCCCCCTTCCCTTGTCCTCCCTACACCCCCTCCACCCTTCCCTATTTGCAAAGACTTTGTTTCCATTTTTTTCCTTTTCTCATATTTTTTCCTTTCCCTTTTTTCCCTTCCCCTACCCCTCCCAATTCCCCTGCTCTTTTAGACCTTTT
>NW_004624766.1:4661122-4673795 GCF_000247695.1 Heterocephalus glaber
TCTATTCTATTCTATTCTATTCTATTCTATTCTATTCTATTCTGATCTATATGTCTATTTTTATTCCAGTACTATGCTATTTTTTAATTACAGTTTCTTTTTTAAGTACAACTTGAAATCAGTTCATTGTAATGCCTCCTGTCTTCCTCTTTTTGCTTAGGATTGCTTTGACTATTCTTGATCTTTTCTGTTTCCATATGAATTTTGAGATTGTTTTTTCTATTTCCATGAACAATTTCTTTGAATTTGGATGGTAATTACATTGAATCTGTAGATTGCTTTTGGTTATATAATCATTTTAACAATATTAATTCTGCCAATCCATGAACATAGGTGCTCTTCCCATTTTCTAGTGTCTTCCTCAGTTTCTTTCTTCAGTGCTCTGTAATTTTCATTGTAGAAGATGTTCACTTCCTTGTTTATGTTGACTCATAAGTATTTATTTAATTTTTTGAAGCTATTGTGAATGGAATTGTTTTCATGCTTTCTCAGCTTGTTCATTATTGGTGTATAGAAAAGCTATTAATTTTTAAATGTTATTTTATGGCCTGAAGACAGTCTTTCTAAATATGATCAACATGATAAATTTTAACAGAGAACCAGAAATTATAAAGAAAAGTCAAATGTAAATTCTAGAAATGAAAAAATAATTCTGGCTGAAATTAAAACTTCAACTGATGAGCTTAAATGAATAAGAAATTAAAATAAACCAGGCATAGTGACACACACCTGTAACCTCTCAGCATTCTGGAAAGCTGAGCAGGAAGATCATGAGCTAGAGCCCAGGCTACTTAGCAACTGAGTGAGACTCTATATCAAAATAAAAGATTTTTTAATGGCCAGGGATTTAGCTCAGTGGAGCTGCCTGCCCCACAAGCTCAAGGTCCTGAGTTCAATCCCCAGTACCAAAAAAAAACAAGGTTTTTTTTTAAGGGCTGGAGATATATCTCAGTGCAAAGGCTAATCCCAAGTACTCGAAAAAAAAAAAAAAAGAAAGAAATGAAAGTACACAACATGAAACTGGAGTAGAAAAATGGTTATAGCCAGGCATGGTGGCACATTCCTGTAATCCCAGCGCTCGGAAGACAGAAGCAGGAGGATCATCATGAGTTTGAGGCCAGCCTGGACTACATAGTGAGCTCAAGGCCAGCCTGAACTGCATAATGAGATCTTGTCTCAAAAAAAAAAGTTAAAATTTTGAAGAAGAGTATATGGGAAAAATAGGATACAATATAAAGTTCAATCCATTTAGAATCAGAAGGTTTCTTTTGACTCAAAGATTCAGAAGTTTCAGGGCCGGGGATGTAGCTTAGTGGTTTTGCCGCCTGTTGCACAAGCGCAAGGACCAGAGTTCAATCCCCAGTACCAAAAAAAGAAAAAAAAAAAAAAATTCAGAAGTTTCAGTCCATGGTTGATTTTGAGCTGGTTACCTTTCCTGTGGCCTCAGTCTGTCATGGCAGGAACACATGGTGAAGGAAGCCCCCTCACCTCAGGGCAGACAGAAAGCAAAGAGAGAGGAGGAGCCAAGGTCCCCACCTCCTTTCCAAGGACACACTCCCAGTGAGCTATCTGCCTTCTTTTAGGACACACCTCCTGAAGGATCCTCCACTGCCCAGTGGTGCCATAGGCTGGTGGCCAAGCCTTTTGCACACGGGCACTTGGCAGACACTTTTCCAAGATATAAGGACTAGCAAAGTTTTGTTTGTTTTTCACATTTCAACTTGCACCTATATGCAGATTTTTTTTTTTTTTTTAGAACTAGCAAAGTTTTATCTGCTTGTTCTCTCATCTCCTGAAAGAGACTAATTAAAATTTCCAACCTGGCCAACTTAGCTATTTAGTAAGACCCAGACTCAAAATTTAACTCAGTACAAAAGTTCTGGGTTCAAACTCCAGTACTCAAAAAAAATAAAAGAAAGAAAGAAGGAAGGAAAGAAAGAAAGAAAGAAAGAAAGAAAGAAAGAAGAAAAGAGTACTAGAAAATCTCTAGGGATTTTGACATTAAGCACTCATTTTTCAATAGTCCATGGATAAGACAAATAATCATAATGAGTATTAGAAAATATCTCAAAGTGAATAAATACATATTTCTTATCAGAATGTATAGGAAGAAGATAAAGCAGTGGCTAGAGAGGTATTTACAATGTTAAATCTATGTATTAGGAAAAATGATTGAAAATAAATTAGGAAATTTTTGACTTATGAAGCGTGAAAAAGAACAAGAAATCAATCCAAATTAATTATGATAGATAAGAATAGGCATCAATAAAACAGTAAGCAAACACACGATGGAGAAACTTAACAAAGCCTAAGGTGGTTCTTTGAAAAGATTATTAAAATTGGCTGGGGATGTAGCTCAGTAGCACAGTGCCTGCCTGGCAAGCGCGAGGTCCTGAGTTCGATCCCTGATACCAAAAAAAAAAAAGATTATTAAAATCAATAAATCCTTAAAAAGATAAAATAAGAGAGTACAGCAAATTATGAATTTCAAGACTTCTACATATAGAAAGATTAAAGTTATTATTAAATAGTTTATGGTAATTAACTTGACAATGAGGATAAAATAAATATTTTATTGCACAAACAAAAGTTACCAAAGTTGAAATAAGAAGACATAGAAATAGGAAACAGAGAGACCAATCTTTTGCAAATGGGAAGAAGACCAAAAGATAGAGGGAGGGGAAGGGGAAGTAAAAAGAATTAAGATGCGCTATGGGGCCAGGGATTTAGCTCAGTGGTTCAGGTGCCTGCCTTGCAAGCACAAGGTCCCAAGTTCAAGCCCCCGTACCAAAAAAAAAAAAAAAAAAAGTGCTATGTACATGTACCAACTCCCCATGGTGAATTTAAAATTATGTACTGCAGACATGTACTAATAAAAACATTCAAAAAAGAGAAGACATAGAAACTTTAAATAGTCTTATAGCCATAAAAGAAATTCTGTTCGTCATTTATAAACTGTCTCTATAGAAAACCCAGGTTTAGATGTTTTTTTCTTCTTGTATTCATCTAAATATGTAAGAAAGAAATGTTAATAATTTTATAAAATCTCGTTGAGATCACTGGGCATAGTGGTGCACGCCTGTATTCCCAGCACTTATGAGGCAGAGGCAGGAGGATTGCCACAAGTTTGAGGCCAGCCTGAACTTCATAGTGAATTCAAGAATAGCCTGCACTACACACCGAGATCCTGTCTCGAAAGACTAAAAAAGAAAAACTCTTTGAGATCATAAATATATAACAACACTTCCAAACTCATTTTATAAACCAGCATTGTGTGTGCAGGTGTGTATGTGTGTGTGTGTGTGTGTGTGTGTACACATGTGTACTTTTGGGGACTGAACCGAGGGCCTCCGCAGTGTTAAATATGCACTCTGCCACTGAGCTACATCCTCAGCCCAAGCCAATATAATCTTGTTACTAAAACTTCAAAATGACATTATAAGAAAGGAAAATTATAGGTCACTAGCTCTTATGAATCTACAATAATTCTATATAAAATAAGGGCAAATTGAATCCAGAGATATGTAAAAAGAATAATATATAAAGACCAATTGGGCTTATTCCAGCAGTGCAAGTGTATTAGTTATCTATTGCTGCATAATAAATTACCCCAGTTCTAATGGTTTAAACAAAAAGTATTTATTATCTCATGGTTTCCATGGATCGAACATTGGGTAGTTACTCACATACGGAGCATTGGTTCTCACATTCTCTTGAGAGGTTGCAGTAAAGATGTTGGGTGGGGCTGTAGACATCAGAAAGTTGGAAGGGGACAAGATGATCCACTTCCAAGATGGTTTACTTACATGGTTACCGGCAGGCACAGTTTCTTGACATGTAAGAAAAGACACATAATTTATGATTCCATTTATACAAATGACACAATTATCCAGACAGAAAACATTTGAGAGGTTGCTGGGGATTGTAAAAGCAATAGTGATGAATTCTAAATGGGAGTGAGGAAAGGTTTGGGGTGATAGCCTTGACAGTGATTGCATGAGAGTATAAACTTACAAGAACTCATCAAACTGTGCACTGAAAATTGGTGAATTTAAGGTATGTAAATTATGCCCCATAAATTTGTTAGAACATCAATCACTATAACTCATTACATTAACAAAATCAATGAGAATTATACAAGTGTCTCAATAGATGAAGAAAAAGTAAGTTTAACTCCCATAAATGATGACCCATCACATCAGATTAACTTCCTTAATCTGATGGAAAAGTTATTACCAGAAAAAAGCTAAAATTTAAATAGATGAACACCAAATGCTGTGGAGGATATGGGACATTTGGTGCTCATATATCCCTAGTGGTAATACAAAACAGCACTATTCCTATAATAAACTTTTAAAGTCTTTTATAAAGTTAAGCACAGACTTAATCTATGACTCAACAGTTCCCATCCTAGAGATTAACTCAACAAAAATAAAACTTTAGGTTCCCAAAGGGATTTGTATAGAAATAGTTATGGCAGCTTCATTTATACTAGCCAAAAACTAGAAACAATGTAAATGTTCACCAAACAGGAGAATAAGTAAAAATTTATGTTATGATAAAAAGAATTTTTGCTGAGAAAATTAGCCAAACACAAAAGAATTCATGGTCTCTGATTCTAAGTATTGGGATTTTAAAATAGGAAAAACTAAACAGTGACAGAAATTAAAATAATGGTTGTCAGTGGGGTGTAAGTAGTGACTGAAAGGAGGCAAGATAAAATTTAGGGGGAGAACAGAGAAAAGATATATATATTCCAGAGCCTTACACACACTAGGAAAATGTTCCACCACTGAACTACAGCCTCAGTCTGAAAAGGTTTATATTTTTATTGGAGTTCTATTTATATGGGAATATCAAAATTCATAAGCTCTGTATGTTTCTATATGTAAATTTTAAACACTTTATAATTTTAAAACCCCTTAAAATTTAAATTTGTTTAAACATTTCCTATATTCTCAATTATAATCAAAAGTAGATTGTTTTACTTGTTATCTCTTGGTTATAGTTACCCTTGAGTTTACAGGGTCAGATTATGTGGGCTAAAGAAAATTTTAAAACAGATTCTGGATTTTCCACATGTAAAAAAACCAAAAGAAAACCCTCAAAAAGTGTGTAGCCCAGATCTTACTCTGACTTAAAATACTTAATAATTTCCCACATTTTCAAAAATTACAAAAAAGTCCACAGTTGCCACTCTTACTGATGTTTGTTTGTTTATTTCCCAGTACCAGGGATCAAACTCAGGACCTTGTGCTTGCCAGGCAGGCATGGTGCCACTGAGTTACATCCCTGGCCCCCACTTTTACTGTTTTGTACTAGAGATCCTAGCCAGTGTAACAAAAAAAGAAAAACAAAAATAAAGAATAAAAAAGAAGAAAGAACTAAAACTGCTCTTATTTGCAGAAATAATATTGAGTACATAGGAAAGAAGAAATAATCTAAATAAAAACTATTAGAAACATTAAATAAATTAGCAAGCTTCTGAATACAAAGTCAATATGTAAACAAATTTATTTCTGTATACTAATAATAAACATTTAGAAAATGATATTAAAGAAATAATTCCATTTACCAAGAAAAAATATCAAATACATAGAAGTATTTGGTGAAAGTTTCATGAAAAGATATTGATCTTTATGTTGAAAAATATAAAACATTGCTGAGAAAAGCTAAGACATAAATAAATGGATTCAATATTCAAAAATCAATCAGTGTAATCCACCATGTTGACAGGTCAAAGAAGAGAAACCACATTATCATCAATTGATGTAAAAAATTTTAAAAATCACTTGACAAAATTCATTTCCTGCTTGTGATTAAAAACCCCAGCAAACTAGAATAGAGGGGACCTTCCTCTTTAAAAAATTTTTTAAAATAAATGTATAACTTTATTATCATTCAGTAAACACACATATATACAAAATTTAAAATCAAACAAAAGCAATGCAAGGGAAAAAACTATAATAATACTCAAATATAATAGAACTCAACCAAAGCAAAACTGAAAAGTACATAAACATTTTTCCATATAATTTAAAAAAACAGGGCCGGGGATTTAGCTCAGTGGTTTCGCCGCCTGCTGCGCAAGTGCAAGAACCCAAGTTTGATCCCTGGTACCAAAAAAAAAACAACCACATCTCAAGCATTAGCAAGACATCAAAGGATGTCATTTGTTTTAGAAAGATTTTCAAAACTGATATTGAACAAATAGTGGTCTGGAAAAAAATTCTAATTAGCTAGTAGACTCCACATAGGCCAAGTTTTTTAAATTTAAATTTCAATACAGTCATGTGACAAGTAATGGAAATATAATCTGAGAAATATGTTATTAGGTAATTTCATCCGTGTGTATCACAAAGTACCACACAGAGTGCCAAGTTCTAAGTGCAAACTGAAAAAGTATACGTCAATCATCTGTGATGGTCCCTTGATGTTATCCAAATACACAGTTAAACACGAGATACATTAGGGCCGGGGATTTAGCTCAGTGGTTTTGTCGCCTGCTGAGCAAGCGCAAGGACCCGAGTTCAATCCCTGGTACCAAAAAAAAAAACAAAACACGAGATACATGAGGCTACCATTGGCATAGCAGCACACTGTTTTACAGTAAACTCTTTTATGTAAGTAGGATTATGCTCTAAAGGATGAAAAACACAGCATGTTATGATAAGTACCTAAAATAGTAACAGTCATTTATCACACTATTGAGTACTGTGTACTGTATGTACATAGTTGTATGTGCTTCTTCTGGAAACACACCCTTCCCTCCTTTGATCTCAGTGACTCTTCCTTCCCAATCCACTGATGAGCTCCAGCCTAGTCTCTATCTACATCTCTTCCTTTAGTTTTAAGCACAATCTATATATGGATTCTTTCCAGATTCCAGCCTGTAACTCGATCTCTCCCCTTCCCCTCCTGCCACCCCTACGCCTTTGAAACTTTTCTTCCTGTTTCAAATTATCAATTATTCATTTTAATCATTTCAATCCTTATTTACACTTTCAGTTTCTCACACTAGAGAAACTATTTGGCATTTACACGTGTGTCCTATTTATTTCACTTAAGAAGATGGCCTCAATATGCATCCATTTAGCTATAAATGTCTCTAGTTTTTCACTCTTTATGGTTGAGTAGTATTCCATTTTATTAAAAAACCACATCTTCTTTACCCAGTTTCCAGTTGATGGATGCTTGGGCTGTTTCCAGGCTTTAGCTACTAGGACCTTCCTCTTTTTGATGAAGAGTATCCACAAAAATTTCATACAATTGACATTGTATGGTGAAAGACTCAGAGTTCTCCTCCAAATTCTGGAATGAGACAAAAACAGTCACCACTTTCAAAAAAAAAAAAAAAAGAAAAGAAAAAGTCCTAGAAGAGCTAGCCAGTGCTGTAAGACAATAAAAGAAAACAAAAGACATAGACACTGGAAAAGAAAAAATAAAACTGCCCCAATTTTCAGATGACATTATTATCTACTTAAAAATCCCAAAGACTTTAAAATAACACTGGACAAGAGTGTAGCTCAAGGGTAGAATCCTGCCTAACATGCATGAGACTGCAGATTCACTTCCCAGCACTGGAAAACAGCAACGATGAAGCTTCCTAAAATTAATGAATGAACTCAGCAAGGACACAGGATATAAGACCAATACGCAAAAATATGGGGTTTTTCCCTCTATATTAGGAATGAGCAAGTAGAAGCCGAAGTCAAAAATACAGTATCAGTTACAATCCACCCAAAATAATACAAATACACCAAAAGTAATCCATATGTTATATATAATATAATAACATATGACAGAATATATTGTATAACATGTAATATTCTAGCTGTCATGTAGCTGAAACTCTGCATGATTATGGTGGCTTCTGAGGAGGTGGACAGGAGAATGACATCAGAAGGACAGATCAAAGAGGTTTCTGATTTGATCATAGTCTTTTCTTTCCTTCATTTAGAAGACTACACAGCCTTAGACCTAGGAAATCATTGTCTCTCCTCAGCCCTGAACATTAAGCTTTCTCAGAGAATCACAAGCACGCAAAAATGTGTGTATTTAAAAACCACTTACACAACTCTTTCCCTTGGTGTTCATACTCGCTGTCAGAGCCAACATGCTCGATGCATGGCAACAATTCTTTGCATGATTATATGAACATGAGATGTTATTAGACAGTAGCATCATCTAAACTAATAGTAACTAATACAATGAATTAAAAATATTAAATTTTGTGATAATGATTTTTCTCACATAGTCATGTTGCTATGAACAAAGTATACAAATCCACTGTTTTATTTCTGAAATTAAGAATTGTTTTACAAATTTTACTGATAATTTCAGATGCTGTTGTCTTAGACGAAAGTTATCTGAACTAAAATCAACAACAAAAAATTATATGAGAACCACAGGTACTGAAGGAAATCATCTAAAAAGAGGTTGGCATTATGATCAATAGTGTTTTAGTCTGTTTTCCTTCACTATGACAATACCTGGGATAATTAACTTTTAAAGAGAAAAGATTTATTTCAGCTCACGATTCAGAGCTTCCAGCCCATGACAGGTTGGTCCTGATGCTTTTAGACCTGTGTCAAGGTAGCATATTGCAGGGTGTGTGTGTGTGTGTGTGTGTGTGTGTGTGTGTGTGTGTGTGGTTGGGCAGAGCAAAATGGCTCATTTCATGGTGGGGGACAGTAGCAGAAAAAGGAAGAGGCTTGGGTCTCATTGTGCTCTTCCCTGGTGGGCTCTCTATAGACCCCAAATCCCACCACCTCTCAGCACCGAGGTGGGGATCACGCCTTTCCCACTTGGAGCTTTAGGGGATACTTAGATCCAAACTAAAGCACAAAGTATTTGAAAATCTGGTTGATAATAGTGTTATTAGTGATTTTACTAAACTGGAGGCAAAGCTGGGGATTTGCCTCAGGGGCACTGCCCTGCCTTGCAAGCACAAGGTCCTGAGTTTGATCCCTGGTACCGCTAAATAAATAAATAAATAAATAAATAAATAAATAAATAAATTTTTTAAACAGAGGCAAAGATAAATAATGTGGAAAATATGCAATTATCCATAACTTAGTTGATTAATCATCTAACTATTGCAAATCCATCAACAAAATTCACACATACTCATATAATTAAAGTTTAGTCGTCTTGCTATTTATATTTTTTCTTTTCTTTTCCTTTGGAGGGATACTGGAGAATAAATGCAGAGCCTTCTTTCTGAGCTCGATCCCCAGCCCTTTTTATTTATTTTGAGACAGGGTCTTACCAAGTTGCTAACTTGCCCAGCATGGATTCAAACTTGTGATTCTCCTGCCTCAGCCTCCCAGAGTACTGGGATGACAGGGCTATGCCACTATGCCCAGCCTTTAACTTTTTAGTCTTAAAAATTATTGCTTTATAATTTTTTGGTCATGCAAACATATTTTCAATACAAGAAGGCAGGAAATACTTCAACAGACCTCATTTTAATCAAGAAAAATTAGTCATAAAAAATGCTGGCCTTCATTCGTACTTTCTAGTAGGCTCTGAAAATGTAAGTAACTGTCTAGAAGTAAATATGACAAAATACTACCAATTTTCTGTCTTGAGTGGTGGAAACACAGTTCTTTGTTACAGTTATCTATTTGTTGTGTTTTATGGACAGTTTAAATTTTTCAATTATTGAGTGGTCATTTTGTGATGGTGGAATTTTCTTTATGCTTTTCTCAATTTTCTAAATCTTAATGTAATTAATGTTTCTTTTTTTTTTAATAAGAAAAAGGAGAAGAAAGTCACTTGAAGAAGTCAGAGCTCTATGTTGGAATGAGGAAGATTTTAAGAACCTGATCTTTGCATGGACCTGTTCAAGCTTTCTAGTATTTACAGAAAAACTGACCAAACAGGACTTGTCAGTCCCTTACAGGCCTCTGCCAGCCCCAGGAGAGGATAGGGGGGTGGAATGTAGGAATTAGAGGCAGAAGGTTAGAGTGTATCCAATCAAGTCAGTGCAGAACAAATTCCAGCCCAATCTGGAAGGCTGTGTTGCTCTTTGGAGCCAGCAACCACAGACCCTGGGACACGTGGACGCCCCCCCACCCCTTCTACAGTGTTTTGATTCTATCCATTGTTCCTCTACAAATTAGACGTGGTTTATAGAAGTTATTGTATGATGTTTATTTAGAGTTAAGGGCATACTCACACCTATCTTTGTTCATCATAGCATCATTTCCATATGGGTTTATTCTCCTTCTGGCTAAAGTACATCCATGACAATTCCCTTTACTGAAGGTCTGTGGCTAGTATAATCTTTCATTAATGTCTGTCTCACATTTTTCATTTCTAAACCACGCTGGAAATATATGCGTGTGTCTGTGTGTGTTCACGTGGTTTGAAATTGTGGTCATTGTCTCTCAGCACATTGAAGATGTTATCCTACTGTCTCCTAGCTACTCTCCTTGCTGATGAGAAGTCAAACAGTGTCAACATGCCTTTATGGGTGATCAGTTTTGTTTCTAGGTGCTTTTAAAATCTTTACCTTTTCTTTCTGTTCTTCAGTGACCTGATGATGTGCCTAGATTTCAGTTTCATTTCTACTTTTCCTGTTTTGGATCACTGGAATTCCTGCCTTTAAAAGTGTTTTTTATTATTTTTTCCTTCTTGATTTTTTTTTGGTTTGGGGTTTGTTTGTTTGTTTGTTTGTTTTCTGCTAGTTGTGGTGGTTCCCCCTTGTGATCCTAGCACCCTGGGAAGAGGCTGAGGCAGTAGAATCACAACCCTAGGCAGCTTAGTGGCTTAGCAAGACCCTGTCTCAAAATTTAAAAATATTAAAAAGGCTAGGGAAAGACGTCAGTGTAAAGGCCCTGGATTCAATCCTCAGTTCTGAAAAAAAAGTATATTTTTTGTTTTGTTTTTATTGGGTGGGGTACTGGGAATCAAACTCAGACCCTTGTACTTGCCAGGCAGGCACGGCACCATTGAGCTATATCCCTAGCCCCCAAAAAGTATGTTTTTAATAGTCCTGGAAAATTATCGGTCATTGTGAGTTTGAATATTGACTCTTCCCTATTTTCTCTATTAATCTTTTCAAAAGTTGTATTCATATAGAATTTACAAAGTTCAGTGGTTAGGTTTTTAGTATATTTGGGTTGGACAAAATCACTGAAATTAAAGTTTACGTGTTAGGGCCAGGGATTTAGCTCAGTGGTTCTGCCGCCTGCCTCCCAAGCACAAAGACCCAAGTTGGATACCTGGTACCAAAAAGAAAAAATTTACATTTTATATAATTTTATTTTTGACTGATACATGAAATCTAGTTTTATAATACTTTTACCACCCCGAAAAGAATGCTGGTATCTGATAACAGCCATTCCCCACACCCAGTCTTCAGCCAATCTCCTTTCTTTTGCCATACATTTGCCTATTGTGAACACTTCAGAGATTTGCTTACTGTGGAAATTTTGTATAAATAGAAAGCTATAATATGTGATCCATTTAGGGCTGGGGATTTAGCTCAGTGGTTTCACTGCCTGCTTCGCAAGCGTAAGGACCCAAGTTTGATCCCCGGTACCAAAAATAAAAAATAAAAATAAAAATATGTGATCCTTTGTGACTGGCTTCTCCCACTTATAATGTTTCATTCATTCTTTATTATGAATCCAGATATAATTCCTTTTAATTAACAAAAATGTTCTATTATATGGACATGTCATATTTTATTTACTTGAGTTACATTAGCTATTGTGACTGTCCTAATATTATTTTGTGCATGGGGGGTTATGATTTCATTTTTCTTGTATAAATACTAAGGGGTGGAATTTCCAGGTCTTTTGTTAACTGTATATTTAATATTTGAGGAACCTCCCCAGCGCAGAGGGGCACAGCTGCCCACAGCACAGAGGAGGTGAACCTTCCGGGCTGCTGTACCACCACCCTCATCACAGAAGAGCAGAGCTACCCCCAGCACAGAGGAGCAGAGCTGCCCCCAGTGCTGAGGAGGTGAGCCATGTGGGTGTCAGCAGTACACATCTCCCCCATTGAGACACATAAACAAGTCTCAAAACCAGACTTCCAGATCACCCAAAGCAACTCCAAAGGGAAACAAGGTGGAACAATCTGATACTCAACCACCTGTACTCCCTGAACTGCCAACAAAAAAGGATCTGGAAAAAATGAAATCAGAAACAATTTCTCAGATATCAGCAGAGATTGTGTCCATAGTGTAAGACATGATCAATAAATCTAGAGAGGACACAGATAAAAAAAATAGAGGAGCTGAGAAACATAATGGAATCCCAACATAGGAATCAAATGGAAACCATAAAACAGATGCAAACGGATTTCCAGGAGATTAAAAACTCCATGGAAAATTTACACAGCAGAATGGGCCAATGTGAGGACAGAATTTCAGATATAGAAGATAAGATTGCAATTAGTAACCAGCAAAATAAAAATTTCTTAAAATAGAAAGGGACCATGAGAAATCAATACAGCAGATGCTAGATGCAAGGAAGAATAACATAAGACTGATTGGAGTCAATGAAGAAACTGGAGAGAGTGCAGATGACATAAAAAAACTGTTCACAGAAATAATAGCAGAAAACTTCCCAAGCAGGGGAAAAGAGCTTGACAAACAGATAAGTGAGGCATATAAGACTCCAACTAGCCTTGATCAAAAGAAATCTACACATAG
>NW_004624766.1:4677955-4694700 GCF_000247695.1 Heterocephalus glaber
AAAAAAAAAAAAAAAAACAGAACCAAGAGACGTTATGTAAAGGTGCAAATTTCCAATGATGAATGTCATTATACTGTATACCTAAAATGTACCAATAAAATCAATTTTAAAAATTCGAGGAACAGTCAAACTGTTTTCCAAAGTGATCACACCATTTTACATCAACACCTGCAATTTATGAAGGTTTCAATTTTCCCATTCCATTATTTTGGAACTATAACTGGACATATATTAGACCTTCTCATATCTACCATATTTCATAAACTCTCTTCCATATTTTCCATCCCTTTATGTTCCACATAAATTTGTTCATTCTATAATCCAGTTCATTGATTCTATCTTCAGTAGTGTAATCTAACTTTTTTCAAATTTTTTTTCTTGAGAGAGGATCTCACTAAATAATCTAGACTGGCTTTAAACTCAAGCCCTTCCAGCCTTCGTCTCCAGAGTGCTGGGATTATAGGCATGTATCTGGCTTCAACTATTAAATGTTCTATTTAGGCTCTTTAATTCTGCTTGGTTAGTCCATGCACATGTTTTAAGCTTGTCACGTTATATTAGTCAGTTCAGGGTTCCACCACAAAATATCACAGGCTGGGTAGTTTAAAGAACTTATTTTCTCACAGTCAGGGGGCAGGAAGCCTGAGACCCAGGTTCCTGCATGGTTGTGCTCTCAGTGAGAGCTCGTTCCAGCTCAGAGATGCTATCTCCTCACTGTGTCCTTGTGTGGCAGGGAGAGACTTGCACCTCCTCTTTTAAGGACAATCTAATTAGTATAGGACCCAGCATGATGACCTAATTCAACCTTGATTATTTTAGTATGGGCCTAATCTTCAAATATTGTCACATGGGAGGTTAAGGCTTCAACATACAAATTTTAGGAGATACGACCACTTTCTGTGTTAGCCATCTTTCCAGCGCTGTAACAACCAGCTTATAAAGAGGAAAGATTCACCAGGTAGCATGGCACACATCTGTAACCCCTGCTACTCAGGAGGCTGAGGGAGGAGGAATTCAAGCTAGAGTTGAGCCTGGGAAACTTAGGAGGACTAGGTCTCAAAAGAAAAAAATAAAAGTAGCTGTGGCTGTAGCTCGGTGGTTGAGTGCCCGTATGTTCATTCCTCATTGCTGCACAGAGGAAAAAGATTTATTGTGGCTCACAGTTTTGGAGTTTTCAGTCCATGGCTATTTGGCCTCATTGCATCTAGGCCTGTGGTGAGGCAGAAAACCAGCAGAAATGTGCAGTGGAGCACAAACCAACCACTCCAGGCCACAAAACAAACAAACAAAAAGAAGAAGGAGAAGG
This sequence comes from Heterocephalus glaber, assembly GCF_000247695.1. The sequence continues at coordinate 4,679,262 of NW_004624766.1, forward strand.
GGAAAGGAAAGGGGAAGAGGAAGAGCAAGAGCAAGAAGAGAGATGAAAAGAAGGTGGTTTCCCCACTATCCCTTTCAAGAAAACACCCCCAGTGACGGCCTCACCTCCTAAAGGTTCTACTACTTCCCTCCTATCAGTGCCATGGGTACACTGGGGACCAAGCATCTAACATACAGGCCCTTGTGGGATGCATCAAATCCAAATTGGAGCACATTTGGCCCATAATAGTAAGTATATATGTTTTTATCCGGACGCTCTCCTCAGGACTTCATTTAACCTTAATTCATTACTGCAGATATAGTCACATTGGGGGTTAAAGCTCTAACATATGAATTCGGGTGGGACACACAATTCAGTCCGTAGCACACATTAAACTTAGTTACTTCAACATCCATGCCTTATATTGCAGTATCTATAGCTGTAAAGGACCTACTTCTGGCTTCTTTATTTTTCCTGCTGGTTCTTACAGAGAAGGCCTTACTATTTAATGTGTTTTATGATTTTATTTTTACAGTGAGTTACTCATTTTTATTGGAACTGTATCTGAGAGAATTCTTGGAGGCCTGGATTGAGTTTGCATTCTTCCAGAGAGAACTTACGTTTCTGGACTGAGGGCAGTCCGCTAGGGACCTAACAACTAGGGACTACATTAAATGACATCATCAGCTTGCATTTCAGCAAACACGGTAGACCCATGTGGAGGTCAGTGTGTGTTTATGATTCTTTCCCTCACACTCGACAGCACAGTCGAAGTATAGATGCAAGTTTTTCTTGCTACCTTTTTTTGTGTAATAGGGGTCATATGTGTGATGTCAGGTGTCTCACATCTCCTGGCCTTGGGCTTTGGTTTCTCTTCCCCGTGCCCACACAGCAAGGTCAGCTCTGCAGGGCTTCTCCTCTCTCTCGTCTCTCAGGGTTCCTGCTTCTACACTGTGCAGGGCTCACAGAAGCAGTTAAAATGATGTATATTTTTCATAACAAGGTATTTTAAATGGCATTTTTACTGTTCATTGAGGAAGTGTGGTCATTTATTACACTAATGGGCCCCAGTGGATTTGGCCTCCCTGTACCAATGCTCTTGTGTAACATGACTTTTCTGGGTCAGCTCCTGCGATCAACAGGTGGGGTGCACTTCTTCACCTCTTGAATCTGTGCTGCCCTGTAACTTGCTTTGTTTTTTAAAATTATTTCTTATTTTAAATGTATAAATTTGTGGGGTGTGCTAAAAATCGAATGCATGTACAGTGTGTAATGAACAAATCGGGGTAGTTAACATTTTCATCCTCAAACATTAAGCTATTTATTAAGCTACAATAATTGTATATTATTATGAGTGTGTCAATTAGCTGTCCAACCCTGTGACAAAATACCTGAGAAAATCAGCTGAAAGGAGCAAAGGTTTATTTTGGCTCACAGTTTCAGAGGTTTCAGTCCATGGTAGGTTGGCTCCTAGGCCCAAGGTGAAGCAAAACATCATGGTTGGGGAACATGTGGAGAAGAAAAGCTGCTCATCTCTTGGCAGACAGGAGGCAGAGAGAGAGAGAGAGAGAGAGAGAGAGAGGATAGGGTCCCAATATACCTTTCAAGGCCACACCCCCAGTAACCTACTTCCTCTTATGAAGCTCTGCCTGTTAAAGTCTCTACCTCCTCCAAGTAGCACCACCAACAGGGAACCAAGCCCTTAACACACGACCTCTGGGAGATGTCCCAGAGCCAAATTATCACAGTGAGATACAGTGTGATATTTCCAGATGTGTATATGACATCTTGATCAAAACAAGGATAATTTTTGTTTCCATCTCCTTGTCATTACATTGTATTTGGAGCCTTTGAACTCTTTTCTAGTTATTCACAAAATGTATAATAATTTGTTGTGAGCTGGAGTCACTCCACTGCTTTGACTAATTTTGATCAGTAGAATATGGTGCAAGACATTGTATTACATAGGAAACTTTTTGGCTTTGGCTTTTAAATAATTAGTATTAACCCTTGTTAACAGAGTCCAGTGAGATATTTCAAAACATGAATACAGTGTGTGCTAATCAAATCTAGCCTCACTTTCTCCACCTTCCCCTTGCCTTCCCAACCTCTAGTACTCACTATGCTATATTCAGGTCAACTTTTTTTTTTTCAACTTCTGCAAGTTCATGTATGTTGTACTTGTCTTTCTGTGTCTGACTTATTTCACTTAACAGAATGTCCTCCAGTTCTATCTACCTTGCTGCAAATGACAGAATTTTTTCTTCTTTGTGACTAAATAACATTCCATTGCAACTATGTACCACATTTCTTTATCCATTCATCTGTTGGTGGGGATCTAGATTGGGAACACATCTTGGCTGTTGTGAATAGTGTTGCAGTAAACACAGGAATGCAGTGGCATTCTTTGGCATGCTTGGCTTTGGATTTCCTGGAAGACTTCCAGAGTCAAGAGGAGAACTCCTCGATGAGAGACCATACGAGGAGAGGGTCTGAGTCATCCCGGCCATCTCCCCTCATCGCACTGTTTTTGTTGTTGTTGTTGTTTTTAATTTTTGAGGCAGGATCTCCCTTTATAGACCAGGCTGGTCTTCAACTCACTATGTAGCCCAGGTGGCCTGCAGCTCATGAGGATCCTCCTGTCTCAGCCTCCCGAGTGCTGGGATTACAGGCATGCACCACTACACCCAAGTTCATGCCATTAACTCAATGCAGCTGTGTGAATGAGCTCCAGGGAGAGCAAGAGAAAAGCCTCCCAATCACAAAATTGTAAGAAATAATAAATCATTGTTGTTTTGAGTTAAGTATTGGGGTGGTTTGTTGCACATCACTGGAGTCTAGTGCAAAAGGTCATTTGAGACATCTAACATTGCTGGAAAGGATGTCCTGGTGTGGAGTATCATAACCTAAGAGGGATGAAGATGCCATCTATGTAGGGAGAAGGAAGGTGGGAAGGGGCTTTAGAGAAATAGATTTCCATAAGGAGATTGATCAAATAATATTTTAAGAATAATGGAGCCATGGGGGGGTGGGGCACATGGTAACCCCAGCACTCTGGGAGGCTGAAGTAGGAAGGTCACAAATTTGAGCTCAGCCTGGGAAACTCAGTGATTTAGCGAGACCTTGTGTGAGGGGGTGGGTATGAAGCTCAGAGAAGGCTCCAGGTTCAATTCCCAGTACAGAAAAAGAAAATTATGATGATGATGGAATGAATCCAAGGGTGTTTGGCTGGAGCTGGAAGTACCAATTCAAGGAAACACACACATATATGTGGGGAGAGAGAGAGAGAGAGAGAGAGAGAGAGAGAGAAAGGGAGAGAGACAGAAGAATAGAGGAAGTATATGTGTGTAGAAATACATGTAGTACCTAACTCTGTCCTGTAAGATGCACAACGCACAACTAGGAGCCAAGAGTAATGAGCATACCTCACACTCAGCTCTTGACTTTGAGAACCTTTCCCACTAAAAGGAATTATGTCTCTTTAGACAAATGGCTAATTTGCTTGGAACATTTTCAGTGCCAAGAGTTTCAAAGTGGTCAAAAAATGATGGAGACATTTTTAAAGGACATAACAGAAGCTTATTAAAGAGGCTCTGATTGGCCAAAAATAACATGATTTGATCACCAAAATAAATATAGGAATGAATTATAACTTTTGAAAAAGTAGGAGTCAAGGCATCTATAGAAATATAAAAATTAATAGTCAGAGTTTGTTAAGACACAGTGTATTACATGATATAAAAGAACCCCTCTGTGTGTTACTAATGAATTATACACAAGAACATAGAGTGATTTACAGGAAAGAAGCATGGCAGGCGGCACTCTGAGCAAGTGCTTAAACTTCACATCACCAGTAATACAATGGACCGAAATGGTGCCTGGGAACACACCATCCCCGTGACAGGCATGGGGAAGATGGCAACGCGGATGTAATCATGAGCATGCCCTCGGACTTTTATTCGTTGGTTAATGCTGTGTACAAAATTACCCCGAACCTTTGCAGATTAGAATAATGTATTGCCTTTCACAGTGTCTGTGGGTCAGGAATTTGGGAGTAGCCTCGATGGGGGCCCTGGCTTAGGCTCTCTTGAGGTTGCTGGAGAATTCACTTCCCAGGAGTTAAGCGTAGACAGCTGGCAAGTTGGTGCTGGTTGCTGGGGATAGGGAGGCAAGCTGTCCCTTGTCCCCACGTGGATTTCTCAGCGGAGCTATTTGGGAGTCTTCTGGATATAGTGGATGGCTTCCCCATAAATCTGCCTTTCTCTCTTGGATTTTGATTAAAATTATTTAAAACAAAGACACTTGGTGGGTTTATAGTGTGATTTAAAAAAAAACTCATGGGGCTAGGGATGTAGTGTTATAAGTGAATGAGTAGAAACTACAGAGATGCGCCACACTGAGCCAGATTTGAGTCCATTTTTATTAAAGCTGTTGACCGAGAGGGGGCCAGTGCCTGGAAAGTTCTCTCGGCACTGGGAAGTGGTTTGGTTTCTCCTTTTAAACCATGCTTTTAGTTGGGGAGGGCTCAAAGGGAGAGCAAGTGGAATTTTACAGAAGCAGAACCATGCCAGGTTAGGGGGGCGGGGCACAAAAGGAAGTTTCACACACTAGGTGAGCTACAAAACATCCTGCAACTGCAGCAAGTTTTCTGCCAAACAGGATACGAGTTTTGGGTGCTTTGTCCAAGCACAAGCACACAATGGTGGTAAGGCTCAAGGTGGAGTTGGGTTGGCTATCACAGCAGCTCAGCAGCACGGCGCCTGCCTGGCAAGCTCGCGGCCCTGAGTTTGAATCCCACTAACAACAACAACAAAAACTTCATAATTTCTTATCTGACCTTCTATATAAAACTCATCGTGCTTTAAGCTGAGGAAACAGAAAAGACTCCCCCGCCCAAAAAAACAAAAAAGAAATCATCTGTTATGTAGTGACTTGTCAATACTTTGGCAGGCAGCTTTCTCTTCATTTTTCTGTGCATATATATGCACCCACATATACTTTCAAAATTTATATATAAATATAATATACCAGTCATATTTTTACTTTTAAAATTTTTAAAAATTTATTTTATTTTATTATCATTATTATTGTATATATTTTTGTACCAGCGATCTAACTCTGGACCTTGCATTTGCAAGGCAGGTAGCAGCACCACTGAGCTAAGTCCCTGGCCCACATATTTTTATTTTAAATGTCCCATAAACACTTCCTCAGACCTAGAATATTCGTCTACAATACAGAAAGAGATTGCTTACCTCATTGTAAGAACAAGGCTGAGATTCAATCAAGTTTATCTGCTCAAAAACCTGTATTCTTTCTCTCTGGCCCCTTTTCCCTTCCCAAAGCAGGAAAAATGGTGGCTATTTTTCCTCACCCAACAAATTGTAACAATAACAGCAATGATTCTCACCAGCTGAAGTCTGCAGTCCCAGCACCTCTTCCTATCAGTCATCCCAGGATCTTCCCTAAAGTTGCATATTTTTTTTTGATGCATCTCCCACATCCATGGGAAACGTATATTGCTAATAGCTGCATAGTCTCTATTGCAGTGTATTCTTTGGGGGATGTTTATTGAAAATAGTGCTGCATAATTTACTACTGGCTCTTTCTGAAGTGATGTTGGAGTATGTCATTGCCTCAGTCAATCAACCACTATTTGAATATCCTCGGGTGTAACATTCCATGTCTGAAAACTCTTGGGAGTGCAAAGATGTGAATGCTAAATCCTTGCCAGGAAGCACTCTGCAATTCAATAGCAATGCATAGTGACATCAGATAGTCTGTTCTTGGTGGTGATGAAGAAACAGGGGCACAGTCAGCTAGCTTTACTATCGAAAAGACTTCCTTGAGAAGTGGGAACTTGAGCTCAGCCTGAATTGATGGGTGGAATGCGTATGGAATAAGTGTTTCTGGTAAGGCAAATAGTGTAATAAAAATGCTGGAACATGGCTATTTTAGACATGTGTGCTTATGAGGTGATAAAGAGAAAAAATTAAAGAAATTAAAGAAGAAATTAAGAAGAAATTAAGCCAGGGACCAGTTGTGGAAAGCCTTGATTGCATACTTAGAACAAATTTTACTAAATGAGAAGCAACTGAGTTCAAAGAGAGCTGGTTCCTACAGTGGAAATGAGTAGGTTGAGCATGTGGATTTCTTTTTTTTTAGCTCCCCAGAGCCAACTGGTAGGGAAAAGAAGGGGAAGGTAGGATGGGGGCTCTGGAGGGACAATTAAAGTTCTTAACAACGTTAGGGAAGTCGTGTATCCCTGAGACTGAAGAGACAGGGCTAGTGGGGAGGGAAAATGCAAGATAAGAGAGTAATTGGTGAAGCGAGTTCTCTAATGGGGTAAAGTGGCATGGAATTTAGAACACATTTATCTATGGGTAAGTTGGGAGAGGAGTTATTTTTAAGAAAAAGAAAAATCCCATACTACAACAAAGAGATGGAGACTGGACTAAGAGTAGAGACAAAAGATTTAAGACAGAGAGAGGAGGGTAGAAGATGGAGCCGAGGCCTAGGCTCAGTGAGTCCGGGGCAGCCAGAAATGAACAGCCTGGTTTCAAGATGGATGGTGGTTATGTAAAGTGAGATCCCTACTGGGCAGAGGCTGAGTTCTGAGAAGGGCTCATAGGCCTGCGGAGGCGGAACTGTGCCCAGGACCCCATTGTTGCAGACCTCTTCCCACAGGTGAATCTGGGTTCTTTGCGGGCTAGGTAATTTCCTCTTAATCACAGAGAGGGCAGCTGCCCTGCAGCCCTTTGTTTCATCTTCCTCCACGACCTGGGATTTCTCAGGAGACTTGGATGGCTTTCGTTCTCTGGCAGTGCTGTCCAGTACAATTTTCTGTGATGATAGAAATGTTCTATATTCGTACCATCCCATATGGTAGCCGTTGGCTACATGTGGCTTTTGAGCACTTGAAATGTGATGTGTGATTAAGAAACTGAACTTTACATTTTTATTAAATTTTAATCAAATTTAAAAAGCTACAAGGACTAATGGCCACATTCACTAGAAGAGCTACTGAAGGATTCCTTTCTCCCTGAAGAAGGTGCTAAGACCATCTAAGTGGTGGCGATGCTGCTGCAGAGAGGCCTTGGTTTTCCCAGTGACTACACAGGACTGGCCCTGCCAAGAGTGGGGTTGGCCAGGCATGGTGATCCACCCGTGTAATACCAGCATTCTGGGAGACTGAGGCAGAAAGATTGTAAGTTGAAGTCTAGCCTGGGCAACTTTGCAGCTTAGTGAGACCTTGTCTCAAAATTTAAAAATAAATTAATAAAAAAGGGCTGGGGATGTGGCTCAGTAAAAAGGCCCTGGATTCAATCCCCAGTAATACAAATGAATGAATGAATGAATGAATGAAGAATGTGGTTGCACAAGGGCTGATCAAAAAGTATGGTGTGTGGTTAAATGAAGTTTATTATAGTAAAAAATATATTGCCATTAATCCCTCTGAAAATACTCCCTCTTACTTCTCTCCCCAGTTTTGCCACTTTCTGAAACAGTTCTGGAGATCCTCTTTCATGAGTGTTTTTACAAGATGTGAAAAATTTGAATTTGGTGAGTGCTGCTGCTGAGTGCCATCAATGGAAAGGCACGCTCTAAAAACATTGTGGTGCACCCCCATCCACTTTATTCACAGAATCTGGCACCATGTAACTTCTGGCTCTTCCCCAAAGTCAAAATGACCGTGAAAGATAAATGTTTTGAATCGATTCAGGATAATGATGCAACCACAACACCACAACCAAGATTAAGAAATTTAAACATTCATTGTATTTTTAAAATCATATCTTGTATTTTCAGAAACTCCACACTCTCTTCTTTTTGCTTATTATGAGCAAACTCACAAAGATCAATTATTTCAGGGAAACATTTTTCTTGACCAGATTTTGAGTACTCTCTGACTTTAAGGATAGCCCTGTGCATTAGCCCATACTCCTAAAAGAGTTAATTCTCCCATGTATGCTTGATGAGGAAATGTGGAAACACAGAAGAGCTTGTCAATGAGGCCAAAGGAATTTCTTTTGCTCTTTTTGGGTCATAGAATGCCAGTCTGGAGTTGTAGAAATAGGACTTAGAACTAGACAGATTTATATTTGAATTTTGTTTCTGGAACAAGAAATCCAACTATTGGGCTTTCCACTGGATATCTCTAAAATGGAAAGAGCAATCCCAACCTAAAGGGCTGTTGTAGGTGTGCCTATCATTAATAACAATTCATATTTATTCTACAGGTAAAGTGTTAGGAATAAGTCAGTGAGCAAAACAAATAGGATTCTTGTTCCAAAAGAGTGTGGGAAGAGAAATATTACTCAAATAATCATACAAATATATCCTATATCTTTATAATGTAATTGTATGTTACATAAAATTACAGACTATGCTGAGTTCAGGCAGGGAGAGTGGAGGTGAGGTGATGTTTAAAATATGTCTTCAGATTTTTTTTGACACTTTCTCCTCTTACTCGATGTGGGCTAGTCTAAGTGATTCATTTCTAACTCATAGAATAGGGCAGAAGTTATGCTATGTAGTTTCTGAGGCTATTTTATTAAAAATGATACAGCCCCCCCCCCCGCCTCCATGACTTTGAGATCAAGTCAACATGTTATAAGGAAGTCTAGGAAATATAAAGAGGCCTATGCAGAGAGAAACAGATCTCTTACCAGCAGCCAACACCAACTTGACAGCCATGGAGCAAGCAGTCTTGAAACGGAAACTCCAATTCCATTCAAACCTTCAGAAAACAGCATTCCTGGCTGACAGCAGACTGCAGTCTCACGCAAGACCACACTCCAGAAACCAGCTAGCAAAGCCATTTCCAAACCCCTGACCCACACGCCCTGTGGGAGATAGTAAATGATTATTGCTGCTTTAAGACAAGATTTGAGTGGGGGATGGTGGCATATACCTGTAATCCCAAACACTCCGGGAGGATGAAGCAGGAGGATCACAAATTTGAGCCTAGCCTGGGCAACTTAATGACTTAGCAAAGACCTTGTCTCAAAAACAAAAACAAAAACAGGGCTGGGGATGTAAATCAGTGTGAAAGCCCTGAGTTCAATCACAGGGGGGTGGGGGTGGGGGGTGGTGTGTTTAGAAATATTTTGTTACCCAGCCATAGGTAACTAATACAATAGGAAATCAGAAGAGAAAGTCCTGTGGATTAGGAGACATTGGCCTGATAAAGTAACATTTAAGCTCATAACAGAAAGGGAGGGATTAATTACATAAAGATGAGGAAAAAATAGCCCAAGGAACTACAGAAAATAAAGGTCCTGTGGGCAAATGACATATCTGAAGAATTAGAAGTTATCCAGAGTGGGAGGAACATGCTGCTGGGATGGAGAGAAGCAAGATGCCTGGAAAGGTACTGGGGACGTTAGACATTCAGGGCCTTGAAAGACTTTTTGTCTAAATATGGTAGGACCCTTTGGAAGGGTATTCATCAGGTAGGGGATGTATCAAGACCAACATCTATATTTCTGGTCCTTTTCCTAGAGATGGGAAGTGCTCAAAGAGGACTATACTTAATAGTGGAATTTGGTGTTTGGGGGCAGGTTGTTTGGGACACTCCTCAAATATCTAGATGGTGGTGTCAAGGAAGAGATGTAGTACACACATCTGAAGGGAGGGAAGGAGGGGGAGAGAGAGAGAGAGAGAGAGAGAGAGAGAGAGAGAGAGAGAGAGAGATCTGGATTACATACGCATGTTTGGAAGACAACAGCAAGCATATGGTAATTGAAACCAACAGAGTGAATTAGCTTAGCTGGAGGCAAGATATAAAGTGAGAATAGAAGACAGCTCATGCTCCACGACTACCAAGTATAATAGTTGCTGCAGGAGAAGGATCCAAAAAGGGAAATGAGACAGAGCAGTTAGAGAGGGAGTAGGACATTGTCTCAGGGAGGTGGAGGTCAATGCTGTCAAGGGATTCAAAGGAGAGCATGTGGCTGAGAGGCCCATCAGAGTAGCTATGCTAGCTCCTGAGGCTGGGAGGACAATGGTTGGAGTGGATTCGGGGATGAGTACAGAGCCCAGTATGACAGGGTTGTGGAACACGTGGGAGGTGAAGAGATGGGCTCAAAGAGTTGGGGGCAGTGGGGCAGACAGTTCTTAAAAGTTCAGCTGTGGAAAGGAGGGGAGAGGGCAGTAGCTGGGGGCAGGTTTCGAATAACAGAACGTCTGTTTTTGTTGTTTTCTTAAGAGGGAAGAGAGACTCATGTACATTCAAATGCTGATGGATCTCATGAAGTTGAAAATGCAGAAGACAGAGGGAATAATGGATATAGGCAGGGTTGTAGAAAGATGAGAGGGGATGGGATTCAGAGTCAAGTGAAGTCCTTGGTACCTGGAAGGAACTGGAATATTGTCATGCAATTTTACTTTTTTTTAAACGTGAAATACAACAGATAGGTGGGAAAGAATGCTTAAAACAAACACACAATGTCAGGGATGATGGCACATGCTTGTAATCCCAGCACTCAGGAGGCTGAGGCAGGAGGATCGCCGTGAGTTCAAGGCCAGCCTGGGCTACATAGTGAATTTAAGGCCACCTTGAACTATATAGCAAGACCCTGTCTCAAAAAACCCATCAACCAACCAACCAACCAACCAACCAAACAAACAAACAAACAGCTTAAGGAATCATTATAGTAAATATCCATTTAAGCAGGCAAAAATTGAACCTGACCAGCACTGCTGAAGTCCCTTCCTTATCACAACACCCTATCCCCATTGATAATCATTACCCAGATTTACCGCTTATTACTCCATGTTCTTCTAATTTCTTCTTCTTTTTATTGTTTTCTTTATTGGTACATGCTTATAGTACATAATATTTACATTCCTTGTGTGAAGTCTTCTTTTTAGCTTTGTTACTGTTTTTGGCGGTAGGGGGAATTGAACCCAGGGTTTCGTACATGGCAAGCCCTAGAGTACTGAGCCACCCTCCCACTTTCTTAAATTTTTATTTATTTTTAATTTTGTTAAAGGAAAAAAAATTCCCCCCTGGTGCTGGGGAATCAGACCTGGAGCCTCATGCACATTAAGCAAATTCCTATCACTGAGCTACATTTCCAGCCCTAAAATTTTATTTTGAGACAGGGTCTCACTATCTTGTCCAAGCTGGCCTCCAACTTCCAATCCACCAGCCTCAGCCTCCAGAGTAGCTGGGATTATAGACACACTACCATGTCTGGGTTGCTTTTAGCTTTACTGCTTAAACATAGAGCTCTGAATAATGCTGCTAATTTTTGTTTATTTTTTGAGCTTTATATAAATACATTATATGATGTAGATTATTTTTATTTCATAATTCTTTTATTCTATATTATCTTTTAAGAATTCACTCATATTATTGCACATAGCTGTGGTTCTTTCATTTTTGTCCCTGGCTAGTAGCCCATGGTATGATTATATTACAATTCATTTGTTCTTGCTATTATCAGTGGGCATTAGAGTTGTTTCTTATTCAGGATTAATACAAAATTGCCCAGTAATACCCTTGTACATTATGTTCTGGTGTCCTGGTGCCTGATCCTCTTGAGTATTATTCCTAAACAATGGAACTTCTGGGTCACAGAGTATGCACATCTTCAACTTCACTACAGAGTTCAAAAGTGGTTGTATCAATTTACAATCTTAAAAGAAAAGGTGTTCAACCTAATTAGAAATGAGACAGTTTGTAGCATTATCATTAATACATTTTTACCTGACTTCAAAAGCAATGTATCTTTCTCAGCCGAGAGCTTCCTTGGGGTAAGTTTTAATGCTCTTGCTCTTCTCGTTTGGGAAGTTGGGGGTGGGGGGTGACTCAAAGTTTCTTTCTCAGCATAATTTGTTACCACTAAGTGATTACTGTTTTTCTTATGTATTACAAGTTAGCTATTTCTTTGGTAAGGTGTGGGAGGCCAGCTCTTGTATCATTAGAGATACAAATGATTGTTACATCTCAGGGTAAATCACCCCTGTAGATGGTTGCTCTATTGAGATTAGCATAGCGCTGTATTTAGGCTGCTGAGTGGACTGCTAAGAGCATGGACTACTCAGGTTTGAATCCTCACATCTATTAGTTAGATGACCCTAAGTTATTTTACCTTTCTGGGCCTCAGCTTGCTCATATACAAAATAAGAATGGTAACAGTAGCTACCTCCTGGGGTGGCTGTAGGGCTCAAGTGAGGTAATATAAGGAAGGTACTTAGGAACAATGTTTGGCATTCTTGTGCCTTATTTTTGTTTCAGCTTTGGTGCAATATAGGCTAGGGGTTATGTACATAGATCACAGATATGAATCAGAAGGAATTTAAGTCCTGAACTGTATTACTCTTCTGGCTCTACAAGTATGAGCAAGTCATACCACTACCCTGTGTCTCAGTTCCTACTCCGTATGAACAGGGTAATAATCACGACTCTGCATGGGTGCTGAGGGATCCATGTAGATGGCAAATGTAAAATGCCAAGTAAGTATGGATACAATACATGGTAGCTGCTTTTATTCCAGCAGGTGGCAGCTACTGTTCCTGCTCTCAGATGTGGGGGTTGAACAGCTCATGGGCCCTAAACTTACAGGTCCAGCAGTGAGAAAATGCATAAACGGTAAGGTGGAGGGATAACAGGGAGTCACTTCTCGTTTGTGTGCAGCTTCTAAGAAGCTGAAAGAGACGCAGCCACTTTCTACCAGCTCATATAGGTGGGTTTCACCAATATTACACTGGTAACAAAGTAATATATCTGAAGCAAGGAAATTCAAGATCCTAGGGAGGAAGTATCTATGGTAGTTGAGCAGTTTTCCCAAGAAAAAGGTGTTTAAGATGAGAATCAAAAAATATGTGTGTAGGGCTGGGGATTTAGTTCAGTGGTTCTGTTGCCTGCCTCACAAGCAAAAGGTCCCAAGTTCGATTCCCGGTACCAAAACAAAAAACAAAAAAAATCTGTGTGTAAATAGGAGAGGTTGGAGAAATGGTCAGGAAACATAGCGTGTCATGAAGCGCTTTGACTCCCAGGCCAAGGACTTTGTTGATTCAGGGAGGAAAGAAGAGAATTGGATTGCCCAGAGGCTGTAAGACAGGAACTAGAGTTTGAAGGGTGCCTGGGTTAGAAATGCTACTCACTGGCTAGTTGGCACTGCACTGAGGCTTTATCTAGTGTGTTTAGAAGCTATTTGGAGAGAGAGATGCCTGCTATGGTGTTAATGTCAACCCAATCACGCTTTTCCTAACACATTCCAGAAAACTACTGCCAAGGCGGCTGGGTGATTATTGTGAACCTCACTGTATCTCTTTATTGAATACGAGCTAGAAATAAAATGTGCTTGTACTTGACTGTGGTGGACACTTACCCAGGTGAGAACTAAACAGAAGCACACATGAATGAAGGAATCTGAAGGAGATCGGTGGGAGTTACATCCATGTCAATATCCTGATGGTGTTATATTATAGTTTTGGAAGTGATGCAGCGGGAGAGATCTGGTCAAAGTGGACAAAGGATTTCTCTGTATTACTTTTTACTTTTTTCTTTTGCAGTACCGGGGATTGGACCAAGGGGCGCTGTACCACTGAAGTACTCCCGGCCCCCTGCATTTTGAGACAGGGTCTCACAAGTTACCCAGGGTGGCCTTGAATTTGTGATCGTTCCACCTCAGCCTCCCGAGGGCAGGAATTACAAGCATGCGTCACCGCGTCAGGTTCTCTGCATTATTTTTAAAAACTGCATATGACTCTCCAATTACCTCAACGTAAATTTAAATTAAAATGCATTAGTAAAAGTTATGTTTCATAGAAAATAAGCCGCAGTGAGTCACATTTGCTTTCCTCAGTTAGCCATACTTCGGGATTCCTCGGGCACAAAATAGGCGCTATGATTTGTCCTGAGGCCCCAGGTGGAAAAAGACAGCCTTGTGCGAGAAGGCAGGAGGTCCACGGCGCAGGGATCGCTTTGCTACTGGTACTTTTCCTGAGATCACAACGACCTAAAACTTTAGGCAGTTCTGTCCACAGCGAGTCAACTTTGTCCCCATTCTGATTTACCGAGCCAGCGTCACCACATCTCCCAAGGCAGGGTTCAAATTATTCTTTTATTATTAAAATGAACTTTCTTTCTCCACAAAGAAAGGGTTGGTGTGTTGGTTCCGGGTGCAGCATTTACCGTTTAGAAAGTTTTTCACCGCAGCCAGTACTTCTGCAAACTACAAGCCGCAGGGAGGAGTGAACTTAGTTTTTCGAGCGGCCGAGCTCTGTGATTATCCTTCTCGGCGGCGCTAAGGCTTCGCTCCCCACAGCCGGGCCGACTTCGCCAGAGCCGTGAACTTTTCTAAAGTACGAGGGCGCAAGGGGCCACGGTAGGCCAGGAACGCAGCCTCGGAGCCTCCGCCTGGATTTCGGAAACTTCTTCGCACGCTTGCAGACTTCCGCGCATCCCGGAGCTCTCAGCGCGGCCGCCGGAGTCTCTGCGCCCGGGAAGAGGGAAACTGAGGCACAGCTGGCGCGCGCGCACAAGCCCAGGCCTCGGCGCCAGCTCCACGGAGGGCACCCGGGCTGCTGCAGCCCCGCGCGCCCCGCTGGCACCTCCGAACCGCCCCGCCCCAGGTCGGGACAAAGCCCGGAGCCCGCGCCGGGAAGCGGAGGGCGGTGCCGGCCCGCGCGACTCCGCCCCGCCATCCCTCGCGGGGAGCCCGTGCCCCCCGGCCCCGCCCCGCGGCCCATGACGTCACCAACGGCGGCAGGCCCCGCCCCGGCCCCGGGTGGCAGGCCGCATGACGTCACCGAGGCCCCACCCCTCCTGAGCGAGTTCGGTCCTGGCGTTCATTTCATTCCTGTCCTCATTCCGCACATTCTTAGCATCGCTTGCGCCGCGCCGCGCCGCACGAGCCGAGCCGAGCCTCTGCAGCCGCCGCCGCGGCCCCGCCGCCCGCCGCGGGCGTCCCCCGAACACTTTGCGGACTCGCTTCCAGCCCGCGGGCTAGTCCGCGCGGCGGGGCCCGGGCCGGGGCGGCCGCGTCCGGGGCCAGGCCATGCAGTGACCCCCGCCCCCAGCCCGTGCACCTCGGCCCGGAGCGCGGGCAGCGGCAGCCCAGCGCGCCCGCCGGCCCCGGGCAGCAGCGGCGCGAGGCCGAGTGGGGTGGCCCGGCCCTGGGGCAGCAGCCAGGAGGGCGCCGGGCGCCAGCGCAGGGCGGGGGAGCGGCGCCGAAGTTTGCCTCGGAGTCTCGGGCGCCGCGGGCTCCCGCGCCGAGGTAAGTTGTGGGCGCGCGGGGCGGCGGGACCCGTCCTCCTCGGCGGGCGGCGCTTTGTGTGGGCGCGCGGGCTCCGCAGGGCCCCCCATTCCCCCCCCCCCGCTCTCGATCCGCGCCGCCGCGCGACTTGCGGGGCCGCCAAGTTGGGCCGCGCGCCGGGAGCCCGCGCGGCAACAGGCGGCCCTCAGGCGCCCTGGCTCCGCCGCCCGCACGCGCACACACGCACC
>NW_004624766.1:4694875-4737828 GCF_000247695.1 Heterocephalus glaber
GCCCCGCCCGACCGGCCGGGCCGCCCCCAGCCCCGCTGCCCGCTCCCCGTGGTCCGCGCCGGTCGGCGCCGCGGGCGGGGCGTGCTCCTTCCCCCCAAGACGGACGGAGGGCACTGCCGGCTCTGCGCTCCTCCAGGACTGTTGCTGTTGCCGCCGCCGCCGCCGCCGCCGCTTCATTGCACATTCAAGTGGAAAATTTTCAGGAGTCAGCAGAAACATTGTGTCCAAAAAAGACTGAGTCGCAGTTACCACCAAACCCAGGAGGAGACTGTGCCTGGAAAACTTCCTTCCCGTAGGAAATACTGGGGGATTTGTTTGTTTATTGGAAGAGAAATGATCCCCAGGAGGGGAAGAAAACCAGGGTACACTTTTAGTCTTTGTTCATAGCAGCAACACTTGTTTTCTTTGAAAAGTCCGCTTGAAAGAGAGTTGAACTATGAGCGTGCCCCCCCCAGGTATTTGTATTTTAAAAGAAAAATCACAGCAACGTTTTTATGGAGTGGAAGACAACGAGGGGCTCCCATCTACCTTATCTTCCTTCCACGAAAATAAAATCCGATCAGGATTCGCCTCACTTTTTAATTCTATCTTTTAAAAGATTTATTTAAAGTTGAGCGTTGTGACTGTATAAAAATATTTTTGAAACAATGAAATGCCAGCCACCAGCATTTCTCAGGAGGCTTGTTAGCTTTTTAGAAGCAAGTGGCTGCCTGTGATTTGCAGAAATGGAAACTGACCCCAGTGAGCACTGGAAACTTAAGAGACAGATGATGTTCCAGGAACTGGGAATGAAAAAAAGACAGAGTTTAAAAACAGTGCGTTGGAGGGAGCCCAGGTCCTGGGACAGAAAGGTCTGTAAAGCTTATCAGATTTCAAAATAGTCAGGAAATATTAAAAATGGTACAGATACAGCAGAGGAGCACACTAGCAGTTCAGGACAACCACAGGTTTCTCTCTCCCAGCCACCACCTGGGTTGTTTTGGAAGCTTAGGTGGTCTGAGCACTCGTGGTGAGCCGGGTGCCTGCAGGTGGTTACTGGGGCGGATGGACTCTTCCTCCCTTACGGGAAATGTGAACCTCCTCGCTGCCGGAGCCAGGAGGGAGCTGCCTTCTCTGCAGGCTGCAGGGATCCTGACGTGTCTTCCGCGCCGGGGCTGCTCTGCTAGGTTACTGGGAGGCAGTAGTTGGGGAACAGTCTTCAGGCTGTGCCCGTGCTTTCTCTTATTGTTGGGTTTGTGTTTTTCTGTAAATAGGATCTTTGGGGCTCAGCACCTCCGAATGCTTATGAGGGCCAGACAAAGATCCACCTTTGCTAAGAATCCTTCTTTAGAAGGAAATAGTAGAGCTAATTATAAAGTGACTCCAGAAAGACAAATGGGTTTAGTTGAACCTTTGTCAATGCAGCGAGGTTTTGAATTGTTGATTATTTTGAGGGGGAAAGGCTTATTTTTCTAATCTATTTCCATAAATGGTCACATATTTTTGTTTAGTATTTCTTTGTATGTGTAACTCTGTTGAACTCTTAGGTTTCAAGTTTTCAACAGAGTTTACAATTCTTTTATTTGTTGCCGGTACCAAAAAATGAACTGATAAGCTGTATCCATTACTGGGCCTTGCTGATGTGCCAAGGTAGACTACTTTATTTTTACTTTAATGGTAAATATTATTTGATCTGCAATTTCGGGGGACTGTTAGAATACTTTCTTTAAAAAACAAGTTTGAAACAAAACTGATGTCACACTTTGCCTTGGAAAAAAAGAGTTTAAAAATTATAGGGAAGAATCTTTGTGTAAATTCTTCCTCTGTGTGATCTTTTATAAAATAGACTCCAGAGCATGTGCTCGAGAGATTATTGAAGTTTTTTCCTTTTCCCTTTTTAAAAAATAATTTTTCCCCAAACAAAAACAACAAATAACCCAGAACTCACCAGAACATATAATGAAATTTCATTTAAAGAAGGAGGACATTTAAGCTTAGTTTGACCTAGACTGAAGTGAATCTCTCACTGAGCAGCCCTTTTCCTAAAAGCACCCCCACCCCCTGCACACTGATTACGGGAGAGGGTGGGCTGGGGAGGGCAGTCTCGGGGAGTCAGCTTCCTTTTCCCCTCTTCCTCCATTTGCTGCATACAGCAGGAATTATATATTCTTGTATGTAGTTTGGAAGCCCGTGTCCTCTTTCATTTGGGAGGACAATTAAACCATAAGGAAAAAAAATTCAAGATTTTTTTTTCCCTGCTTGAGCTTCAGTAGTTTATAAACAGTTTTGAGTTTTGTTAGTTCTGACAGCACAGAGCAGTAAGAGAAGAGGGCATTTCATAATGGCAGAATTTGGAAAGACTGTTACACTTGTAATGCTACATCGACAAGGTCTAGCCATTATCTGTTGTCATTTTCAGTAGGGAAGTGTGTAACAGGAACAGTTTAAAAAATGCAGATCCCAAAGGTTAGCTAGACCTTTGAAGAAATGAGTTGCGCCATTAACAGCATTAGCAGGTTGCTTGCTTCAGAAATGGATTGATCTCCCGTGTATGGCGCCTGCAAGAGCCTGCACATCTGTGGGATTACATTTCTTTAATCTCCTGTGTTATTATGTGTTAATTGTGAGCATAATTATACTGCTTGCAAATGGAAATTGTGATGTTTTATTACTGGAAAGGTCGTTGAAGATAACTGTGTGTATGATCTCTTGGACTTAGAAAGACCATATTCAGACATAGGTAGTAGGTCCACGCATTATTACACTTTTATTTTAGGCATTTGGCTCTGTTCCCATAAAGAGATTGTGAAAAAAAGCGTTGTGTATGTGTGTGTTTATAGTTTTTGTTCCTCCAAGTGAAAGCTGTGTGGAATCTGTTTAATGATAAAACTTTTAGTGTTGGTCTGTTTTCTCCAAAGACTTAAAGAGTTCTGGCCAAAGCAAATGTCCAGCTTTCTCTGTTAAACTGCAAGAAAATCAGCTGTCCTTTCTGTTAGTCAATGTGGGGATTGCAGCCTCCCCTTTGGAGTTCAGTGACTGAACCTGCAGACTGCTAATGTCCTACTTCTGAACTGAGCAAGAAAAATGTATTGTAAGCTTATCCCTTTTGGCAAACTTAGCCTCTGCTGCTGGGCTGGTTGTGGATTGACCCATGGCTGGCATTGTCTTTTATAGCCGCATGGTGCTTTTTCTTGTTTTATCTACAGAAGGTACAGATCACTTTGTGGTATTTAAATTAGATCCTAAATCGAGTTTGAACAATACTAGTGATATATTTCGTTCTTTCATATTCATCAAAGTGATAAAATCAAACAGTTTAAAGTCTATCCTAGCACTTAATGGTTCAGTTTTTTTTTTTTTAACAGATACCTAATTTAGGCCCTATTGTAGTTACTGTGCATGTCTGAAACTAGGGATGTTCTGGGCTTTTTCTCTTCTGGAGTAGTTTGTGTACTGCTTGGATATTTGGATCTAAATTTTTGGAGTGTTTTTGTGAGGGTATTTACTTTTTGAACTCTCGGTCTGTAAAATTCTCTTTATAAGCTTCTTTGGCTCAGTTCCATGTTTGAACTTGGGGTTGAAATTTGACTATTTCATCAGAAACCTCCAGGCTTTGTAGTTAGTGGTGCAGAGTAAGAGAATTTTGAAATATGTGTTTTGATTTTAGTTGAAGTGATTGAGATGGCCTGAGGGTTGGGTTACTCTCAACTCTTAGGTTCTCCTTCTGTCCACTGGCTTTTTGCATTGTTGGGAGGACTCTCAAAACCCAGTGTCTGAAATCTGGGAGTCCGGGCTAACAGTGAAATGTGCTGGGCTCTCCTGATTGGAGAATGTTTGCAGCGGGGTAGGGGTAGGGGTAAATCCTTCCAAGATGCTTTTTTATTTTTTTTTATTTATTTTTTTTCTTCAGACCCAGAGTAGGCAGGGATTTCACCCCCTCATTACTGTCCTGATAAAAGAGTTTTTGCCCATTTTTCATGATTCATGCTAGTTTTAAGGGTCTGTCCTAAAATTTCATTAGCATTTTTAATTGGAAGGAAGAGGGCCCTGGAAAATGGATTTAAAAGAAAAGCCAACTTACTGATGAACAAGTTCATCATCTATCAACTCCAGTGGGCAATTCAGGTTGCTTTTAGGCATCTGACAGGTTTAGATGTATATGTAAGGTGACTGGGAGGAATTTACAGCACAGCAAAGATGAGTATTGTTGTTTTTACTGATATGTAAACTGAAAAACTGCTGCTAATGGTGGGAAATGTTAATTATGTGAGAACATATTGAACTTATATTCTCTGGCATGAACTTTTAAAAAATGCATCAACTGCTGCTTTTTTTTTTATAGGCACAGCTTTCTAATTATCATAATTCAGTTCAGCTCTGCTCTTGGATGGAGTTCAAGTGCAATCTCAGTTTAACTTGAAAGGAGTTTTGTTTTTTTTTAAACTGAGAATGTTTAAAAAATTTTTGAAAAGTTCATCCAAGAATGTTGTCTGCTTAGGTGTGGGTAAATTGGTGGAAGGAAATGAGTGCTTGTCTCTGATAGTTTCGTAGGTCTGACTGTCCGCCCTCTTTTTTTTCTCGTTCTGCGTGCAAACCTACATCTTGTGCATTTTTGCTTAATCTCATGCTACAGCTGTTGAGTTCTTTGAAAACCAGTGTCTTTAATAGGTAGTCAACTAGATAAATGAATATTTTATTGCTATCTGCAATGGCAGAAAACTTTAAAAGGATGGAGAGAAGGAAATGCCGGATTCTTATGAATTCCTTTGACACAAACCATCAGTCTTTTATACCAGCCACCCCTTTAGAAGGTAATAACCTTATCTGCTCTTTGCTCTGTGACTTGATGGCATTTTGTGCAGTTGCCTTTGACAGCAGCCATACAGTACCCAATATTCTCTAACGTCTTTTCAAAGAAAATATCTTTTCAAAGAAAAAAAAGTTAAAGAAGCCCAAGTACCAGATCCTCTGTGAATCACTTTTGATTGTAAGAAAGAACTGTGGACTCTCCGACATTCGTCCTGTCTGACTTCTACTGCCCAGTGAAGATGCAAAGAGAGGAAGCCAGATGACTTCATTTGCTCAGGCACTTAAGAACCGAATTCACTTCCTCGGTGGTGAAATAAAAGGAGCCAAGCGTTTTAAATAGCCACTCCCCGAGGCCCGCCTGCCCGAGTGTTTTGAGAAAAGCACATTGTCTCCTCGGTGCTCTCGCTGAGAGCCTGCCTGACTCACCCTCCCCCACCGGGCAGCTCCATTTCTGAAGTTGACATCTGATTTTCTCTCTGTTCTCCTGATCTGTCCCCATCCACGTGCGCAATGCAGTGTGCACGCATGCATTCTGCGGGTAACATAAATTTTTGACATTAAATGTGTGTGTGTGTGTGTGTGTGTGTTTCAAGTTCCTACTGTGATAGGGGGAAGCACAAAGCTAATTGCACAAAATAAAATGTAAACACAGGCATGGGCCCCACATGCTGCTGCTGCTGGGTTTCTGTCCAGTGGTGCTTTCTGGGTAGGCGTGCCTATTGTAGCAGCAACAGGCAGCAGAAGTTGGAGTACCATATGGCAGATGTGGACCTCAGATAAGCTGTCTGGTGATTTAGCTTATCAATAGCATTTTGATATGCTTCATTTTCAGATCAGCCATTACTGGGCCTGGGGGTGCCCCAGGGCTCACTTATTCTGTAACCATTGTTAGGGATGCTTCCTTTGGAGGAATCCCTTTCAAATTCTTTCTCCCTCACTGCCTTTTCATCTCAAAGCCTTTGGGAGACATGGCACTGTCAGAAAGAGTCCCATGGTCTGAAGAGATGTCAACCGCATCTCCGAATCCTGTCAGCTGTTGCCATTGAGAGAAAACCAGAAAACGGGTTACCGAATTGCATTTTATATTCACAGAAGCAAGAAATTTCAAAGTTTGCTTTTGTTTTAAACATTGAAGAAATAAGATTTAAGTTGTTTTTTATTTTAACAAAATATTTCTGTTTTTGTTAAGCATTCAGAATACCTCCCTAATTTCCTTTTACATTCATTCGTGTGTGTGTGTGTGTGTGTGTGTATGTATGTGTATGTGTATGTATGTATGTATGGGCTGGCCTTGCACTCACTATGTAGCCTGGGCTGACCTCAAATTTCCTGGCCATTGTCCCGCCTCAGCCTGCTGAGTGCTGGGATCACAGATGAGTGTTACCACACCCAGCTTCTTTCACCTTTAAATGTTAATGATAAAATGCAAAAGTGTTTATTAGCATCAATGTAACATGAAGTCTGGGAAATTGCCATCTGTGAATTGGAGGCAAGAATCAACTTCCTTATGACCAGGAATTGTTGAAATGGGAAATGCTTTTAGAATACCAACCACTCAGGTGCCCAGTGAAGCTGAACCCAAATCAGAATCTCCCACTGAGGAACCGTCAGGGAGATCTTGGCTGAGCTGGAGCCAGGGCAGGGATTCTGTGCACTTGGTGACTCAGGGAAGTATGGTGATATGCATGGCATGTGCTTATCGGCCAAATGGATCTCATTCAGCAAATACTTGTGTCCCAGGACTGTGTCTGAGAAGCTAAGGTGAGACTGTCTTTCTCCTAGCACTTCCTGTTCTCACTGACCATTGAAGGCCCCTCACTTTTTCTCATATTTTGACTTTTGGGTTTGTAATTTACAGCATACACATCCATTTATGTGGCTAACTCAAGATGGTTCTGCTTCAAATCTAAGTTATCCTCTTTCTCCTCCTCCTCCCTACAGCCTGGGCACCATCTGCGGTAGGTGGGCAGCGGGGTTGAGGGGTTGGAGTCCATGCAGTATTCCTGTATTCTTAAAGGAACCAGTGCTCTAGATGTTCATTTTAATTTTTAGCTTCTGAGTGAATCAGTTTTAAGTTTGGCCACCTTTGCTAACTGAGTGATTTTCCAGTTACTCGTGAGGTAGTTTACCTAGGAGCTTAGTGTGCATCTTTAATGGAAGTTACTAAGATATTCTTTCTTGGTGGGTTTCAGAAATAAGGCTACACAAGAAGTCTTACTGTACCCTGCAGGAAAAGCAATAAAATGAACCAGAATCACCTCTGAGCCTGGCACTTACCTGTCACCCCTTGGGATTGTAGCAGTTATTTCCAGATGTGACTTTAGAGGTACAAGTCAGGCCTGCTGGTGGCTGAGTGTGAGGATGGAGTTCTGTTCTGGCTGCTGCAGACAGAGGTTTTGCTTTTTGAGTTAGGGATCCTCCTAGGGCGCCTTGAGTGGCATCCTTGGACGTCAGGGACCGAAAGGACAGAAGGGGTCATCCTAACGGCATGCCTTACTTAGCTTTTAAACCTTTCTTTTCCTGTCTCTTCTCTGCACCTTGGGCACTTGGAAACCCACATGTTCCTGGTTTCCATGGAATTGCTATTTGCTACTGGACTTTTAAACATTTACAGATGCTACTATGTGCCCAAGAATTTGGTGATCAGGAAAAAGTGACGAATGAATGGTGATCTGTAAAACTCCCCTGCCCTTGTGAAGTTTACGGTTAGTAGAGAAATAGGCATGCAAACAGGTAATCACAGACTGGTGAGAAAGTTTTACATTTCATGAATTACAGGGGGCACAGGTTGGGGTGTGTGTGTGTGTGTCCGTCCACGCGCGTGCACACATGCATGCACTGAGCATTCAACCCAGGGTGTTGGCTTGCATTGGCTAAGCACACACTCTACCACAGAACTACATTGCCAGCCCAGAGGCATGGCTTTTACATACTGAAAATTTCTGAAATTGGAGCCTGTGGGACCATCATTGGCCAGGTGGTGGTCCTGGTCCCTGATGTGACTGCATACATGCATCAAGTGTAGAATGACTACAGTGGGGAGGAGGAAAATCCCCAAGTCAACAGTGAGCATACCTAAGTAGGCTTGTGCCACTGAGGGGTTACTGTATGAAAAGCCATAGACACAGAGGGCTTTGAGAAGTTGCTTTAGGTGTTTATTACTCAACTTATTTCACTTATATCTTCCTTTTTATACATGCGCAAGATTGACTTAGGGTAAAAAGTTTCAATGTATATGAAACACTAGAGCATTGCTAAGTGATAAGGAAGCATTCTGGTATTATTTGTTTCATTAGAAATAAAATCAAGGGGCTGGGATTTAGCTCAGTGGTTTTGCCACCTGCTGCGCAAGCGCAAGGACCTGAGTTTGATCCCCGGTACCAAAAAAAATAATAATAATAAAAAGAAAAAGAAATAAAATCAGGCTGCATCTTCATAGTTAGGTGGTGTCTTAGGCTTGGTGAAATATTGATCTGGGAGATTATGCATTATGATAGTGCTTGCTTTGGGGGAGTGGGATGGTTGGGGGCTTTCACTTTTTACATGTTTGTATTTTTAGGAGCATATGTTTTCTGTTGTAATATCAAAATAAAGTGGGGTGAGT
Source organism: Heterocephalus glaber (assembly GCF_000247695.1). The sequence goes on from NW_004624766.1 coordinate 4,703,268, forward strand.
GTTCATGATATATTCAGACAGCCGTGTTGCCCGCAGGTGGAGACTGGAAAGCTTTGCAGAGGAAGTGATGTTGGAGTTAGGCCTTGAAGGAAGAGTGGGGTTTTTACTTTGGTGCTATTTTGGGAGAGGAGCTACGTTATTAAAAAAACGAAGTCAGGCAAATATTTTCCAGAGTAATGAACTCAGCCGTCAAATGTCAATAAAGAAGGTTTATTGCCAATAATGGGCAACTATAGATTTGAAACTTGGCTGTGAGCAATTAAAAGTAACAAAAGGGAGGGAGGGAAATGACTGACTGGAAGGGTGCCATGGCTCCTGATTTTGGTGTGGATGAGAAAGGCAGGAGAGTATGCATTTGCTGTCACCTATTTGGAGTTGGTCACACCTGGGCTCTCTGCTCAGCTCCTTGCTAGTGTGGGCTTGGACAGACGACCCCCCCCCCCCCAACACACGGAGGATTGAACCCAAGACCTTCACACTGAGCTACATCCTCAGCAGCACCCCCCCCCCCCCCAAATTTTTTGTGGTAAGGTCTCCTGAGTTGCTAAATTGCCTAGGGTGGGCTTGAATTTGTGATCCTCCTGCTTCAGCCTCCCAGAGTGCTGGGATTACAGGTATAGGCTACTATTCCTGGCTTACATTGTCTCTTTGAGCCTCAGTGTTCTCATTGTAAATTTTGATAGAGCACCTATTTTATGCTGAACAAGTGCTCAGTAAAATGTTACCTTGCATACCAGATCTCTAAGGATTTCCTGCTGTCTCAGGACTGTGACTCCAGAGGAAAACCTAGAGCTCAGGCAGTTTCTTAGAAAAGCCTGGCTTCTTTCTGGTCTCAGGCAAATGGTTTGAAATCTAGGAGAGGCTGAGGCAGTGCTGTAAACCCTTTGGCCATTCTCTTTGAACCGCACTTGCTTATGCAGCAAGTGGAGGAAATCCATCCGTAAATACATATTATTTGAGGTTCTTCCTTGCCAGACGGTAGTAATGAATCAAATGGAAAGTGCTTCGAAAAGTAGGAAGATGGTGCAGCTTCATCTGGTTCTTGCTTGAAAGCCCCATCCCTGACTTAGGTAGGGGCTCAGTCTTTTCTATGGAGATTGCGAGGGGCTCATCTTTTCCTAGAGAAATAGTGCTTGGGGCCCTGGGTCTGCCAGCAAAACCATTCAAGGAACCACTGGTGAGATACACTCAGGACACCCAGCTTCAGATGGCAAAGAGGTGAGCCCCTCACTCCTGCCTCTGCCACCCTCAGTGTACCTCTTAGTTCTTCCTCAAGGCAGACTGCTCAACTTCTGTGCAGTCAGTTTCCTCATCTGGAAAACGAGGAGGGGAGGAATGACAGTGTGTACTTTGAAGAGCTGGAGTAAAGTTTAGATATGTGCTAGCTGTGTAGGCAAGAGCTGCAAGGGCAGCTGCTGTTAAAACCCAGACTGTCCTGGACCTCCAAGGACTCCAAACTACCCAGTTAAATTCTTCGCCCCTCTCATAAGATTTGCTTTCTCTGGGCCTTCTTTTATGCCTAGTGTTACATTTTTGGAACTGCACACAACAATGGAACATAATAAAATTTTTTCTCTGCATATTCTTTGTTGAATTTTTCTAGGTAACATAGATGAATTTCACACAAAAATTTAAAAAATTGCAACCTTATGCATAAGTGGATTGAATCTGATTCAAATCATAATTTACACTTGTGTGTAAATTAATATGGGTCTTCTCTTTCCCAGGGATTTTGCATATTTAAGGGGAGCTTGTTAGCCTAAGTGTGTGACTCCTAGGCATTTCCCCGGGTGAGTGGGATCTAAGGAAGCAGGTGGGTAGAAGCTTGAGTTTTCAAAGTCAGCTGTTATAAACTGGCCCTCCTCTGCTCAGATTCCCAGCTACACTTCAGGGTGTGTCTGTGACCCTGTGTGTTTAGATTTGGGCCACTCCCTGCGACTGGTCTGAGCAGTTGAGATTGCTTTGTGTGACCCTAGGCCAGGGACCTGCATTTTATTGTCATCTTTTCCTGTTGTCTCATGCAGTATGTAGAGAAGGCTGTGTATGTTAGTTACTCTTGATTTCCTGGTCATAAAAGGTTTTTTAAGGGAGGATATGTGTCTGGTTGGAAAGAAGCAGGCAGACTGACAGCTGACAAAATATTTAAAAAACACAGATTCACAACTCTGTGAATATATTGAAAGCCACTGCATTATATACTTTAAAAGGTTTTTTATGGTATGTGAGTTAAATCTCATAAAAAAACGCTGACTGTTTATCACACTGCCAGGCCTGCCACAGGATGCCCGGGGCCCAGCCTGCTTTGGGCACTTTTTTTCATGGTCAAGTGGTTAAGACTGATAGACCTAATGAGAAGAGTTTACATTTCCATTAGTTTACTGATTTTAGTGAGGAGACAGGAGAAGACATAATTCCTTTCAAAGATACCCATTAGGAGTGCTGAAAATGGAGATCTTTTAGTACGTTTCAGTCATGTGAAAGTACTCACTCTGTAATGCTGACTGTTTACCGCTTTAGCCATCCTTATGTCTTGTACTTTTAACACTTGAAGAGGTAAATCACGGAGGGTAAACCGGAGCCAGAGAAGAAGGCGTGTCCCGTCACAAGCCAGTCCTTGCATCTCATTTGTAAATTGGTTTAAGATGAGGGAAAAAAGAAACCTTGAGTCAGGTTAATTTATACTTTTGAGTTCCAAGCTCTGCTCTGCTCAGTTTTTTCTTAATTTGAACGTGGTCTTTCTTGTCCCTGTATCTTCCCACCAGATCCTGACTGCCTTCCTTCTTCATAACAACAACTGTTTGTGGCCACTTTACATTTGTATTGGTAAAGGTTGTCCCTCTCCCTGGCTGTGTACCTGGTTGCCTGTTAACAGTCCTGCTTTATAGTGCTTGCCTTGGCAGAATCCTTGATATCTCCTTCTTTTACTTGCAGAAGGTCCCAGTTTGGATGATGCATTATATGATCATTCTAATAGGAAACTGGCTGACTCCCTTTAATTGAACAAAATGGAGAGGGACCCCCCCCCCCCTTCCTACAGGCAGCCTTTGGAGTGTCCTGGTGTTGACCCAGGGCTGTATTCTTGTTGAAGGATTGTTTCAGGCTGTTTCTGAGTCAGAAATACATAAGAGGGGAATTTCAAAAAACCTTTGTTTCCTACAAACCTGTGCTAGCTTCAGTCAGTGTTTAAGACCCTGTGTTGTTCTGTGTGAATCGATTTGTAAGCAGTTAAAAAAAAGTTTCTCTTCATTCATAGGAATGATTCAGCCTTGGTTCATTTCCTCTTAGACCAACAAGGTTTAATTTAGAAAGATTTCCCAGTAGAATTCTGAAAGATCTGTATTGTGTGAAATTGGGGATTTCAGATTACATTTTAGAACCTATGGTCTTGATGTAGAGGAGGTGTTTCAGGTTTCACAGGGAGCTTTGTCATTGGGAGACCCTGTATGGATGTCCTGTGGTGTACCTAAATGTAGAAGGTTGGGAAAAACAGATGGCACTGTATAAAATGTTAAAGAAATTTCAGATCTTTCCCCCCCTACAAAAGTAAATGTGATGACACTGCTCAATTCCCGGTAGTTCTTGTGACACTGGTATTTGTTTAGTCATTTTATCATGTGCAGTAACTGGGTAGGAGCAGAGGTGTTCAGTCCAGGGTAGTGTCTGTCAGGCCCGGAGGACACAGCAGCATCTGGATGTGGCCGTTGAGACTCAGGGAGCAGTTTCCTTGTTGGGGTTGGAGACAGGAAGGAGGCTTTGGAGTGTTCTCAGGCACAGGGACTTTGGTCCCTCCCCTTCCAGCTGGTGTGGTAGAAAGTCCTGGTTGGGAATCTTTTGGATTGGTTCACCTAAGACCTTGGGCAAAAGTGTATCTTGTTTTATTTATTGCAGTGCTGGGGCTAGAATCCAGGGCCTTAGGCATGTTAGGCAAGCCCTCTACCACTGAGGGAGGGACACTCCAGCCCAGGCTGGGAATCTATTCCCTACCTGCCTCTAGCTGTTTTTGTGCTGTGCCTTGGATTAAAGAGATAAAGGAGTGAGCCTAGGAGCCTTTAGTTTAAGAGGTCTGTGCTGTTGTTGGGATCATCCATCTATAACCCTCATGCTTCCCTCCTAAAGCTGGGTTTTGTGGAGGAGGAGCAGTACTGCCCAGTGTACTCTGTACCTCTGGTTTTAGTTGTGCTAATTCCTGGGCCTCTGTGGAAGAATTTGGATAGGAAGGGAAGGCTGACATGATAGCTCTGTCTAGAGCTAGTTCTTCAGTATTTCCATTTGTCATTAAGGAAAGTGAAGCCCAGAGAGGCTCAGTAATCTGCCCAAGATCACACAGCCAGCCAGTTCTTAGAGCCGTGACACTACCATCAGTCTAACAAAGGACTGGATATTAAGTCACTATCAGGTTTTATTGTAGCATTTGAATGAGTTAAGTTAAATTATATTGAAACAAAGGTAGAGTTTTCCTCTTAGTGGTTTTATCCAGGATAGGAGGGGGCAGCATACTTTGTTTTGTTATCTTGGTAGCCCATTTTACTCTATCTTTAAAACAAACACATGACTAAGATCTTTAAAAGTTGGGTGTGACCCAGTGGATCCTTTCATTTGTCTTGTAGGGAAAGGGCAAAGATCAGCTCTCTTTGGTTTCCAAGGACTATAGGGACCAGTCCTTGCACCCTGCTCATTGAGAATGAGAGGGTGGGCCACTGGGGGCTCCATAGGTTGGAGCTTGAACATAGGGTGTGTGTGTGTGGTGGTAGTGGTGATGGTGGTGGGGTTCCTGTGGTTTGGAAGCCTGGAACCAGACCTGCCAGTCCATCTGGTTTTGCTGTGGAATGTGCTTCTTTGGCTGTCAGTCAGAAAGTTAGCCCCCTCCACTTCCCCAAGGCCTAGATATGGAAAGTGGCTCATGCTGGGGGTAGGGTTTAGGTAGATGACCTTGATTAACTCCTTTATGATCGGAATGCTCTGGAACCTTCCAGACTGGGTGGCTTTGTCTTCTCCTCACCCAGGTGATCAGCTGGAAAATGTGGAGCTGTGGGGAAATCACAGCTAACAGTGCTTGCCTGGAGCCCTTCATAATGAGGCCTTTGCAAAGGGGGCTTTGAAACGGTACTGGTACGATAATAGGGTTCACACCCATCTTTGACGCTTTGGGAGAGAGTGGGCTGGTTGATAATGTGTTTTCCTTTTGTGCCCCTAGTTTTGGAGACTGGGCTAAAAGGTGTTGGATCCCTAATTGCCAGTCCCTGGGACTGTGTTCTTTGTCTTCCCCTCCTTCCTGTAGTACTCATCTGCTCCTTAGTTAGCGCTCTTCCATTTCCGATATTCCTTTTAGGTGCTTCACAGTTGCCTGTTTTGATGTTACCCTGTCTCTGTTGTATTTAGCAAAGTAGTCTAAAAGTGTGACTTAGTTTTTGAGACCCATTTTTGTTCATTTGAGACAGGGTCTTCACTCTGTAGTTTGGATTGACCTGGAACTTGCTATGTGCCCCAGGCTAGCCTTGAACTTGCAGCAGTTCTCTTGCCTCCTAAATGTTGGGATTACAGGCCTAAAAGTGTGACTTTGTAGGCAGGCACATCTGGGTACCAGTGCTTCTTACTAGCTGTATGATCTTGAGTAAGGTAATCTCTCTGGGCCTTTGTTTCCTCATCTGCAAAATGAAAAAAATAATAGTACAGTACCTCTCTGGGTTTGAGTTCCATTTAAATATAGTGCCAAGCCCATTGGTTCCTCCAACCTTTCCAGAAGTCTGCTTTCTCCCACCGTGTTCTCAGCCTGGCTATAATGGTGCTCTTCAGAGCTTCTCCACCTTCCTCCTTTGGGTTTACTTTCAGGCTTTTCCCAGGTTCTCCTCAGGCTGGAGTTCCTGCTCTGTTTTTCCTCTCCCTCTTTCTTTAGGCAATTTATCTTTTACTTTCATATTCCCCTCTCCCAACAAGCACGTGGACACACACACACACATACACACACTCACACGCATGCACTCATACATGTGTGAGCAACTTCTCCTCCTACTTCTCCCTTTACTTTGAGGTCTTAGGGATTCTGCTCCTGCAGCTGTTCCCTAGGATTCACCAAAAATGGTCAACAGAAGAATGGTGCCTCCATTCTGCTCCCTTTCATACTGGAGTGAAGCTTTTGGCTTCTAGAATTCCCGGTTCTCTTAAGAGGCATTACTATTTTGAAAAGACATAGCTCACTCTGATTCTCATTAAGCTCATGATCTTGTGGAATGACATTTCCGTCACTGACTTCTGTGTTGACCTTGGTAAACTCATTAATCTTTCTGAACATCAGTTTCCTTACCTGTGAAATGGACACAGCATGGCCTTCATCGTAGGTTATGGTGGTGTTAAATGAGGGTTAGTGTAATGCCTGGCAGAGAAGCAAGTGTCTCATAAATGTTAGCTGCTGATTATAATTAGGACTGCATTACCATCGCCCAGTAGCTGAGAATTAGAGCACCAAGAACCTATTTCAATTGCACCCTACTCTCTCTTCAAAGGAGGGGGACAAGAACACTGTCTTGTTTTCATTTCATTTCATTTCATTTTAGATTTTCAAAGTTTATAGACTAGGACAATTTAGTAAAGTAGAAGCCAGTGAACACCTTACACCCATTAGCACTCAGCAGCAGCCCTCAGCTCTTGGCATTCTTGCTGTTTCTTGCTCCTCTCCCACCACATTATTTTTAAGCAGTCCTAGGTGTTACTTCACTTCTTCTGTGAATTTTCAGTGTCTGTTTAAAAAGAGACTGATTTTAAAAAAATACCAGCTATAGTATCATCATACCAGAACTTTAAAAAACTTCCTTAATATCAAAGATAATCAATATTCAGTTCCTTTACTAGTTCCATGAATGTATTCTCATAGTTGGCCTGTTCAAATCAAGAGTCTAAACAAGATCAACAGGTTGTTTTTGGTTGTTATTCTTCTTAAAACTATAAAGATCTTTCCTTATTTTCTCTCCCTCCTTTTTTTTAATGCTTGTTAATTAAAAAAAAAAAAGCCCTAGTTTTTTGGTATGATTTCCTTCATTCTGGATTTTACATTTATTTGCACCTCCACAGTGCTGTTGGTTATGTTCTGTTATCCTCTGTATTTCCAGTAAATGGGGATTTAGATCTAGAAGCTTGATTTAATTTTCTTTGGCAGGAAACATAATATCTATTATGTCTCTCTCTCTTTTTTTTTTTTTTGGTACTGGCGATTGAACTTGGGACCTTGCGCTTGCAAGGCAGGTGGCGTAACCACTGAGCTAAATCCCTGGCCCTCCCTTATGTGTCTTTTTGTGATGGTAGTGCTGTTGCTGGATGACCTTGGCCTGTTTCTGTTACTTCATGTGGGATTGGCAAACTGACGATGTGCCACTTTTCTCTCTCTTAAGGTGAGGTTTGGTGTATAGAGAAACTTTCTCTCATCAACAGTTTGGTTAACCTGGCATAATGTTTATATAAGAAAGGCAGGTTTTTCTTCCCCTTGTCATTTTATAGTCATGGATTTTAAATTATTGAATGCATTTGAATAAATTCTAATTTTTCTTCCTATTACTGCTCAGATGGTCTTGTCTTTGGCCCCATAGGAATTTCTTTAGTTGGCTACCGAGTCCTTTTGATGTGATTTGACCCCAAAAGTATTCAATAGCTTCTTCGTATATTCTGAGACTTACAATAAACCATGTCTGCAATTTTGGTTACTTCTAGTGTTTTTTTTCTTTTTTACAGTACTGGGGATTGAATCCAGAGCCTCATGCATGCTAGGCAACCACTGTGCTATCTTGAACTTGTAATCCTTCTGCCTCAGTCTCTCGAGTGCTGGGATTATATGTGTGCTCCACTGCGCTTCAAGTTGGAAATGGTATTTTGATGCACCAGTTTGTGTGTGGGGTTGTTGCTGCTGCTTCTCCTCCTTCTTCCTGTTCTTCCTCTTCTTCCTCTCCCTCCTCAGTTGAAGAACTCCCAGCTCACCTCTGAAAGTGGATCCCATCTACCTTGCCTAATCTTTGACTCATGCTCAAAGATTTCCTTAGGTAGCTGGCCCCTTTGGTTTTTATTTGCCACTTCCACGCTTGTACTCGTCCCCTTGACCTTTTTTCTCCCTTGAGAAAACACCGAAATAAAGAATCACTCTTGTATGGCTTATGTTTGATTTCTCCTGAAGGTTAAAACTCACATTCAATTTAGGCTTTAGAGAAGACTTTAGTTAGTGTCTTCACTCATGTCTATTTGAAAGTTTGTTCTGTGTCTTGTATACATAACCAGGAGGTGAGAGATTCCTCATCTTGTTACCACCCCGAGCCATTCAGATTGTCCGTTTTATTTTGATGCTATTATGGGCCCATTTACACATGGCTACTTTAATAAATACTGGTAGAATTAAGCTCTGCACTTTCTTCTCTTCCCAAGTGTTTAAGATAGAATATATTTAATGTTGCAGTCATTTAAAGAATTTATCACCAACTAATCCATTATTTTTATAAGCTAAAAAAATGTTTAAGACTGTATTTTAGGGAGACTTATGTACTGGAGCCTTAGATGGAGCACAACTCTCGTTTTGCAGCCATAGGAATATGAGAGTAAGCCTCTAAGTCTCAAATGAATGTTTTTTGTTTAACAAGTCTGGTATTAAACTTATTTTTGGTAATTCCTGTCTTTGCTTCATGGAAATTGCTTCATGCCTGTGTGTTGGTGCATCAGAGAATATGCACTTAGGGGGAAAAAAAAGAAAAAAAAAAAGCTCATTTTAAAAACAAGCCATAATGCTCTCTTCACAGGTTCTGTTCAGGCCTGGAGTTGCAGCTTTAGTGATACTTTTTGTTTTGTTGGTGAAACAAAGCCGTATGCATTCATAGTCCGCCAGCACAGCCTCAGAGCAGCGTGACTGAGGAGTCCTGAAGTTACCAACAGCAGCAGAGAAATTTACCAGGGACCTGGCCTGTGGAATTTTGGATACACACTTAATGCCCCTCACCCTCACCTCGGCCTTTCTTCCTTTCAGTCAGCAAGCTTCATGTAATGGTTCCTCTGTATTGAAGAGAGCACAGTGTTGTAGGGCTTTGTCCCCACCCCGTCCCTCCTTGGGCACCCAGAGAAGGGGGAAGAACCCTGTAATTCACAAGGCAGACTTCTGTGCCCCGAGGTAAACTCTCAACTCTTGTTTCACAAAGGGAAGTTTTATTATGGTCCTGTGGCTCCCTGACACAGAGGAGACTTCAGGAGACCAGTGGTAAGAGCTACCAGAGAAAATCCTGGACCGGAGCCACTGACGTCATGTCAGTAAATCTGTTGGAGGAGCCCAGCCGCAAAGCACCCGCCGGTCAGCCAGCCCCTGCACTTTGGCCTTGCATGGTCAACTGTTCTTGCTGCTTCCTCCACCCCCTGCCCTGGACCAGTCTGCATTCTTGTTTTCTTTCTTCCCTCTTTCCCTCTGTGTAACGAGACTTGTGTTGAAACCTCTAAACGCTTGTGAAAACCACCCTTCAAACTGGCCCTCTGCTTAGGGTACCCCTGTGTTGGATTCAAGAAGGACCCCAAGGATCATGGGCTACAGAGACTTGAGAGCATTTCCCTCGTGGGAGCTCTTTGTGATGAATAAATCCATGGGGATGTCCTTGGGAGCAGCCAGAGGTGCTAGTTTCCGGCATTGAACTTGCAGAGAACTGTTCTCTCCTAAGTACTGGGCTGTGTGCGCGTGTACATGTGTGTGCGTGCATACAGTGGGGAAAGTGAAGGCTAGTCAGAGCATGTGTAGAAACAGTTGCAGTTTTCCTGCAGAGGGTGATTTAAGAGCATGTTTTCCAATATGAGTTCTTTATTACCCATTACTTGTTGGTCAGCTAACCCTGCGCTCTCCCCAGTTTGCAGCTCAAACAGTTAAATCAAGAGTACATCTTAGGCATTTGGAGACACAACCCCAGTTGAGCTTGAATTAAAATATTGCTGTGCTAAATCTATTTTTATATCAGGGGAATGACATCTAAAAATAAACCTTATCCCACCTGTTAGCCACTTTTGGGAAGTTTGGATACTGTTAAGTCGCAGCCTGTGGGTTAAGCTTTGATCATGGCTTCCCGTGTGATGTCTGTGTTCCACTGTCTCTGCTGTTGGCATGTTTTTATTGTTTCATTACTTGTCCTCTTACTATGTTGTGGATATTCATATGCAAATAAGATCAAAGCATAGATTTGGATTGGTTTTGAAGTTCTGAGTCTTGGGTCAGAAACATATTAAAAGCAGTATCTTATCCATGAATCATGAGATGAGTCAGTTCCTGAAACCACTACAAGCCTCATAGTTCTTGGCTACAAGCAAAAGCAGGAAATCCAGGCTTCAATAACTTCCTTTCCCAGTCCTGGCTATAGCTGTCTTGGTGGTTAGGTTCTGCTGCCTGCCTTTGTGAGTGGTAGGAAGATGTATGTCTGAGGAACAAAGGCCCTTGAGTCAGTTTACTGAAACTGTTTATAATTTGTGGTCTTGATCTGAATGTCAGGCTACGCTGGCACACCCTGCTCTGCTGTGCAGCCCTGCGAACTCAGACAGGAAAGGCTGTAGGCTGAGTCCCAGTCGAGAGTTGCCACCACACACACACACACACACACACACACACACACACACACACACACACAAAACAGTGAGGCTTTAGTGTACCAATGAGTCCTAAAACTTAGGGCAGGCAGTCACTGGGCAGAATGCTTTGCATTCCATGTGTAAAGTTGAAGTATCAACTTCTTTTGTTTATTTTCCAGTTAAGAGAGAGAGGGAGAGAGAGACAGAGATATATGAACAACTTGGGTTATGACTGGAATTTTAGTTTTAACTTAAGACCAAAGTCTTGGGGGTTATGATGCCAGCCACTTGTGCTTCCAGATGGTCTCAGATACAAATTTAAGCATTAAAGAGTTCTGGAAGGAGCATTACAACACCCTTTCCTGTGTGGGGTTAATTGAGAAATCCTGGGCCAATGTCTCTGTAAGGACACTGAGATCTGCCTGGATACAGGAGAGACTTTGAAGGCTGTGTAGAGGAGCCTGAGGCTTCAATAGATCAACCTGAGATACAACCAGCCCTTGGGAACGAATTGAGTTTGTAAGTCACGGGTCTACTGTATTTGAAATTTATTTCCTTATACACCAGGTCTTGGTTTTATTTGGGGGGCGGGTGTTATTCCTTTTGTAGTGTTTCAGCCAGTCTTCCTGACTTAAATCAATTTGATAACTTCTATTGAACATTTTAAAAAGTAGAGAGGAAAGATGAAGTGATTATCTCCCAGTGTAACGGATCTGCTGTGACTTGTATTTATTTTTCTTCATATGAGCGACCCCCACTTTGTATATATATTCCTGAGTCAGAACAAAGTTAGAACAGACTCACGTTGGTGCTTCTGCCCGTGAGGGGTTGGGACTGTTGTTTTATGCTTTGTGCATGTATGTACTTTTGATCTTGGGAAAATCAGAATTGATGTGTTTTTATTTGTCAACTCTTAAGTTATTTTCCTGTGCTAGTTGGGGTTAGCTATGGGATTTTGAGAATTGGGACTGAAATGAGACCCCTTGTTTTCCCCTGCTACCAATTTTTTTTTTTTGGAACTGGGGATCGAACTCGGGTCCTTGCGCTTGTGCAGCAGGCGGCGAAACCACTGAGCTAAATCCCCAGCCCTGCTACAGATTTTTATAGAGTCATTGGAAGTTCTGATAGAATTCTAAAAATAGAGTGGGTAGACAAGATCCTGAAAAGTCACTGAGAAGGAAGGAAAAAATTGAGATGATGAGCAGTTACATATTGATGGAGCTTTTCAATGGAGCTTGTTTCAGTTTATAGCTGGCATTAGCTCAGAAAGGTCAAGTACTATTTCAGCCTTTGTAAAGAATAAAATAAAAGGGAACGCAAAAGTTTTCCTAGCTCTTTAATGAAAAATGGCCAATTCTGGGTATAGCTAGGCCCAGGGCTACTTGGTCCTTACCTGTCGTTTGCATTTTGCATGTGGGTAATTTTCTGTTCAACTTCAGTCTAGATTAAGAGGTTCTGGTAAGCTGCTGAGAAAGGTGGGCTCATTTGGATTTTAGAGGTATGACTGGAAGTCATAATTTCTGATCTTGGTTTTGCACGTGTCAGGTTGATTAAAAAAATGTCTCTTAGTTCTAGGTGAGTTTGTTTGGAAATTATTGTGAAAATATATTCCTTTTATTAACATGTGAAGAGTTACTGTATAAAGTTGGAAGAGTTTTTTTCCTTATGCTGTAAGAGGTACAAATCCAATTATTTTTATTTGTCTTGCATTGATCTGAGAGTTAAACTTCTTTTATGTAGATCTCAAGCTGAATCTTGAATTGGTTACCATCTCTGGACCAAGCTGTTCGGGGGCCAGGGATTGATTCATTAATTAAAATCAATGTAAATGGATTTGTAAGCCTCCTGTAACAGATTATCTTATTAGCAACCACACAGAGCAGCCCATCTTCTGTGAGGAATGTGTTTGTTGCCTTAGGTAAAGTAGACCCAGACTGATGACTCTTTGGGGGTACTATATGAAAAATCCCGTGGCTTTTGTAAGCAAGGGGCCTCACTTAACCTTTATTTGCACTGAACAGATTCTTCCTATGGATGGAAAATTACTTGATTTTCTGAGTCTGTCCCAGAATGCTTGGGGTTCCCTTTGTGTGTGTGTGTGTGTGTGTGTGTGTGTGTGTGTGTGTTTCCACCCTGTCCACGCCTTTCCTCCACCCTTGAATTCATGCTTTGCTAGACCTTTCCATGTATTAGCCAGGTTCTGCCCCTTCCCAGGCAGGATTCCTGTTGAGAATCCTTCTCAAAAGAAAAAAGAGAAACCAGGAATACATTCCTATTTGATAATAACAAAATGCTTTTTTCTCTGGCCCATGCAAAACCAGCAAGCAAGCTACAAAGATGTTTATCTGTTATTTGAGGGTCTGGTTGTGCAGCTGTGTTTCCTTGGAGTGATAAGAAGACAGGATGATACTTTTGTAAAACCTGTGGCTTTAAGAAAGGTCAGAGTTCAGCTGCTGTCATTTATATTGCTATTTTTTGTAATTGTGCAGGACAGGTAGATACTTTGAATAGTAAGACTAGCTCACCTACCTTTTCTCTGATGTTTGGATCAAAGAGGGACATCTGACCCAAGCCCAGTTAAACTCTGTCTCCTGAGCATTTTGGGATTTAGGCGGCAGTCCCAGTTTCTTTGATGCTCATGCTGTAGTTCAGAGAGACGCTAACTGAGGAGTCAATGTTTGACCCGTGCGCACAGAGAAGCAGCGACAAAGCTGCTTGTCAGAGGGACAACACAAAGTTGTTTCAAATTGTCTCATCTCTTGATAGTTTTCTTTTTCCTGGTTTCCAGCTCAGGAGGTCTGGTTGCAGGGCCTGATTCAGGGGTCTTCTGGTAGACTCCTTGGTCGTATAATGAACCCATATTCCCTTTTCTTTTTAACCCTTATGATAGTGGGAGTCGTTTCTGTTAATTGAAGCTGATGGTCTCTGGCCAGCTAGCTTGTTGGGAAATAAGGCCTGTGTGGTGTTCTGGAGAGGCACATTGGCATGCAGGCAGCTCAGTTTGGTGGCACATGGCTTCTGCTGGTCACTCTTGCGGGCATAGTGTCGCCCTCAAGCAGTTAGAGCAGCCCTGCACCCTGTTCTCCAGTAGGTATCCGATCAAGGGGGCATCGTTTTGGTTTCTGGACTGTGTAGCTAACTGGGGAGCAACAAGGGGCTTCGCCCCAACCCCATGACTCAGGCTGGGTCCCGCTTCACGGTCTCTGCTGCCTGTGTGCCTTGTGGGATCAGGCTGTGTAGTGCTAGGTTCAAGCTTGTGGCAGGTGAGGAATTTCCCATCTTGCCTGGGGGCACTGAAGAGTTCTGGTTGGTTGAGCACTTGGAAAGAGGCGAGCCAGGTGTGTTGTGTCGTTAGACTTGAGTGTCCTGCCTGGTGGCCCCACCCCTTCGTCGCTGAGCAATGTGAAAGGCATGCTCTAGGCCTTTGGCAAGTGCTTCCTTGTAATCAATCTGGCTGCCTATCTGTCTATCTGTCTCACATGCCAAAGCTTCCTCTGTCAGAGAATCTTAAAAATCCAGTGGATTTTATTAGCAAATGGAACCGGTAAGGTGGATTCTACAGCAAATGCCTCTTTCAGGCAAACCAGTAGGATGGTGCCTGGGGAGATGGTGCCAGAAACAAAGTCTGTACCTGCTTTTCTTCTGTTTCCCAGATGGGGATGGGTGGCAGTGTAAATAATTAGGAGGATTTAGAGGAGATTTAAACTTTTGAAATAGAAGTAAAATAAACATTTCAAAAGTTTTTGGGGAAAACTCTTATGTGTAGCCATATATATGTATATCTCAATACATATAATATGCATATTACTCAAATCTTTCACAAATTTGAAACTTTTTAGTTTAGGTTTGATATGGCATACTTTACCTGCTTTACTTAAAAAGTTTAGTTTGTATTTTTAGAAAGTAGATACCGAGGTTTTTTTCTTTCCCCCCTTTAAATTGAAAAGGGGAAGAATGTAGAAAGTTACTGGGATGTAGACGTGAGAGGCTCAGACTTTTATGTCTCCAGCTATCACATATTTAACAAAAGTACCTGATATTCATGCGATGCTTTGCCTTGCAGACCATTGTTTCAGGAGGTTAACTTGTTTATCCCTCCCAGCAGCTGACTTTTAGACAGGAGGAAGTGGAGTCTGAGAGACTCCAAGGCTCACCCAGGGCCACATAGTGCACAGTGGAGCAGGGACTGGAATGCTCCGCCAGGCTCCTGGTCCTCTTCACTCTGCAGTCTCCCCTCTGCTGTCCACCTCTGTGGTGGGGAACGGTAACATGGGGGAAGACAGGCAGTGGGGTCTGGCAACGGTGAAGGAATGGTTTCAAAGTACCAGTTTGGACAGGTCTGTCTGCAGTACTCAGAGCCTAGAAAGAGCTGCAGGGCACTCAGATGATCTCCTCCGCTGGTTTTCAAGCCAGGCTGAATATATTTGTCACTCCGGAAGCTTTAAGAAAAGCACTGGTTCCTGCTATTCACCCTGGGTCTTAAATCAGAATCTCCAGTGGTGAAGCTTGGGTGCTTGCGCAGCCCGAGACCTTACCGGGTGGTCTGAGACCCACTCAGCTCTAGCCCTGTGCCTTGTTGTCTAGGAAAGACTACAGAATTTAGCTCTTTGACGTGTCCTGGAAGCTTGTTAGAAATGTGGAATCAGACCCTATTCTAGGCCTGCTGCATTAGGATCTGCATTTCAGCAAGGCTCTAGCTGATTGTTACGCACTTTAAATTTTGAGAGTACTACTGTAAAGATGTCTCAGGGAAACTTCAGGGTATGGGGGTAAGTGATTGCGTATAATCTTTCCAGATGTGTCCTTTATATTATGTAAACACACAAATTAATTGTAAGTCAGATTTATCAATGTTTCTTTCCTTCTTTATTCTGGAAGAGGAAAAAATGTTTTCCACATAAAACTGAAATCATAATATACTTTATATAGTTGGATATGTCTAGAATTTGTGTGGAATGTTCTAGGGATTGAAGTAGGGATCTGGACTCAACAGCTGGTTACTTGTCTTAATGCTAATCCTCTTTTTTCCATTGACTTCTCCATGGATCTATAACCAAATTCACATACTCCATTGTAACCTGTTGTGTTAATTACGGTAGCGTATAATGTATTTTGATATCTAACACAGCTACTAATTTCTCATTACTCTTAAAAAATTTTCCCCTGCTTTTCACATCAAATTATTATTATTTGCAGTACTGGGAATTGAACCCAGGACCTTTGCACTGAGCTACATCCCCAGCCTTTTTTAAATTAAAAAAATATATATATTTTGAAAATATTTTTTATTTTGAGACAGGGTCTTGCTAAATTGCTGTGTTGTCCAGGTTGGGCTTGAATTTGCGATCATTCTGCCTCAGTCTCCCAAGTGCTGGGATTATAGGAGTGGGCCACTACATCTGTTCTGTTTCACTGCTTTCTATTTATTTTTTTCCAATACAACTAGTTTATTATTTGACTTACCCATTAGATTATAAACCTCACAACAAGGGAAGACTATTTTATTTACCAGTGTAGCTAGCTACTCAGTGCCCAGAATATCCCTACCGTAGGGATGCTCCATACACATTTGTTGAATGAGTTGGAATGAACAAGAGGGCAGCGACACTTTTCCAGAATTGTCTATATTTGGATCTTAGTTCAAGTTCAACCTACCAGCTGAGATTACTGTGTGGTCTCTTTGGAGATGCATTAATTTTCTGCAGTTAAATTGAGTATGAGCCTGGGGGTATTTTGAAGTATGAATTTTGATAAAGTGGTATGAATTTATTGTGACCCTGCATAAGCCTGCTCATCTAGGGAGTCCTTTCAGAAATAATTCCTTGCCTGGAATCAAATCTTTTCGCTTTGAATAGAAACGTCTTCCTCTTAGATTGTTCTGCTGTTAATTTTTTTTAAATTTTAATTTTTTTTCTAATTTAGGGAAAATAAAATATTTTTGCAAAGAACTTTGGGCCTTCTTTTGCAAATAGATTCCTTAGTGCAGTTAGCATCATCCTTTAATTCTTTTATTTTTAGGTACAGATACCCAACTTAGGAGCTCCTTATGGACAGGAAGGAATGGATTCTTCATTTGTTTTTTTTTTTAATAGCTGTAACATACAGGTGCTCAGAAAAAAAGCTCAAGTAGTGACAGAAACCAAATTATATACTGCATTGGAAATTATAAACAAAAAGTGGTATATCTGTGAAGTAAGCATTACACATATTTTAAGTTCTGCTGGCATTCTTAAAAGCCACACTGACCTTAGAAAGTTTTCTTCCCATAGTGGGAAGGCTTCTAGAAATTGTACTTTTTGACTCTCATTTGTTTCCCTTTAGTCTTGAACAGGAAGTGTAGATAGTTGTATGGAATTGGTTAGTCACTTAAAACACTGTTACTTTTTTCTCCTTAATTCTGATTCAGCTCTGTATCTGGAATAAAATGAAACTCTAGTAGTATTTGAGACTTTGAATCCATTGGTTTTGTAGATTGTTCAATAGTTGTTCCTTGATTGGTTTTTTCAATAAAAGTTATTTTGAGGTCAGTCACAGTAGCTCCACTGGAGGATTTTGTAGTCTTCTTGTTCCATCGTAGGGTACACATGCGAGATCTCTTTGGGCAAGACAAAGCAGGAGTCTCCTGGGTCTAGCACAGGCCTGCCTGCTGTTCAGCTTTTGAGCAAAGCCATAGTGATCTAGCCCAGGCCTCCTGTTTACCACCCCCACCCCTTTCTCCATGCGTACGGGGTACAATATTTGGACAGTGTTTGTAAGGCCATTGTGTTTTCTTTAATAAAAACTGTATTTACCCTTGTGTGGACAGATTGTGTTCTTAGAGTCTAAATTCTTAGAGAACAGTGGGAACTGCGCCCGCGCACACACACTTTTCTGTCTTTAAATAAAAGCTTCTTCCAGTTTATCATCTTTAAAACTATTGAAAGTCAACAAAAACAAAGTTTTTACGGGGTTTACCGGAGAAGGCAGTAATCTGGAGTGTTTTGAATTTTAATAACTACACTTTGAGGGTGATGAGGGTTCTTACTTTTCTAGAAAGTGTAGCAAACAAAAACTTAGGATGTCAAACCTAAGCTAAGCTTTTGTTTTGATCTTAGAATTTGAGTTTTGGAGAATGACAATACTTAACATACTTGTTTATTGTAAGATTTGAGTGATGCAAGTGCTCCGAAAAGAGGTCTCCCTTTTCCATTTGTTTTGTTTGTCAAAACTTCCGTTTTTTTACCCCTTTCCTAAAGTGGCCTCTTTCAGAGAGTCTCTGGGTCCCTCTGTCCTTTACTAGGAGTGGTCTTCACTTCCTTGGTCAGGCAGTGGCTCAGCAGCACTTATACCATCTGACATATTTTACTATCTGTCCCTTGTTGCTGTCTTGCTTCCTCCTAAACTCTAAGTTCTTTCAGGGCTCTGGCCGTGCCATGCAGAGCTTTCTGTTCCCCTCAGTGCCTTGCATATAGCAGATATTCAGCCTGTATCTGGTGGGACTGAATTTGGGGCCACTAGGGTCCAGTTATTGATCCCCCGAAGAGCTCCAGGAGTGGTGCCCAGCTTGGGTGGATCTGCCAGAGCCACCATCTATTGCATGGCTTCTGCTTTTCATTCTTCTGTGTTAGCTGGAGATGCGCTCTATACCTCAGGAAGTAGAAATTTGCACAACTGTTTTCTAGGCAAATTGGACAATACCCCAAGTCCCCTGGAAGCAGAGTGGCCTTCAATGTGCCCTGTCCCCCAGCCCCACTCCCATACTGGGGATTGTACTCTGGACCTTGTGCATGCTAGGCAAATAGTCTACCACTAAGCTATATCCCCAGCTCTGGATGTGCTTTCAAAAATGGCATGGAAGCTGTACATGGTGGCATATGCATGTAATCAGTACTCTGGGAGGCTGAGGCAAGAGGATTGCAAGTTTGAGCCAAGCCTGGGTCTCTTAGTGACAGTGAGATCTGTCTCTTTAAAAAAAAAAAGCCCAGGGTTTTAGAATATGGACAAAGTTATGTTAGAGGAGCTTGAGTCTTGCCATGTTACAGGACATGCATTGTATTTATTTTCTTTTCATGGCAGTCTGCATTGTGGTTGGTTTGCTTTGAGAACTCCAAATCCTATAACTAGAGGAAGATGACATGCATGTTGGACAAGCCTCCTGGAGGCACAGGGAGAATGCATTGTGAACACCCAGTTTGCTATGTGGAATAGTTACAAGAAGAGTTGAAGACAATTGGAGTGGCAGAGGTGAGGGGACCTGAATCATGTTAATGGTACAGATCAGAAAGATAGGCCAGCCACTCCTTCCGTGTCTTCCTCCATCTCAGCCACACTTGGCAATCTCTTCTACTTCATGCCTTCACTTCCGGCATCTTCCTGGGGTGTCAATGTGGATATTCCCAACTACTGACCCTTGTTCTCACCTTCTGTACACCTCCTTCCCTTCCCCCTCTTGCAGAGTGCACCTCCTTTCACAAAAACCTTCCTTGCTCCAACACTATAAAACAGCTAAGCCTTCTTTCTATTCTCATAGCTCTCTACACTGCTAAGTCACTTTGTATTCTGGATTTACCCCATTCTCTGGGCCCCTTGAGGGCAGGAACCAGATCTTGTCTTTATAACTTGCCTGCTACACAAAAGCGTACTTGCACAAGCCAAAGAACTTATATGTGATAATAGCAAACATGGACCCAGTACCACAATATTTTATTCACAGACCTGAGTCCTAGTTCTGGTATTATTCATTCATTTTTGATTTTTGGTTTTCTTCAGGTTCTTTTTTTTTTTGGTACCAGGGATCGTACTCAGGACCTTGCACGTTTGAGGCAGGTGGCAGCACCACTGAGCTAAATCCCTGGCCCTCTTCAGGCTATCTTTATGGGTATTGCTGAACTCTCAAGAGAAAAATAGAATTTAATTTATGCTAATGAAAAATATGCCACATACGTTCCCAGCTCTTTGCCTTGCCGGTGAATGTCAAATGGAGGTCTGTGGAGTAACTGGGTTAAGGAGCGAGTGAAGGAACATAAAGAGCCTCCATATACAATGGGCTTGACTTCCACACTGCTTCCCAAGATGAGCTTGTTGCTTGTTTGAAAGGGGGAATGAAGTAGGAGGAGCTAAGCTGACAGATGCTCTCTGGAAATCTGTGTTTCTTTCTAGTCATTTGTGTTGTGGAGAACCAACAAGTCTTCAGTGTTTTCACATTTTCCTAAATCACAGGTTTTTTACTCTGTTCCTAGAATTATGTCACCAAATTTCAGTCTAACATAGAAAATACTGCTGTGTCAAAGTTCTCACTTAGAAATCTGTTGTACAAATAGCTGGTATCACTATAAAGTGGTGGATGCATTGTAGAAAAGAACCTGAAACACTCACCTTGGTGAATGAAAGTCAAATTGCTGGATCAGCAAATATGAATAAGAACAATTCTTTCAAATATTCGACACAAACAAATGAAGAAAACTAACTGATGTTATGAGAATAATGGCAGGAAAGATTGCAGAAATGAAGGTTTGTACACGAGTTATTACTGCCAGTTGCAATGTTGCCTGTACGAATTCTACTTATTAGATAGCCTTTGAGAAGGGGTACTGTGTATATAAACTACAAAGTGTACATTATACTAAGATGGTTTCTTTTGCTTTTAATGAGTTATTTGTATTGAAGTGGATCATAATTCTTGAGTTTACTCTTCCGTATCATAGTTTGTTGACCATCCAAGGAGAGGTTGAACTACAAATATTTCAAAGGAAGTGATAAATCACTTTTCTTTTTTTGCATTGGCATACAGTGAAACTTCATTGTTTTAGATCTCTCAAATACAATATAGCTGCTGTCATGTGTGTCATGTGGAATTAAAAAAAATAAATTGAGTTCCATTAGGCAATATAGGCTGTATGCCTACAAAGACTGATAGAGTACCAATAATGAAACTGAAACTTATTTTGAGCTAAATGTACGAAACGAAGTAAATTTTATTCTTTTGAAATTTTGCATGAATATCTGTCAGACCCTGATACCAATTATCTGGGAGTATTTAGTGCCAAATTCACTGGCCTTTAAATTATAAGATATTTTAACAGTATTTTCTTCGAAAAATAAAAGCTTTAATTGGCCAAGGAAACCACTTTTCAGCTCTTTTTTTTCAGTTGAACATTTCCAAACCAGAAATACTACACAACTTTAAAATTAAAAAGTCCCACTGCCCTGCCTTAGAAAGGCTTTTGAGTTACTTTAATTGAATAAATTCCTGAGCCTTCAAGGGAAAGGTTAAGTAGATACCATTTGCAACTATTTACTGTATGTGTAAATCAGGACTTTCTGTGTAGTATTATGTGAACAAAATAGAATTATTTTAGAACCTTCTTTGTGATTGAAAGTGTTCATGAGAACAGTCTCATTTATTTATTAGTACTATCTGTTCTGTATATTGGGATCATACATAGTTTCCTCTGACAGAGGGTGATTCTGGCGCTAAAATTGTTTGGAAGCCACTGCCCACAATTTCCACCTGGCAGTGGATCTCTCAGACTTCAGCCTGCTATAGTTGGATTGGAAATTTGTCATTGAGTACCTCTTGTTTCCTGGCTCCTTAGAAGACTGTCCAGGCCCTCTGATGTGGCTAGACCAGATGTGACCCCCTGATGCCTGTATGTGTCCTGCTGGGGTTCATGAGCATTCCACATCTGAGTGGGAGGTTCAGCAGGCAGAGGGGGTAACAGTAGCATCCCATTCCTTCTCCATAGTGTTCCTCCATTCCCAGAGAGGAGCAGGTGTTGTCCTCATTTTACATGGATGGAAAATCCAGCCAAGAAGGGTCATCCCTTCACCTTGACCACTCTTTTCAGTATGCTGGGTTATTGTTTGTAAGGTGCTGTGTCTAGGGGGAGCATTCTGATTTGTAAACTTCCTCCTTACAGATGGCTGTCCGGAGGTTTTCCTGAAAGCGTAAGTAGCTGTGGCACTTATTTTTCAGGAGAGCCTTTGTGTTTGCAGAAGGCTTGTTTGCTTGTGCTGCTATGCTTGTGCGGCTGGGTGTTCTCTCCCTTTCCATGGAGGAACGTGGTTGATGTGTTCTTTTACAGACTGGCCTGAGACTGGGCTCACCCTTGCTCTCCTCCTCATGCTTTTTGCTTTGGGAGCCAGCCAGCCAACTGTTTCTATGCCTCAGAAACAAAATCTCTCCACTCCATGGAGATAGCCTAAGCTATTTTAAGGCGCGTATTCAGATTTAGTGATGGCACTTGAATTGGTTTTCACAAACTTTGCACCAGAACTTAACTGCTGCACTCTTAGGCCACTATCTAAAACTTAGCCATGTCCCTCGTAGGTGATTCTCAAGATTTACCTGTATACTCTCAATGTCTTTGCAATTCTAACCTACTTAATTCCTGTTTCTCACAACATGAATGACTGGAAAGTAGGGAAGAGGAGGTGACAGCTAGAGAAAGAGAGGGTGATGGCTGATAAAGCAGAAGGAGATAAACACAGCTGTTTCAAAAACATATTAAGTTAGATTCTGTAGCCCGAATGCTCCTCTTGGATCAGGTCAGTGCTGTCATCTGTCTAGCACAGTGGGATGTTGGGTGTTCACATTGATTGTGATGTTTAAGAGGCATCATACATCTATCTAGCTATATCTATATGTAGATATAGATAGATAAATGTATGGTGAACTGTTTAAAAAGATGGCTAAGGGGTCGGGATGTAGCTCAGTGGTTCTGCTGCCTGCCTCGCAAGCACAAGGTCCCGAGTTCAATCCCTGGTCCAAAGAAAGAAAGAAAGAGAGAGAGAGAAGAAAGGAAAGAAAGAAAGAAAGAAAGATGGATAATTTTGGAAGAATTCAGAGAACTAAAAGTTTTAATGATCCAAGTAGTACTGGTATTTGTACTGAAAGTGTAATTGAAGGATTGTTTTTCTGTAAGATACCGGCAGCATGAAATCTCACACTACACTGATTTTTTTTAAAATTTCAAAGAGCTTTCTTTTCTATAGTTAAAAATCTGTGCTTTTGGCCTCAGCTCTGCATTAATAGTTCCCAAAGTGCCTTAAAGGACAGGAAGGATGAGTGAGGCTCCAAATCTAAACTCTGGCAGCTGTGCTCTCATAGGTGTCTTTGCAGAAGCCCTTGGGCCCTCACTCCATCTGCCTTGTGGTCAGAACCCTGAACTAAGGGCCTGCATGGAAGAGGTCTCTTCCAGTGGGGTCTTTCCAGTGTGTATCTCCAGTGTGGTCCAGATCTTACCTTGTGCAGGTCTCGAACCCCGACAAGGGCTTAATCCCTGTCATTCCTCAAGAGACCGAATCAGTGAGGTGAACACGGGTGGATTGGTGCCAAGGGCAGTCTGTCCTCTTCAGAGTCCATCCTGCTGAAAGAGTCAACTGCACGATTGAAACAGCTTTGATCGGAGCGAGGGTGGGAGATGTTTCATCTGCTATTGACAGCAGTCTGAATTGTGTAGCTTTTCTGGAAGGCATCTTGGCAGTAGGGATTAAATTGTCAAATGTACATAGCCTGTGACCTGCTGGTTCCACTCCGTGGCCTTTGTGGAGTGGAGTGGAAGTGCAAGTATGTACAAGGGTATTCCTCACATGCTGTTCAGCAGATTTTATTAATAAGGAAAAGCTAAATATCTTCCAGTAAAACCACACAGGAGAATCTTATTAAACGATTGAAAAGATGAAGCGATCTTATATGTGTTGTTATGGGATGAAGATGAAGAATGTAAGAAAGTTATATCTCACTGTTTATCGTGTGATCCTATTTTTAATGTGTGTCTAAAATGAGTACACATGTGATGTTTTATATACATTAACTTTAAGAAAGAAGAATATACATCAAATGCAAAAATAGTGTTCATCTATTTAGGATTATGTAAGGACTCATTTTCTACTTTCTACATTTCTGATTGTTTGAACTGTTCATAAAAATAAAACCAGAACAATTTTGATATTTAATTTTTTGGGGGGGTACCAGGGATCGAATTTGGGACCTAGTGCATGCGAGGGCAGGCAGCAGAACCACTGAGCTAAATCCCCGGCCCCACTGATATTTAATTTTTAAGAAGCCAGATAGTCTGGGCTCCCTTTTAAGGTTCTCCAGTTAGGCTAGTTTCCCTTAGAGGAAACTCTTTGATCTTTTAAAAGTTCAGTTGCAACACCTCTGCCCTCCCCTGCTTCCCTAAATAGTAACTAGCAAAGAAATAATAAAGTTTTAACAGTTTGTTTAAAAAATGGAATTGTATGTGTGTCCTTCATGAAAATAATGTGTCAGATACCATTGGGCAACTGCTATGCACCGGGTATTTTGGACTGAGGTTGAATAAGACATGGGTCCTGTTCAGGGTTCACAGTAACATTGGGAGTGGATTTATACTGGTAGGTGATGACCAGACTTGGTGCTCATACAGCACTTCCAGGGAGAATGGAGTGAGGGGCTCATGGTTCATTCATGTAACAGTGAGTGCCTGAACTGGCCAGATTCTGTTCTAGGCACCGGGGACAGTGGTGACCAAGCAGGGAGAGTGCTGTTCTCATGGAGCTTTCGTGCAGCACACGAGATAACATAACAGGAAGAGCCTGGTCAGTGTGAGGTGGAGAGGAAAGATAATGACAGCAGAGGGCCCATGGTACCTGACTTAGGAGTGGCGGTGTGTAGAGGAGGAAAGGTAGATGATAGTGTTGAGGAAAGGTATGGAAGAGATGGAGGTGGACTTCCGGGCAGAGGGTTTATTTAGCTGGTGTAGAGACATAAAGGTGGGAGGAGGCTTTATTTGTGAAACCACAGCCATTCTGCATGGGCAACGAGGCTGGAATGCTTTTCAGGCTCTACTGCCAGTGACATCTTTAGGAGTCTGGATCTTATCTTTTGGTGACTGGTTGGCCCACTGGACTTTGAACTGGGAGATGTAATTAGCTGGATGACTTGGAAAGTTTCCTGAAAGGAAAAGAGACTGGAGCCAGAAGGATCATCGTGGGGGCCACTGCTGTGGCTCGGGAAAAGGTGGTCTGGCCATTGCAGAGAGGATGGAATGAAGAAATAAGTGTAACCCATAGACTAGAACAGGAGTTGGAAGAGATTGAGATAGCAAGTTTATATTTATTCACTTGAATCCTGTGTTTGATGTCACCTACCCTTATAAAGGTTACCAGTGACCTCCTGAGACCAAATCCTAGGCTTTTCTCAGCTCACCTTCTCTTTGTCGACTGGGATATCTCATGCCATGAACCTGCGCAGGAACTGCAGATGCTTTCTGTGGGGGTTCTGGACTGGCATAGCTGATACTGCCCACATCAACTTTAGTCCGTTAGTGGCCCTTCTACCACATCTAGGGTTGCATTGAGGTGCAGTTTCCCATCTCTTGCATTACTTGTCCCTTAAAGCTCAGCAAGTAGGTCTTTATACCCTTTGAGGGTTTTACTGAGAATCACCAAGAGGAAACTGATAGAGAGGTAGAGGTAACAAACAGTAACAAAGGTAAAGTAGTGAGGAGGGAGGCTCACAGGTTAACAGTAACAGTGAAGCTCCTTGGCTGAGCCTTACAGGCTTCCAGGTGTCATCTGCTACCACCCAGACCTCCCTATCTTCTCTCTTCCCCTTCTCCACTCCTTACCTCCTCCTTGAAAGTCCTCAGTTCAGCTAGGCACAAAGATGTAATAAGGTGCACAGGGCTAAGCTGCAGTGCCCACTGGATAGTTTCCCCATGAGTCCGCTTGGACAGCTGCATTTTTTGAGGAACACTCTCCATGTCTCTTCTTTGTTCTCAGGGTATAAAAGTAGTGTCGGGACTTTGAGGTTTCTTCCTTCCACCTTGTCATTTTGCCTCTAGAAACTTGGCTGGCAGATCCTCTTTCTGTGAGCACCAGTCAGTCGCTTCTTGGCTTCTTCCACACAGATTGAATTTGTATTTGGGGCCTCTGCTACTTTATTATGTGGCCCTGGGCAAGTTACCTACACTCTGTGGCCAGCCTTCAGGTGGTAAAATGGGAATAATGTATTCATCTGGAAGGTTAGTGAGGCACAGTGGCACAGAATTGAGGGGAGCTGAGGCAGGAGGATTGCAAGTTCGAGTTTCCCCAGAGCATTTTAGCCAGACCTTGTCTCAAAAAAAAAAAAAAAAAAAAAGAGTGCCCCTGGGTTCGCTTCCCAGTACAGCACAAAACAAGAGGGGTTGCTTTGAAGATGAATCCCTGTAAAGTACTTGGCACATTGGCTGGGTCAGATTGAGTACAAAATGTTATTACCAGTACCACCAATTTCTGCTCTTTGGAAATACATCATTCATCAAGGGGTACTAGGAATAAAGTAAAATGAGAGATTGGGTTTTTATTCATGTGAGAATAAATCAAGTCCATTATGATTGGGATTGATATGCAAGCATTATGGGGCAGTTTTGAATAGACAACAACTAGAAGAGAACACTCTGGAAAGACTGAATGGGAAGAGTGAGTCTTAAACAGCACTTGGATTTGAATTGACAAAGCAAGCAACATTAAACTTGGAATCTATCTGGGCATGGCAGTACATGACATAATCCCAACACTCTGGAAGGCTGAAGCAGGACAGTGCAGCAAGGTTGAGTGCAACAACTTAGACCCTGTTTCAAAATACAAAATAAAAGGGCTGGGGGTAAAGAAGTTTAGTGCAGAGGCCCTGGGTTCAATCGCAATAACACACATACACACAGAGCTTGGAGCAAGCTGAATTGGAAAAAGTGACCTTTGTCTTCTGTCTGGTTGGAGGATTCTTTAGTTGGGGACCAGGTGTCTCAGGGTGAGTGTGGTCGGCCAGGTGGGAATATGCCAGAAAATGTAACAGAACATTCAGGCATGGGCTTATCCTTTCTTTCACTTGGTTTGTTCCTGCAGAGATTTCGGGGCTGCCATAACAAAACCACATTTATTTTCTCAGACTCCTGGAGATGGGACAGTCTAAGATCAGGGTTTCTCCTGAGATCTCTCTCCATCTTGTGGTGTCCTTCCATGACCTTGCTCTGTGAGTGCCACAGGTTTCTCTTCATGTGTGCAGATCTCTTACAAGGACACCAGTCATGGATTAGGATTCATCTGATGGCCTCTGTGTTTCTTTGTTTTTTTTTTAAACTTAATCACCTCTTTACAGAGCCTGTCTTTTAAGGTATTCGTAGTTAGTTTCAGTATAGTTTTTGGGTGGGGGCGCAGTTCAGCCTGTCCCAGTTACCTGTTGGGTGTTAGTGGGTGCTAAGCACTGTAGTGGGCACTAGGGACACAGCTGTGATGAAAACAGACAGAAGTCCTGCCCTCGTGGATCTGACAGTGGGGTGGGGGCTGCCTCAGTCTTGTGTTTAGCACTGTCCAGCAGCAGTGTGATTTCAGTACCTGTCCCCCAGCTCCTCACATTCTGCATTCAGGGCCCACTCCTTCATTGGGACAAAGCCCAGGGATGGAATACCTAGTGGTCTAGTGTAACAATGTCAGGTGTCAGGGAGAGGAGTGCTTTCTAGTATGGTGGAGCCTCTTGAGGGACCAGAGAATGGAATGGTAACCAACCGGGAAGGAGGGCCACGTGTCTGCAGAGGCAGGGGAGACAGTTCAGAGTTTTCTTGGTCAAGGGTTGTGTTTGCTCCTTTCAGTGGGGTTGCCAGGCACAGGTGCTGCGTGTTGTTGGGCGTGGAAGCAGGACCACTGGCATGGAGACCTGTCCTGCAGGGGATCTGCCTGAAAAGGCCGGAGCCAGTCACCTTCTGAATGTTTTGGGTTCTAGGTTTGGTTGGCAGATAAAATAGAGGATGCCAGTTAAATTTAAATGTCAGATAAATAAAAGTATTTTTCTGTATTCCCCTGACTTGAATGTCAGGGAAGTAATGTTTGGGACTAATTTTTACTGAAAAATTAATTTTCTATGACATTCAACTTACATGAGCACCCTGTTCTTTTTTCTTTCTTTTTCAGTACTGGGGATTAAACCCAGGACCTTTGCAGTGAGCTGCATCCCCAGCCCTTTTTGAAATTTTGAGACAGGATCTTGCTAAGTTGCCCAGGCTAGGCTCTAATTTGTGATTTTCCTGCCTCAGCCTCCGAGAGTGCTGGGATTATAGGCATGCACCACCACACCTGGCTATTATCCTGTATTTTCATTTGCTAAATCTTGACAGCTATGGCTCTAGAGGCCCAAAGATAAACAGAGGTGACAGGGAAAGATGGGAGAATAAAGAACAAGAACAATCTTGAATTATTAAAACAAAGACCAAAACCCCCCAAAAAAATTTGGCGAAAAAAAATACTGTGCTTATTTCCTATAGCACCCCACCCACTCTTTCCCCCAAACTGAGACTCATTTGCCTCCTTGCACTAAGAAACCTCACACAGAGGTCGTAGCCTGGTAATTTAGGGTGGGCTTCCCGTCCTTCTCTGGCTCTTTTGTCTGTCCACTTCTGGCTGAGGGCGACAAGGAAGGGCAGTGTGAACTCTGGTGAAAAGTCCAGCTAGAGCTGGATGTGGTGGCGCACGCCTGTCATCCCAGCCCTCAGGAGACTGCAAGGCCAGCATAAGGTACATAGGGAGTTCAGATTGAGCCAGACCACATAGAGTGACCCTGCCTCAAAAAACTCCGGGTCATTCTCTCTGCCATTCTATCCATGGCTGTGTCCCAATAAGAATCTGTTATGGCCACTGAAATGTGAATTCTGTATAATTTTTGATTATTTAAAAAAAGTTAAAATCATTCTTCCTTTGCAGACCTTTATAAAAACAGATGGCAGACCAGATTTGGCCTGTGAGCCATAGTTTGCCAACTCTCTTCTAAGTCATCAGCAGAGAACATCACAGAAGCCTGACTCTGTTTTCCCCACTATGGGCTGAGTGGCTTCTTCCCCTGAGGTCAGAGCATCTGCTCCTACCAGGTGATGAACGGCGCCAGGATCTTAAGCTGCAGGTTTTACCCTTTTAGCTGCCCAAGATGCAGTTACTGATCCCCGTTTCTGTAGTTTGCACAACAAAAAAGGTTCCTGTGTGGATTTGTAAATACTTAGAAAATGAACCATTAGTGGTCAAGTCTGTACAGAGAGACAGTATTATAATAAATGTAGTTTATAATGATCATAGACTACAATATCCCGAGTAATTTTGGGCTAATACATAAGTAACTGGCAGAACTGGATGTGAGTACTTGTATGCCTCTGGTATAAAGGTGCCTTGTGCGTATAGCCATTTGCATGCTTGGTATTGTGCGTGTCTAAATGGAAAGATCAGATTAGCTTTGACTTTCTGTCACCAGATGGGTCTCCTGCACCTGAAACCTGGGCAAGAGGCAAGACCTTTCATTCCTGAGTATCATGATGGATGGAGGCTTCGTGCCTTATGGATAGAGGATGTGCCTGGTAAGGTAGACAATGGAATTACACCTCCATAGAAATCACCCCTGGACTGAGAATCAAGTTTGCCTGTGTGCCCTGTAGCATTCATTCTTGCTGAATGCTGGGAGACGAGTGGTTATTAGGTTATGTCAAAGTAGTGTTTGCCTTAATACAGGATCCTCCCTCAGTAACACAATAATGGCAGGGGGGGTAGGGAGGGAGAGCAGAGGAGGAAAGGTGGTGGTGACCTTCTTATTTCTGAAAGTAGGAAGCAACTAGAAGTCAAGGAAGTGTGGTGTTAAACAGTAGGCTGTTAGGTTCTGCACCTGCCTCTCACCAAGGGTCCAGCAAGTGTGCATCACTAACACTGACACCCTGATTGAGGCAGTATGGCTCAGTGGTCAGAAAAGCAGCATCTGGCCCCACTGCCCAGAACCAAGTCCACCAGCTCTCTACCTTGGCCACAGTACCCAACCTTGCTGTTTACTGACTTGTCCTCCAGGGGTAGAAAGTACAGGAAGTGCTCAGAACTGTGCTAGCAGATGGGCCTGATGCAATAAAGGAAGAAGTGTTTTTCTGACCCCTGGACCCTCCTTCCCCCCATCTCGCACAGACTCACCTGTCAATCCTGAGGAAATGTCCCTGGCACACTTTGTGGGTGGTGGTCTGTGGAGATTCCTTGACCCTCCATGACCCAAGGTTCATGAGCTAGATCTGTCACTTGCTGGCTTTAGGTCTTTCTGCAGGTTCCTAACTTCTCAGAGCACAAAAGAGAGACAGTTACATGTCCTTGCCCCTTTCAGGACTTGTCTTGGTGACAGTGCCAGCAAGGTGCAAAGCTGCTCCTCAGAGGGAGATGCCGTTGCTGCTGGTACCATACTCCTCAGCATTCTCAGGCATTCCTTGGTCCCTCTCTGGGTCCTAAGGCTTGGAGAGCATGTTTATAGATTCATGGTTCTTCCACAAAAAGTCTGATTTCTCCCACTGTTTGTAGATGGAATTATTGATGAATTCCAATTCAAATTTGAGGGTGTGTAAGAAGAGCGCTTTGATTTTGTGTATGAGTGTTATTTCTGAGCCCAGTTCTATCCATTTCTTTTTTGTTTGAAATGGCACTCTTGTCTTATTTATTCCTGTAGGTTTCTCAAGTACATCCAAGGCCAGTTCATATTCAGATGACTTTTATATTTTGTCTGTAACTCAAGAGGAGAAATCTATCCCATCACCCTTGATCCTAGTGTGACCTAATTTAAGTGTTTTCCTCTATTCTCCCTAGGCTAGGGAGTGTTTCACTTCATTATGTTGTTCTCCTGTCATTGCACCTTCTTCCATTTAGGGAAGTTCTCCATCTCTGAAGAGCTTGCAAACTTTGCTCAGAAGTGTTCTTGGTGGCAGAGTGGGGTTGTCCATGTCTTTTGAACACCTTTTTTTATTAGTACGTTTGTGATGCATAATGAACACATTCATCGAGGGGAGCTTGTACGCGTACATATCATATCTTAGTCCTTTTTCCTTTCCCTCCTCTCTTCTCTTCCTCCCCTCTCCCTCCATCCCTAGATCCCTTCCCTTTGAACATGTCTTCTGAAATGCATTTCTTCAGGGTTTGAGACACTCTCTGATGGTGACATTTTCAGAAATCAGGTAAGACTAAATCCTGGCCTAGGTCACCCTCAGACTCCTCCTTCATGGTCTTGCAAAGAACAGCAGCCCTTGTTGAGTTCACTCTGACCACAGTCAGCAAGAGAGTGTTTTGGGAAGGTAGTAGAAGGTGCTTGAGCTTCTTGCTCTGCACAGAGGACAAGGGAGGGTTGGAATGGTTGGCCTGGTCTTATGGAGGAAAGCACTGATTGCCGTGGGAGGTAGGGAAAATTTCCCCACTCACTCATGAGGGTGAGAGGTGGCCCACGAGCTTCCTGAGAGCTGTCTGGGTGTGTCAGTACATCCACATCTCCTCCCCTGTTCTCTTCTAATTTTCTGGTTAAAAGGTCAGGCTAGGAACAAGGATTGTTTGGCACTGAAAAAAACAAGCAGCGCTGAGATAAATCTTGGCAGCCTTTTCAGAATTTGATCTGGGTGAAGGGCATGAATTGGGGAAAGGGTGGGAATATTGGTTCAAACTTAGCGAGGTCGGCCAGCTCTACCAGTCTTGAGCTAAGTGCTCTGGACCTGAAAATTAGGCTTTGGGGAAGAAGCACGGAGGACATGGCCTCTCCAAAGAGGGGACGGCTGAGTGGGAGAAACAAATACCAGGTAGCATGGTGTGTAACTGTCATTTGTATCCTTCCACTTTGCAAGCCAGGGTGTGTCCCTAGGTGGAAAGGCTGTGATTTCCCTAATCTGTAAACTCTTTGAGGGCCCGACTGAGTCCCCCCTGGGCTCTGTAAATTGTTACTGGAGTTTTTATTGTTATTGGTACTGGAAAGTGAACCCAGGACCTTTGCACTGAGCTATATCTTCAGCCCTTTTAATTTTTTTAAAATTTTGAAATAGTCTAAATATTGACTTGAACTTGCAGTCCTCCTGCCTCAGCCTCCCAGAGTGCTGGGACTATGGGCGTGCACCACAACACCTAGCTTAGACTTATTTTCTTGGACTGAAAAGAATCTTTGGAATGTAGTTTCTTTTCTTTGCCTAGAAAGGACTTTGGAATCTAACTTCCTCATTTTGTGGGGCCCCAGACTGGCTGTAACTTTGAGGTCCCCAAACTGACCGAGGTATGCGCTGGTCCTGAGCTGCTCCTAGCATGGGGCATAGCTCCTCTTATGTGTTGCTCTTCTGATTAAATCATGGATGAAGCCTGACATACTTAATTCCAAATTAGGCTACTTTATGTATCCATTTGGATTTAAAGTTTAATATGGAAATTATTAAAAAGTTTGATTCATAGTGAGAGTAGGTAATTATTCTGTGCCTATTAAAAATAACAAGTCTATGTCCTGTGTTAACACATGATGCTTTTGATGAGAAATAGGCAAAAATTAGTAGAGAATGCAGAACATGTTGCCTCGGAATTAGGGGGAACTTCTAGTGTTCCGATTTTATAGTGCAGTGCTTACAGTAACTGTTGCAGTAAGTATCATAGACTGCAGCTTTAGTGTGCCTGTGCCCATGAGGAGTTCTTTAGATGCATTAGTTTAATTTCAAAGCACCTCTATAAAGTGAGTGTAGTTATCCTCTCTTTTTTCACCCCCTCTACTAGAGATTGAACCCAGAGCCTTTGCACTGAGCTACATCCTCAACACCCTTTTTTATGTTTTATTTTATTTTGAGGCAGGGTCTCACCAAGTCACTAGGTGGCCCTGGGTGGATTTGAACTTGTGATCCTCTCCCCTCAGCCTCTGACTTTATGGATGAAAGCAGGATTTGAACACTGCCCTGTTTGATATTAAGTTGACTGTGAACTAAACTGTGAGGTGCTCGTGTGTGTTTTCCTAATAACTTTAACCACTGGCACTTTACACATGGTCTGAGCTTAAAGTGCATTTGATACTGAAGTGTTTGCTGCTAATTTGGGGGTGACATCAGCACGACCATTATTGCTCTAAGGGGGAAATGGGGCCCATGGTGACACACGCGGCCCTCCTCCAGCATCCACAGGCCAAAGGGATAGTCCTGCCACAAGCACGCATCCCCCCTGCCCTGCAACTTTCCTGAGGTCGGTCTAAGTGCTTTTCTGGGAACATTCTCAGAGTTAACCCATCTAGCCTTCCCGTCTCCTGTGTACCCACGGGGAGGGTTCCCTTTGTGGGTTAAAGTTCTTTTATTCCCTTATTTTCCGTGTTTGGCTCCCTGTATTAGTTGGGCAGTAAAGAATGAGGTTTTGAGTCCAGGCTCCCTCGCTTCCTGCCTGTGTTTTAGGTGAATCCTAGAATCCTGTTTGCTGGCAGCTTCTTTACCCCTCTGTTTAGTTGTGAGGTTTCCATGAGGACCTGTGAGATGTAATGTAAGCACCCCACCCAGGGCATGGAGTGGGCTAAGGAAGGAAGCATCTTGCTTGCTTTTGTCCTTTTCCTGTAGGAAGAGGAAGAGGATCCTTTTATTGATAAGGTGACTGCGTCCAGTAGCACCCTCAATTTGTGGGGGCTCTTGCTATTGCCTACTGGTTTTTTAATTCAACCATTCTTTAAAAGGACACAGTATCCCCAGCCCCTGTCCTAGCACCTGGGAGCATCTGGGGATATTGTTCAGAACTGGAGGGAGGATGTGCACATTTGCCTACTCCCACATGCTGGTGCCCACCCAGTAGGAGGGGAGACAGACAGATCAGCAAACAAGTACTAAGCAGAGTGCAGAGCCGGTCTACAGCTCACTTACTCATTTAGTCCCCTGATTCTTCAAGCATTTTTGAACACCTGTTATGTTCCTAGTGCTATGCTGAGCACAGGGCATGTGGAATTGGATCATGTCTGTTATCCCGGGAATTATGACACAGAAAAACGGGGATGGGAAACAGATCCTTCTCTTGTTCTTTCATTTTAAAACATTTAATCGCTTTGTAGTTAAATACTCATTTGAGGAAGTACAAGCTTCTAAATAAGCACCCCCACCCCCAGCAGATAATATCTCTGCGTAAGAATTGCCTGGGAGGCTTGGCTGGGTATTTTCGGATTCTAGTGGCTCACTTTCTTGCACTCTGGGACTTTGACCTGCAGCTCAGG
Source organism: Heterocephalus glaber (assembly GCF_000247695.1). The sequence goes on from NW_004624766.1 coordinate 4,736,797, forward strand.
TGAGTTGGCTGCAGATGGTCAGTGAATCACACACGGCTCAAACAGTGTCAGATTGACCCTAAAGAAAATGAGAAATGAGGAGGGAACTGTTTCCCAGAGAAGCAGCCTTGGAATTAGAAGCTACAGTGGGCAGGAGGAGCAGGGCTTTGCAGTGCAAGTTTCGGGGTTTCCTGTCTCATGCCGGTGGCAGCTTTGAGCCATTCTGCTGTCAGCCTCCTTGCTGTGAGTGATGTGATTGGAAGGACAGGAAAAGACCGGATAGACAGACTCCTGGGCTAGGGATTGGTGTATGCCAAAAAACTGTATAAAATTTCCCAGATTTATGGTTCATTCTTTCAATGTGGGTTGAGCAGCTGCATATATACTCTGTGATTTCTCTTTATTTCACAAAAATTACTATAACCACAATAAAGGAAACATAAAAAAGGAAAAGAAAAAACCTCACCATGAGCTGTGCACCCCAACACAAATGTTTTCATTTTAACTTTTAGCCCTTGCCTGTGCGCTGGCATATTTCTATAGAGCTGTAATCATATGTAGACTCAATTTTGTATTCTGTTCTTTTCAGTAAACCTTAAGTAAATGCTTTCCAAATGGTTATATAGTCTTCAAGATGATTTTTAATGGTCTTACAATCTATCATCCCACATGCTGAATTTACTTAACCATTCATCTATTATTGGACATTGAGTTTTTTTCCTGTAGTTTTGTGCTATTATAAATGATACTTTGAGATATAACTTCGTCTTTATTTGTAGATTATTTCCTTAGGGTGAATTCCTAGAAGCAGGATTTCTGGGCTAAAGGGCATAATTTTTTGGGGGGGCTGCTTGATGGATATTGCTAAATTGCTTTCCAAAAGATTGGTACCATACTTTACAATACCACCAACAGAGCAAGAAACTACCAATTTCAGCATCTTGGCCTGCATTAGATATTGTAGTTTTGACAGTTTGGCTCAGTGCTTCCTCATTGTTAAATTGGGCTTTCTTGGCTGATGGTCTTTCTTGTTGCGGGTTGCATATGACTTTA
>NW_004624766.1:4740652-4944045 GCF_000247695.1 Heterocephalus glaber
CTCTCAAATGACCAGTGATGTTGAACACTTTTCAGCCTGGACCATTTAGCAACTTGGTGAGACCCTGACTAAAGATTTAAAAAAAAAAATATATATATATATATATATATATATATATAGAGAGAGAGAGAGAGAGAGAGAGAGAGGCAGGCATGTAGCTCATTGTGAAGGCCCTGGATTCAATCCCCAGTACAAAAAACAAAACAAAAAACCATGAGATGATATATACGTTCTGTAGTTTAGTAGAATAGCAGGAAGTTCACAGGATATTTTCTGGAGACTTAAAAACAAAAAGTCTGCACTGGTTCAGATAAACAATCTTTAAAGCATAGTCTAAGTAAAGTTTTCTTTTCTGGGTCAAACTCCTGGTAGGACTGGGTGTGCAGGGAGGACTAAGTGTAAATTTTCTCGTCACCTGATGTAAGCAGCACAAATCACTGCAAGGCCTTACTGACTGGTAGAGCCAGGAGGAGTGGGGGAGATTTCACAGATAAGGAAACTATGGGCAGTGAGAGAGATTTTGTGTTAGGAGGAACTCCATTTTTCCAACTATCCACCCATGCAGCCGATAAGCAATAAGCCCACTGGTGGGCTTGGTGACAGGATTAGGATGTAAATGAAACACAGACAGGCCTGTCTCCAAGGAACAGAGAGTAGTGGATAGCATGGCTGAGCTGGCAGGGATGAGTGAAATCAGGGTCCTTTGGGGCATGTGTAGCTGAGGGGAGTTAGTTGGGGTGATTCCTTGAAGAAGCAGTACCCACTGTGAGACTGGAAGCATGTTGACGACCACCGTTTAACAGTGGGGAGCTAGTGTTGGATGAAAACTTGAACCTCATTTCTCAAGTCCAACTGAAGTCAATGCCACTAAAAAGGTGTCATGTACTTGGAGACAGTCAGGGGTGTGAGTGCTCCCTATGGGCCCATACCGTGCTGTACTGGAGTCGCCAGCCCACTCTGGAAGTCCAAACTGAGGTGCACCAGAAGGGAAAAGTGACCACTGGATTTGAAGACTTAGTACAAGAAAAAAAGAATGAAAACAGCTCATTAACAATTCTGCTTATATCTACCACAAGTTGATATGATAATTTTTGGACATTTTGGGCTAATAAAAGAAGTTACTGGAATTAATGTCACCTGTTTCTTTTTACCCTTTAAAATGAGGCTACTAGAAAAGGTGAGATGATACATGTGATGTGTGTGTTTCTGTGAATGGTGAGCTGGGTGGAGAAAGTGAGCCAGGAGAAGGTTGGTGATAGGGACTGGGTTTTACGGTGCAGAGGGGCATAGTCTTTGGAAGCATTTTGCGTCCCAAAGCCTCCTTATATGACCTTAACTAACATCCACATACAATCTAATTGAGAATAAAGTTGAAATTCCTATAAAAAGCATTTTTTAGAAAATGTTAAAAATAAGGCATACGTCATTAGGAGATGTGGTTCCTTTTACAACAAAACAGTTCAGTATTAACACAATAGATGCTATGCTGTGTGCTGATACTTACAAACTCAGATCAGAAACTTGGTCACTCACAGAATGAGAATCTGGAGTGTCGGAAATGCCTTCAGTGCACAATGAATTACAGGGCAGATCTGTATGAGATGCTGTGGATAAGAAAATTCCTGCTCTGTTATACTTGGCTTGCTGTGCTCCAGGAATTCCCTTGCCCCTTACATTGAAGTCTGTCTCTAGGCTTTCCTAGTTCTTGTTACTTGTTTTGTTTGGTCTCAAAAGGCCAGCAAGAATGTCTTTTTTTTTCTGGTCTCCAAGCATTTCATTGTGTGTTCCTGAAATTCATTAAAAAAATGCTTGATGAATGAAGTTTTACTTCCCTTTCCTGGAAATGTGTATGGGTCAGGGATCTGTTGGACTGCAGGGATACTGTGATGAGCAGGACACAGCCCCTGGCCTCAAGATGCCATCAGTCATGGATACAGTGTGACCAGGCCAAGGTAGAGATGTTCCTAATTGCTAAATCTCTTGATTCAAAGGATGACTTGGTTAAAGACAGCAAAGGAGGGAGCTAAGGGATACTTATAGCTGCCTGCAATATGGAGTACACTTTGTGTCATTCCCTTTTGAACCCTGAGACCCAGAAGCTGTGCTTACCTAGTATCCTTCCTGCCCCAGGGCTTTCCATCACAGTGCCAGCGTTCAATATGAATGTTGCACCTGTATCTTAGTTGTACCTTTTCCTGATAGGGAGCCAAGGGGCTAGCTGGAAGACTCTCAGAGGGCCAGGGGCAGAGGCACTTTGGCAGGGCTGAACAAGGGATATTTGAGGGCCACGAGGAAGCTGTGACCTGGAATAGAGTTGGCAACCAAGCAGCCAGTCATTTCAGTGGGAGATAGCATCTGATACTCATCCCTTTGGGCTAGCCTTGTAATAGCGGCAGATAAATAAGCTGCCTCCAGTGTGTACCCAGAATATCTGTCTGCAAAATGTCTTTGAGGAGATGTTTGACTTGCAAGCATGCGGTTGATACAATAAATACATTTTAAATTGTACACCTCTCTGTGAGAGATTTTTTAGTCTCATTTCTCCTCAGGAAAAAATAAGGCCCTTGGTTAACCTCTTTGCTTCCCTAAGTGTAGAATTCTTGCCATGCTTTGTAAGAAAAAGCATTTGTGGAATGTAGAACCTGCAGAAATAGAAAAGGTCTCTGCCCAAACCACTGGGTCTGGCTATTGTGTGGGTGGTGTCTAGGATGTTTTGTGAAGAGGTATTAGCCCTGACACCTGCAAAAACATTTAAGGCGCTGGAATTCAGAGGCACTTAAATTGTTTTGAGATGATTTTTGAGAACTAATGAGTGATTCTCTCTAACATTAGAGGAGCCTTTCCCTTCAGTGACATGTGGCGAGAACAGGAGTTGGCACCTAGAAAAGTCTGTGGCATAATTGGGAACTTAATATTTAGTTCTTGAATAGGCGAAGGAGTGAATGAATGAATGAGGCCCTCTTTTGGGCCTTCAGATCATGTTGGATCAGAGTTCCGCAGGGCTTCTGCAGGCTCCTAAGGGTAGTCAGTGGAGCAGCAATGTCATCATCGCTTTGTTAGTATGTATGCATCACCTGGGCATCTTGTTAAGCTGCAGAGTCTGATTCAGTGGCTCTGGGACAGGTCCAGGTCTAAGATCTGCATTTCTAAGAACTTTACAGGTGACGCCAGTGGTGCCAGCCCTCCCACTTCAACAGGTGCTGTTAAAGATCAGACCAATCATCATGAAATCTTCAGTGGACATCCAGTGTGCACTAGGGATTGTGAGTAAAGGCAGAAACCTAGATCCTCAGTTGGAGGAAATTTATAGACGTGGCAAAAAACAAAACAAAGCAAAACAAATCAAGACTCATCCTCATCTGAAGAAAAACGACTTGTTACTATACTATATGGTGTGATAAGCAGTAGGAGTAAAGAGCTTTTTCTTAGAGGTAGTGCTTGAGCCATGGAATAGAATCTTGTGGACTCTTGGGATTAGTTGTGTCTGGTTCTAACCTGTTGAGCTCCCTAAGTTCTCACTGAGAGTTGGCCACCCAGTTTCTTCTTCAATGCTGTCACAATAGAGAATGCCCAGGGTCCCCGTTTCCAAACTTAGGATGCCAGCTCATTGCCTTGAGGGGCTTTGCCGGAATGAATAAGGCTGGGATGTGTTGCCTGTTATATCCCTGTGCCATAGATCTACAGCCTTTAAAGGTGCTACAATGGCAACTGGTTTTATTTTATCTCACTGGAGGTTACAGGTCCAACACATCTGACTGCAGATTCCCTCCTATTTTATTAATGCATGTTGGCACGCCTGTAGTTGTTAGTTCATTCTACTGAGTCAGTAATACTCATTTATCACTGATAAAACATTAATTAAGTAGCCACCGTGTACCAGTTACCACTCAGGGCTGCACCAGAGGAATAAACTCTCTCTTGCTTGTGTAGTACTTTATGGTTTACAGAGAGCTCAGTGGGCTTCAGTTTTGAGATCCTTGGGATTGAACAGATTTTAGGGCCACTTGAGGAAATGGAGGCTCCTGGAGATAAAGTCACTTGTCTAAGGGCTGTATTCTTCGCAGGGATGCCAATGGGACTTGAAACTTGATTCCCATTTGACTTTTCCTTTGAACTGTACTTACTTGGCCCTGATGTGGTGAGACAGCAGAGAGGTAGATCTTAAAAGCTTGGTTGAGGACTTGAACTTACATGAGAGAAAGAGAGGTGTGGTGGGTTCTGGAGCAGGGTCAGCCAGGTAGTGCGAAGGAATTAGAGTGTGTAGATGCAGGGAACCTTAAAGGTCATTTAGGAGAAGCTACCCCTGTGGTGTGTGACATGACAGTACCTGCTCCTATACTGCATTCCTAAATGTTTTAATGGATCTCAGTGGCATGGCTCTTTTGACGGGGAGCTCATTGCTGAAAAGACTACTATGTCATGGATAGGCCATTTCCTTATGTAGAGATCAGACCGGGGTGTCATAGACTATTTTCCTGTGAATCCTGATTTTCTTCCCTCTCCTCTAATGGAAACCTAATTCCTCTTCTTACTAGACTATGTAGAATTTTTCCTTTGAAAAATCTAAAACTATTTTTTAACCAGATTTCCAATGTATGTCCATTATGAAAGACTGAAAAAAATAGAGAAGCAAAAGTGAAAAATTACATCATTTCAGTGCTCATAGATAATTAATGTTGGTTAGCTTTGTACCACATACTGTAACCTTCCTGATTGGGTTGTGTATCCTGTCCTGGTCTCCCCACACCCTCACCCCACTGGGGATTGAACCCACAGCTATATCCCAAACCCCCTTTTTAAAAAAATTATTTTTAATAGTCACATGCTACCTGGCCAGGCTGTTTTTAATGCAGCTTTTGAGGTATATGTTGCTTTTTTTTAATGAATCATGTTATTTATGCATATTTTGTCATTTTGGGGGAATAAACAGAATTTTATCAATAAATAATGCAGTTCATAACATAATTTCATGATAGAATGTGTAAATTATTCCCTGTTGTTATATGTCCTGCCTATTTCCTTCCACCTTTTGGCAATTATAAGCCATGCTGTAATAAATATCCTTGTAGGTTAGTCCCTGCCTTATAGTTTACATAAACTATATTTCTGCTTCCTAGTCCTGGGCATGGAGTGATAAAGCCCAAGACTCTAGTAGGAAGCTAACTCTCATGGGTCTCCGAGGTGTTCCCAGCCCAGCTTTGCCATCCCCATCCCTCTTTGGATGTGGCTTCATCTGTGTCCTCTTTGTTCTTTCAAATGCATGCTCATTTTTTTTAAAAATTTTTTTTGCATGCTCATTTTTGACCCTTCACCATTCTTCAGTCTCTGGGACCCAGATTTGAGTTACTTTCCTTACTCAATCCCTCCTTTCTTTCTTTCTTTCTTTTTGGAAATGGGGGTTGAACTTAGGACCTTGTGCTTACCAGAACTTAGGACCTTGTAGCTTGGCATCACTGAGCTGCATCCCCAGCCCAATCCCTCATTTCTTCTTTTTTTTTTTTTTTTGGTACCGGGGATTGAACTCAGGTCCTTGTGCTTGCGCAGCAGGCAACCAATCCCTCATTTCTAATCAGGGTGACCTGATACTGCATTGGTGTTTATAGGAGCCTCCTCATACTGAGTCACTGAGCTTGTGGGTGACCCAATCCCTTAAAACTTTCTCATATGATCTTCTCCATCCTATGCTTGTGAGTTGATTTATTTTTTTCTTAAGTGCATGACTTGACATTTATCCTTATTAAATTTCCACCTTATTAAAGTCAACCGGTCATTATATCCTTTGAGATTGTATCAGGAACAGACTCTATCATCCTTCATAGTCACGATCCCTTCCAACTCCAAGTCCCTGGTAAATTCCAGTGTCAAATGATTCAGTAAATCCCAACGGTCATTTATGTCTCAACCTTCCTTGCTTGTGAGTTATTTGAAGATCGAGACTGTATCCTATTATTTCTCTTTAAAACCCATCCCCTACTTCATTTTGTCAGTCATGTCCTGGTGGGTACCCAGGAAATGTTGCCATGCAAATAATTGTTTTGATTTGACTGTAAGAATTAAGGCTTGGCGGTGAGTATCACAATGAAGAGAAATATAAGGAAGTCCAGGCTCAAGATATTGGTGAGGAGTTCACAGTAAGGAAGGTTGGAGAGACAAAATACTGGTCAGATCTTGGGTAACAGAGGTAGTACAGAGGAATTTATATAATTTTTTATTAGTGTATGTTATATAACGATTAACTTCAAATTGAGGAATTGGTACATAGACTCACTCGATCTTGATAATTTTTATTTTTTATTATAGCAAAGAGGAATTTAAACACTCCTTGAATGGTACTTAGGGTTGAATGGTGTTGAGCTAATTTTTGAGAGGGCTCTTGATGTCTTCCAGAGGGCAGGCAGTGGAGTGTTGCTCAGGACACATGGGTGAATGCCCAAAGCAGTGGAAAACTGAGTTGGGACAAAGTGAATGACAGGGGTGAAGATATTTGCTAGGAGAATTGATGACCAGAGACCAACCTCCTCATGTTTGGCAATTATGTTCGATAGTGACCACAGAGAAGGGTCTTGCCTGTCTCCATTTTCTGAGACGAATAGGTGTAGGGGGATGGGGAATCAGCATTCTGAGTCTCAGGTCCTTTGCCTGTGAAGGAGAGGAATACCATTGTTCTACTCTTCTTGGATTGTGGAACACTGTGAAGACAAGTGTTCAGAGAAGTCCCACACAGCTGCTTGTAGGTGAATGGCAGTGACCTTTGGGATCTGGTGCACCGAGTGCGGTGCGGAGCCCTTGCTTCCCATCCCTGAACAGTTTCTGCTCTCCTGGCTAACCGAGAGGGAAACCTTCCTTGAGGCAGGTTCCCCAGTGGCCTGCTCTGTCCACAGGGAGTTTGAACCTTTCCAGCCTTGCACAGTGGTCTTCTGGGAATTTTACAGCTTCTTCATTGGATGGAATCTTGTCAGATGTGCAGTGCAAGCTTGCAGGTGCCTGAGGTGGATGTATGCTTTATCTCCCTTCTAGTTCCCTCAGCCTTGAGAAGGCCACAGTATATTGCATGTGAATGCATACCTAATGCTTGCTTACTTAAATGACAGACATCTATGTGTGAATGCACATATATACATGTGCATTGTCAGCTACAGTTCTATACAGTATACAGAAACACATAACCACCCACTTGTATCTTTTAAGAAACTGGGAAATCTAAAATCACACTGAAACTAGCTTAGTGTACTTTTTGTGTGTTGATCAAGTATTAATATTCTCTAATTTTTTAGTTTAGTAAAAGAAATTAAAGTATGGAGGTAGGGTAAAAATAACTTAGGCTGATTGTCAGGAATCTGAGGCAGTCCCGAAGAGCAGTAGAACAGGCAGAAATTGAAACCTTTTGTGTGTCTAGCTCAGGACTTTCTCCCCTTCTTTTCCAGTTTAGAAATACTGAGGGCTTCCATGCTGCAGGATGACTATCATCTTTTCCATTCTCCATAGTCAGCCAGGGGATTCTCTTTCCCTCTCCCTTCCTCTCAGTTTCTTTTTGGTTCATTCATTCTGAGTCTTTTCTTAGTCTGCACTGGAAAAGGGGTCACTGCAGGAAGGATTAGAAAAGGAAGCGGAAGAAGCAGAAAAAGAGAAAAGAAAAAATCTTATGCAACTGCTGTGGTTTTAGGCCATTCCTGGTCTCTGCCCTCTCAGAAGGTAGCACAGGGCAAATTGTAGAAACTTTCCAAAAGCAGGAATTGGCATTAACTCCTCTGCTTGAGGCACTGTTCCGTGTTTGTCATTTTGTCACACCCTGTGGAGGAGCACAGAGCTGCATAGTGGTGGAGTGTACATTCAGGCCCAGATCTCTGTCAGGGCCATGTCTTAGCAGATCTCTTGCTGTCCCTGCCAATTTGGCTGCTGCTTTTTCTTTTGCACATAGCATGCACTACACACTGTTCTGGATTCGGGGCTTACAGCTGTGACCAGACAGGTAGATGCTTGACCTTTGCTGACATGCACGTATCCTATGGCCCCAGCATCAGCCACTCTGCTCCCTACATTCTCAGTACATCTTCTGTCACTGCACTTACTGGGATGCATTAGCATTGTCTGTTGATGGATCTGCCTCCCGCTGGACTGAGATCTTTGTGGGAGGAGTCTGTTTGTCACTTATCTTCTTCATCTCTTCAGCACAAAGCTTGGCCTGAAGTTGGCTGCAGGCCTGTTTAAGGCTCATTGAATGCTTGCCTGTGTTTTGTGACACCCAACCAAATTTTGAACAGCCCAGGTGCCTATTACTTCTGTGTTTCAATCAGTCCTCCAGGACTTGGGCACAGGAGACCGTGTTTGATCTTCAGCTAGAGAGGTCTATTGAAGTGAGTAAGGCAGTCCCTCGAGCACTTCAGTGTGAATTGTGAACAAAAATCTCTTAAAATATTAATATGATTGAGATAATTGTTTACTCTGGGAAATAGTTTGCCTCTCAGATCCCTCTCTGTGATTTAGCACATAGTGTCCTCTCTTTTCCTCTCATGTACTATTTATGTCATTCAAAACTGGAATATGTGGACATGTTTATAGCTTTTAAGACCAAAGGCTGTTTTTTCCTGTTGTTTGGTTATTGTCTTACCTGAAACAATTTAGACAGATAGGTTTGCTTGGTATCAGTGTACCTTGAAATAAAGTAAATTTCTTTACAGAAGAAAAATAATGTGAAACATTACTTGCATTTAAGATTTTATATATTTTGTTGAATATAAGAATTACTGTGAAGAGGACAGCAGTGGTTACCCTCTCTATGAAGATGCAATTTAATAATTGGTCTTAATTTATGAAAATTAAGAACTGTATTCTAATTTGTGACTATTCATCATATTCTAAGTGTGTCATATATAGGTAGAATCCTCACAACTTCTGAAATGGTTCTCGAATGTATTAATTAATTTAGGGGTTTTGGGGGGAGGGTTTACTGGGGATTGAACCCAGGACCTTCCCACTGAACTACATCCCCAGCCCTCTTAATTTTTTAAACTTTGAGATGGGGTCTTGCTAATTCGCCCAGTTGCTTGAGCTGGGTTCGAACTTGCAGTGCCCCTGCCTCAGCCTCCCAGAGTGCGTGTGACACCAGGCTTGGCTCAAATTTAGACATTCTTTCCGACTTGAATGTCATCTGGAGTGTGATAGACTCTAGCTGGAATCTTAGTTTTTGATTCTTGCCCTTGCACAAATATTGAAGGTAAAGCAGATATTACAAAGACATGCAGGGAATGTGTCATGGAACTTCCCAAATGAATTTTGTTTCTTTTAAAGAAGTCATTATGAGTGTGAAAATACATTTTTTACCTTTAAAGTTTTATGTATAATTTTTTATAAGATATAGTTCTGAAAAATGCCTTTTAAAACAGTTGACCAAAGTTGTTAATAGGCAGTCATAAAGGTACACTGTGTTTTATTTTGTCAGAAGTAGTTGCCACGTTAGAGTAAAAAAATGGTGTTAGAGTGTGCATTCATGAAATGTGGTCAGTAATATTTTATGGAACTAAAAAGCATTTAACTCTTGGGCATTCCATCACTAAATAGGCTGGAGGTCTGCTTATTCTGGTGGACAGGTGAATAGAGTAGAAATAGAACTGAAAGCTACCTGAAAGTCATGTTTCAGCTCTCTTGTTTGCCAGTGAGGAGACTGATGGCTAGGTTGAGGGGAAAAAGGGAATTGCTCAGAGTTATATTACTGTTTGATCTTTGTAAAAGTTAAACTCCTTGGAGTCAGATTGTATGTTTATATATCTGACTCCATAATTTGCAAAACTCCCTCAATAAGGATGTTTATCTAAATAAGTGAAAAACTAGTAAAAATAATCATTATCTATATTAGAAATGCACTTTGGGCTCAGCTCCTTTGTCCCAGATTTGAGATTCCTTTACCTGTTTGAGGACCCGAAACCTCAAGTGCGTGCCAGGAGCTGGCTTACTGAGTGAGGTGCTGGTGCGATCATCTCAGCTCGTTCTGGAAGGGGCCTGTGCTGCATGGCAGGGCTCAAATCTGGATGGGCCTGGTTCATGCATGGCTTTTAATGTCATTCTTACTGTTTGTTTAGTAGTTAAAGAGGGGGCAGAACAAAAGCAGATTCAAAAATTTGTTTCTCTTATATAAAACATAAACCAAGAGTAAACTTGTAGGAGTGTATAGTGGGAGAGTTTTAGGGATGATTAAGTAATTTATACAAAGCAGAAACATGTAGAAGAAGAAATGCTGTGTGTGTACCAGCTGCCTCAAAGAATGGAAAATGGAATCGGCAAAGAAAAGCAATTACCAGCCCAGTACCTTTGGAGCTGACTTCTAATATCGATAAAGATTTAGCGGCTGTAAAGAATGTTTTCTAATTTTAGCTCAAAGAACAGGTGCCTGACAATGGATCAAAGTGCAATTTAAACTTCTGTTTCTGCAAAGAGGAAAATACTCCCTTTGACCTCAAGACAATTTGAAGAGGTGCCTGCCTAAGCCCTCACACTGTGCCTGGCATCCAAGTCTTCACGCCGGTCTCTTAGAAGATGGGCCAGAGCTTTCATTCTGGGGGGGTATAGATTCTGGAAGTCGCCTTGTTCACAAATCCCTTTCTCTCATAGTGGTAGGGACCTCTCTGGGACTCATCTGCAGATGGAGTCTTTCCCTTTCATATTCAGGTTAGTAAATCTTCCTGTTTTCTGAGGGACATTATTGACTGTTCTTACTACCTCTTAAGGTAGCTGGCCACGTTTGTGTAATCTATGGAAACCAGGACAGTACTTAGCTTCACCCTGCCCCGCTGTTCATGTGTCGATTCCCTGTTTGTAAGAGGTGCTAGGTGCTAAGCAAACACCCTAGTGTGCTGCTTTCCTGGCCTGGACATTGGAAAGGCCAACTTACAGCCAGGTGGTTACAAAGGTGTCCTAATTCAAGGCCACACTGCCACACCGTGATGGAACTGTGCAGCGGGGCTGTCCAGAGTGGCAGGGGTATCCTGGAAGGCTCCATGGAAGAGTAGGTGTTTCTGTTGGCATAAGAAGATGCTTGGAAAGATGCATGCCACAGCTGTGTGTGAAGCATCTATCTATAGGTGTTGCATTCTCCAGCACTGAGTTGTGTTTAGAAGGCACTGTAGGCTATGTTTGACCTGGTCTGATTTCTTGGCTTTGAGATGCCACTGTAATCTGTCAGTCTATCTTACCTACCTTTTAATATTATGGTATAGTACATATAAATGTAGCATCTTAACATTTTTAAGTGCACATTTCTCTGACATTAAGTACATTTACATTATTGTACTGCACATGTAAGCATTTCTTCTTTTATCACCCATCCATAGAACTCTTTTCATGTCTAAAACTGAAATTCAGTATATACTTAACCCTCCAGTCCCTGGCAAGGACCATTCTACTTCCTGTCCCTATGAGTGTGATGACTCTCGATTCCTGACATGTCTGGAATCATATAGTGTTTGTCCTTTTATGATCAGCTTATTTTACTTGGCAGTCTCTTTTCAAGATTTATCTATGTTATAGCAAGTGTCAAAATTGCCTTCTTTTTTTAAGGGCGTGTAATATTCAAGGACTTAGTATTTTAACCCCAAGTATGTGTGAAATATTCACCAGCCAACATGTTAATTAGCTCTCTGGTTCCTTTACTGAGCTGTTATTCGCTGTTATTCATGCACCCCGCCCCTCTAAACATCATTCTAGTCACTGGAGATATGAAGAACGCTTGTATCTACTTTCCACCCCAGAGCAGTAGGCTGTATCAGTTATTAAGCAGTATGTATTGGTGAAAGAGCAATATAAAGTTCTGGGAGACTACAGAGGAAACAAACGAATGCTTGGTAGGAGATCCTGGGAAGGCTTCTCCATTGAATTTGCCTCAGAAGTATGTGTCAGAGCTTTATTGGTGGCCAAGGAAAGGAAAGACATTTCAGACAAGAGGAAGAGCGAGCATAGCAATGGCTGGTGGTCTTGGCTCTGTGCACAAGCAGTCTCATGTGGTAGCTATCAGTGTAGACTTGAGTCAGACTGTCTGCATTCCAGTCCTGGCTCTGCCTCTCGTCTCAGTAATGTGGAACAATTTATTTTCTCTTTCTGTCTTAGTTTCCTCATCTCTAAAATGAGAATAATGATAATACTTTTCTCATATTTTTATTATAGAGATTGAACGCTTAGAACATAGCCAGGTACAGAATGTGCACTCTATTATGTTTTCCTGCTAGTATTGTTGCTTCTGTAATGTTTGATGGGAGCATCAAGGCTTTGGTCTATGTAAAGGCTGCAGTGTCTGTGTGTGTGTTTGAAAGTCTGGACTACCCACAGAGTTAGAGATTGGCTGGGTGGGTTCTGGAGAAGGATTCAAATATTCACATATCTCTAGGCTTTTTCTTTTTGTATTTAAGTGCTCAGACATCTCAACCTTATGTCTGAGGTTTACTTGACATTTCTTTAAAAAAACGGAATCATTTCTTTAAAATTGCAAAACCAACAAAAACATAGGGAAAGAGTATGAAACAATCTGTAATGTCACTTTCTTAATATAGTATGTAGCTATTTCCTTTTAAATTTCACTTTATGTAGCTATATGTTGGGCTCACTATAGATTTTGCTTATTTTGTTTATTTATTTTGGTGATGGAGATCGAAGCCAGGGCCTCATGCTTGCTAAGCACACTTTCTGCTGCTGAGCTATCTCTGCAGCTCCTACTTTGCTGTTTTAAAATGTAATACCGGTATTCTTTAAGGTTTCCCTCATCTTTCAGTTTGTTCTTTCTAGTTATTCTTGTAAATGAATGCCCAGTTTTCTTTTACATTTATGTATTTTGATTTTATTAGTCATTCTTTTATTTATAGCATTATAGATGATTCTATAATGCAAACTTTCATGCATATATATGTATGTTTTCCATGGGATTTTGTCTTTTTGGTAAATTTCTAGGGTTAGGATTAGTAGGTCAAAGAATTTAAGTCTTTTGAGGCTCTGAGTAAGTGTGACTAATTGGATCTTCCCATCCCACCACCCCCAGCACCATACTTAAGTCCATTCACATCTGCAGACTGATTATTGTCTTTAAAGGTTTGCTGATTAGGAGGTTTAAGACAATACCTAAGTGTGCTGCTTGTCTCACTCCATATGCTTATTCTCGTGGGAATTTCCATTCACCTCCTTTTCTGGTTGTGTTCCTGGTATCTTCTAATATAAATGTGAATTGTTTAATTATCACAAATGTTAGTTTTGTGTTGGAGAAAAGTGCAGGTGCGGGGAATTCAGAAGAAAGGAAGGAGCTGCCTCCCCATCCCACAGCACTAGGTCTGGCCATTGTGCTGCAGAGCAGCAGAAAGAAGCATGGCTTTTGGCACGTGCCGGCTCCGCGGGGAACACAGTGGCCAGAGACTGGATCTACAGCAGCTTTGCTTGTCGGCTGCTGCTTTTGAGGGCAAAAAAGTGGAGCGGCAACTCTAATGGTGTGCTCACGTCATTCTCAGGCTCTTACCTGCTTCGTGCATCCCACAAACGCCTAATGCAAAGCCCGCCCTTGCAGTGGGGAGTTGGTTTTCTCTCATAGATCAGAGGGGTGGAGTGGGTCTTTCCTGATGTCCTTCTCCTCCTCTGGTCCTCTCCACAGCATTCCTGTTAAGGTCTCAGAGCTATGCTTTGATTATGTCCAGTGACCGGAGGTTTACTACTTCACAAATACAGTTAGACCTTGATCTCAACGGGAGATAGACCTGGATTTGAATTTTAGTTTGACCACTTGACTAATGGGATGGGTTTAGACAAATACAGTCATGTGTTTAAACTTAATTTTCTTTTCCTGCATAATGGAGATAGTAATATCTTTATCGCATTAATTGTGATGAAGATGAATAAAATAAGAAAAGTAAAGTTCTAGAGTCAAAAAAAGTTGAACTCTTAGAGATAGAGAGTAGAAGGGTGATTACCAGTGGTGGAGGTAGATTGTACAGGGTGTGTATTAGCCAAAGGGCACAAAGTTTTAGTTAGAGGAATAAGTTCTGCTATCTGTTGTACAACTTGGTGAATAGAGTTTAAAATAGTGTGTATTTCAAAATAACTAAAAGAAAAGATTTTAAAATGTTTTCACCACAAAGAAATGACCAGTATTTGAGATGAAGTATATGTTAATTAGCTTCATTCATGATTCTACAATGTATAAATGTATTGAAACATCATAATGTACCCTATTTATATCATTATTCAAAAATGAAAATAAAACTTCCCCTGGGTGTGGTGGTGCATGGCTGTAATCTCAGCACTTGGAAGGCTGAGGCAGGAGGATCACCTGTGAATTTCAGGCCAGCTTGGGTTACATAGTGAGTTTAAGACCAGCCTGAACTACATAGCGAGACTCTGTCTCAAAAAACCTACATCAATCAATTACTCAGTCAATCAATCTGTCTTCCAAAAATGTAAGTCCTAGGCCCCGTGCCTCATATTCAGGGTTGAATAAATGTCAGCTGTGAGTATTAGTTTCATTTATAGCCACAAAGTAGTTCCTTAAACTTTTGCTGTTATATTTGCTTTCATGAACCCAACATGTCTTTTGCTCTGTCAGTTGGAACCTTACTGATTTGGCACAGAATCTGGATCTTGCTTCTAGCTCCCATGGTGGCTTCAGATCTGGAGTAGATTCTTCCGGAGATGAGGGTGGGAACTCTTTGAGCTCTTTGCAGCTGGGGCTGTGACTCCCTGCGTGCCTGGACAGTGCTGTGATGAGCCCACTTTCTCCATTTTCAAAGTCTGATTGTACAGCCCCCTGTTTGTCCCTCTTCTCTTTCTTGGCTGATTTTCCTGCCTTGGCACCCCTAGCAGAGGATGGATAAAAGCATTTAGAGGGAATGAAACTGTCCACGTAGTAGCTATCTGTGCCTTCCACAGAAAATAACGGTGCTCAGCCAAGAGAGCTCATGGTAGAGATGGTGTTTGTAGGTGTGTGGCAGTGTACCCAGCCCAGGGAAGCACTCAGTGAACACTGCTTGTTACAGATCACAGGGACGTGGATATTAGAGTGGTCCAGGCGTAAGTAGGCTCCACCTGACTTTTTTTTGGTACCAGGGATTGAACTCTGGTTCTTGCGCCTGCAAGGCAGGCGGTGTCCACCTGACTTTTTAACATTTGATTATTTTTTTGCTTTAGATTGCTGAGAATATAGGTGATGGTCTCAGAGTTCCTCAGAGTCGCCTGGGATTTAAGCAGATAGCTTTCATCCTTGGTGTGACAGGGCCATCGGTATTTTGTGCTATGTTCTTAATTCTTAGGATTGTAAAGTTCATCTTTTTGTCTAATCCACTTCTCTGTGATATGTAGAATAAATTAAGGGAAATGGTCTCCTATAAAGCATCTTGGCAAATGCTTCCTAGTAATTATCATTTTAAGTTTTAAAGATAAAATATTAGGGAGTTGGACGAATGTAAGAAGCAATGTTGAAGGGATGGTAATTAAGATTTTTCACAGAGGTCTCTGAAGATTGGTTGGTTTGGAAAACAACCTTTTTTTTGTTGTGTGTGTGTGTGTGTGTGTGTGTGTGCGCGCGCGCACAGTCTTGGTGATTTCCCTAACCCTAACCTAGGGCCTTCACACTGAGCTACATCCCCAGCCCTTTTTATTTTTTTATTTTGAGACAGGGTCTTGCTAAGTAACCAAGTTGTCTAGGCTTGGGCTTGAACTCATGAGCCTTCTGTCTCAGCCTTCCAGAGTGCTGGATTATACACATGTATCAACATTGCCTGGCTTAAAAAGCAGCTTGAGTTAAAAATTGCCAGTGGACAGGGGAGATACTTAAAATATTTAACATCCATCCGGGAAGGGTATTGACATAACAGATATTACTAGAGGCTGTAGGTGTGTGTGCCAGACATTCGCCATGATCCTGTGGAATAGTGGAGGGACCTCAGAAACTAGGAGAGAGTGGGCATTCAGAGGACTTGGAACATTGCCCCTGGCCTGCACTTGTGGAAGTGGTCAGGGGTGTTGATAGGCTCCTCGATTGTCTTTTTTTTTGTTTTAAATCCTCAGGTGCTTGGAAAATGTCACATTAGAATTTGGGCTACTTGGAAATCACTGAAACCTGCTCACTCATTCAGAAAATGCTTAATGTGAATAAGTGTGAGAAGCATACAGACATTGTCTTGCTGGAGTCCCCAGTCTATACCAGTAGACTTCAAATTGTTCCTATCCTAAGATTTAGGAATCTGTCCTTAGGACATGATTATGTTTGCTACAGTAGGAATAAGTTGGGCAAAATCCAAATGCCCAACTATGAAGAAATAAATGATAGTATATCCACAACCTGGAATACTATATATCTCTTAAAATTATGGATACAAAGAATTTTTCAGGACTCTGAAAAATGCCAAGTGTGAAGTGGTAGGTGTGCAATAAACCCTCCCAACCCCAGGAAGAATGACAAGTTATCAGTGCAAGAAAACACATAAAATACCTGGTTAGGGCTGATTGTTATTTGAGGAGATACAAATAACATTTATTTTCTTCTGTATATGTTTGTCTGTGTTCCTCATGTTGTGATCTATGAATATTAACTTTATTACTCTTTTTTTTTTTGTGTTTCCCCTTTTTTGTTTTTTTAAATTAACTTTATTACTCTTTTTTTTTTTTTTTTTTTTTTTTTGCGGTACTGGGGATCAAACTCAGGACCTTGCACTTTTGAGGCAGGCACAGTGGCACTGAGCTAAATCCCTGGCCTCAGAATATTAACTTTATAATGAGAGGTATTCTACAAAAATATATATATATATATTTTGGTACCAGGGATTGAACTAGGGTCCTTGCGCTTGCAAGGCAGGCGGCAGAACCACTGAGCTAAATCCCCAGACCTCTACAAATATATTTTAACAACCCACTTAAAGACTTTAAAAATTACTGAAGTTTGTGGTCAAATATGTTGAATTTAAACTTTGAGAAAAAATGGAGGCTGCGTTTGTTACAGGTAAAGGAAGCTGCCAGCTTCGGGGGATAAAAATAAGAGCCCAGGTCAGACTCCTCCCCATGCTGCCTGTTCGCCCCAGTCCTGCTCCCAGACAGCAGAGAGGCCCCATGGCCTTGTTGAAAGGCTCCACTTGGCTCCTTATTAATGTCGCTCTCCGGCTCTGCTGGCTAACCTTGTCAGAAGGTTACCCACAGCTCTCCAGGGCTCAGCTAATTTTAAACCTGGTGGGCCAGTGCAGTGGTATTGCGCTGCAGAGACACGAGCAGCTCCCTGGGAGCCACGGCTGGGAAAGATGAGTCAAGTCCACAGTTTTTTCTCATCCTTGTGTAAGTGACCAGGCACGCTGAACAAGCAAAGAGAGCTGGGATAATAATGAGAGCTTTTATGGTAAAAATCCAAGATTATTAAAGATCTTTTAGCAAAGTCAATGCTGGTTGATAATTGCCCTGTGTGATGTGCCCTGCATGAAGTGTGTTAATTCTGGCCACACAAGGAATATAGCAAGGTGGATAAGATCCTATGAATTTCATTATTTCTGTGGTATTGTTCTAAATTTACAGGACTCAAACACTGCTGGCCATAGGGTCCTCTGTGAAGTTTTTTGTTGATTTGATTGTGAGAGGGCTCTTTCTTAAAAGCTTAAAAAAATAAACTATGCACACACAAGTCTGGATGTCTGCTGCTGGTCTGGCTGCCACTAAAATTGTCATTGTAAAGCCTTTCTTCAGCATTTGCAGTGGATAGATTTTTGTTCATAATACCACTGTGCCTTAGAATACGTGTCACCTTGATATTTTAAAGTGAAATGAATCAGTAATTAAAATAGTGTGATATTGGAACCTTTTCCCCATCAAAATTAACTTTAAAAACTTAGAGAATCTATTTTTCCTACTTAGATTTTTTTTCTGCCTGCCTTTTAGGGCCCTGAGGTTGGAATCTGAGGTGCCTGGTAGTTGGTTCAGTCCTCACCTGCCAGGGAGGGCGTTCAGAGCTTTTTTTGCACCTACAAGATTACAATGGGAAACTTAATACACTGGGTGGATGGGGTTTACCTGCCTAGCCTGTAGAAGGGCATCTTTTCTTGTAGCTGGGTCTGTACCCACCCACTTATAAAACAGTTTCTAGGAGCACATTAAAGAGGCCTCCTCGTGCATGGAGTAAACCAAGATGAAAGAACAGAGGATGGAGAATCAATAACCTGCTAACTCCTTACAGTGATTGAAGTTAACTTTATTTGCAATATCCAGGCTAGGCCAGACCACATCAAGCTGGTAGCGTTCCTCCAGGAGGGGAGCACAGAAGTGAACTTGGATTTTGTTTTAGGAAAATCAACAGCGAATAAATGCTTTTTATTAGCCTTTGCTTTCTTGAAGTTTTACCTGTTGTATAGTAAACCTAACTAGCTCTGTCATGTTTGGATTTAGTTTTGAGAAAATTAAAGTGAGTAGTAGCAGGAATCTGTAGAGTGGGAATTCCTGTTAAAACTGTCTTTGACCCAAATGTAACATTTCTGTACAGTGTTAAAGTGAGTAAGCTAAAGAAAACCCCATCTCTGGCTTGCCCTAAAACAATTTTTTTAAAAGGCACATTCAAAGAAGTTTAGGGTAAATATAAGATATTCTGTTGGATATTGTGTGGATGAGTTATTGCAGGGCCTATAATGGTGATGTGAAGAGCATAGTTATGAATTTAAAGTACATTTCTTAAAACCCAGGCCATCATTGACTCCTCTTCAAATGCCTTTTTTCTTCTCAGGGCCTCTCTTTGTCACCTCCTGGACACTTCCCTCCTGCACTTAGCACCGGGTGTAGGCAGGCCCTCTGTTATTTTTGTGGTAACCTGACACTTGCCCAAAGCAGCCCCTAGGCCCCTGAGGGTGAACTGGCCCAGAGCTGCTCAGGCAGCTTCCTGCTGCAGCTCCCTTCCCAGGCTGAGCAGCTGCTGAGGCAGTACTGGGGCAGCACCA
This sequence comes from Heterocephalus glaber, assembly GCF_000247695.1. The sequence continues at coordinate 4,759,576 of NW_004624766.1, forward strand.
GCCATCAGGAGACCTCAGAATGTGATTCAGCATGTGGCAGGCCCTACCCCGAGTGGGGGCCAGCCTGAGAATCAGGAAGAACGGAATGGATTGTTGAGGCGAGGGCACAGCTAGTTAGGGTTTTTGGAAGCCAGAAGAATATTTTGAAGCCAGTGAGCTTGTTTTACTGTATGCGTCTTGTCTAGGCTATGCCCAAGGCAGCCCCTGTAATTGCTTAGATGTGGACAAATTTTGTAAGAGTTGTTAAAATTGTGTATTTTATATTCAGATAAATCAAATGGTTATTTATTGAGCTGTGCTAGCGTTGGGGTGGGGTGCAGAAATGGATGGGACAGAGTCCTTGCCTTCTAAAAATTGGTGGTATAGCAGAAGAGGACAGATATTTAAATAGTAACTATTAGTTATCATTATATGCATTTGTTCAGCAATTACTTGAGAACCTGCAGTGTGTCAGGCACATACCTGAGCATTGAGCTAAAATAATGTATATTGTGATTCTTAATATTTTGCCTGCATCATCTCATTGAATGTTTACAACAGGTAGGCAAAATTATTAGATCCAATTTTGGGTAAAAGGAAACTGAAGCACAGTTAATAAGTGGGGAAGTTAAAAGTCATATTCTTTAGAGTTCTAAAACCGAATGTACTCTTGATGAATTTACTCTTCACTGGATTCTCCAGACACACTGTGATCTCCGAAGCTGTAGGAGTGCTGACCAAGGACAACATTCAGCAGATACTTTGAGCATTCCAACGACCTGTCAGGTACTGGGAGATGTTAAACATAGAAATGCTAAGGAGCATACAGATGATCTGGGAAATAGTAACTTAAGAGAAATTAGAATGAAATGTACTGAAGACATTGTTGAAAGTGTGTTTAACGTGCTTTAAGGACTCCAAAGTGACCTCCCTGGGAAAAGTCTGCTAAGGCCTTAGAGGGCAAGCTGGTGGCTTTAGCCTTGAAAAAATCAGACATTCACTAAACAGACTCCCAGTAAGAGGCGACACATCTGAGCAGAGGACCCAGGCACCTGGAGGGGTTAAGCCGCAGCCTGCTTTGTCCCAACACTTGGGAAGTGCTCACAGGGCTGGAATGTAGGTTTCCTGGACTAGCGGCTGGAGAAGCATCCTGAGGTCAGGTGTGAAGGGCCGTTGGTGCATTTGAGTACTGATGAATAAATTCCTGCATGATAAACTCCTGTTTGCATTTTAAGAAAACTTCTCTGGCTGCAGGCTAGGACAGAGAGATATGCTAAAACTATGTCTCCTGGGAATTCCAATTCAGTGCTAATAGCATCAAAGCTGGGAATCTTTTTTTTTTTGGGACGGGATCGAACTTGGGACCTTGGGCTTGCAAGGCAGGAGCCAGAACCACTGAGCTAAATCCGCAGCAAAGCTGGGAATCTTAAACGTTGAAGATACCATCATATCCCCTCATGTCACCTAGCCCTGGGGAGCTTGGTGGAGCCATGCTACTGGCAGTGTGATGGTGGGAGAGGGCAGGGCACAGCCCAGCTTGCAGAGAGGAGATGAGGTCCTTTCCCTGTGAAGGAGTGAGGTTAGGAGGGGTGGAAATGAAGGGTGGAGGTCAAGAGGAAAGGTTGGGTCTGGAGGGGAGGCGGAAGCCTTGCTTCCTGACTCTCCCTTGGGTGCTGCTTAAGCTGAGTTCTTTCAGAAGTGGAATCTCTGAGAGGGGCTGTGGGATTAAGTTTTCTCCCAGGGACCCAGGAACAACCCCACACCCCATGGGCATTTTTACAGGTAGAGCTTTGATTGGAGAAGAGATTTGGAGGGTGTCAGTGCCCAGAATTCCAGGTCTGTGGGCTTCTTTTTGCCTTCAGTGTTGGAGATTGAACCAGGGCCTTTCACACATGATAGGCAAGTGCTCAGCCACTGAGATATGTTCCAGGACCCCATCTTGGTCACAGGTGTGGGCTTCTCTTTGGGCTCTCAAATCATATCCTGTAAGTAGAGTTACTGGGAAGTAGTCAGACTGAGACGGAATCAGCTACAGCAAATTTCCTTGAGAAGGAGGGATTTAGTGGCCTTTTGCAGGTATAATTGGAAATGGGTTTCATTTTAATTCACTGTAAGGCATTGAGGGTTCATCTTCCCCCTTCCTTTACTAGGGCTAGAATCTGTAGGAGGAAGATCCTAGAAGGAAATAATACCCCTCCCCTTTTTGTGTGTGCCTAGGGGAGCTACAGAAATGTCAATTGAATCAAGATGTGGCCTTTGTGTTTTTTTCTTTGGTACAAGTGACTCATGTGTGGGGGTGGGGTGGGTGTGAGTGTGTTTGGGGAGAAGAAGGAATCTGATGGATGGAAGTGAAGTGGCTCTCCCTCAGAGCACCCTGGCCGTGGCTAAGTGAAGGCGCAAATCACAGGTGGGTCCATGGATGTGTGGATGCGGCAGCATTTCGTTCAGTACCTCTCTTGGGCTTGGGGGTCTTGCACCACCATGTGCCCACAAGTGCTTGTGGTCTGCCCAGAGCAAGTCTGTGCCTACACTTGGTGCTCACAGAATATTTGTTCACTTGAGTGAATGGCTTATTGTCTGAAGAGGGAACAGCCGTTACTCATTTAGCCTGCCCCAACCAACCTCCAACCAGAAGGCTAAGATTCTTTCCCTTGGAGTTTGAATTTGGTATAAACCAAGGACCAGGTAGATTTTCTTTTGGAGGACAGGGATTAGGGTTGGGGCTCTAATTGGTGCCCAAATTTGTATTTCTGACAAAGCAAGACCTGTTTTATAGCTGCTCCTTCTTTGTATCATGTAAGTGGCAGATTGTATTTCTCATTTGAAGGGTGGGGATTCAGTTCATTGAGAATTTAGGGATGTTAATGAACAAGGAGTATTTTTGGTTAGTTTGTGCATTAGCTTTATGGGCATTAAATAGCCTTTGCACATTGGCTATGTGTCAATAAATATGAGTGTCTGTATAAGCAGAGTAGTCTTGGTTCCCTACTGGGCTCAGGCATGACCATGGTCTCAGCTTATAGCCTCTCTTTGGGGGCCAGGGAAATATGTTGAATGCTTGAAGACAGAGTCTAATGAGCAGTTTATTGGAAGAGCTGAGTGACTGAGCTACTGAGAAGAGTTAATCCAGTGGCTCAGAGCTGTTTAAGCAAGCATACCTATATACACTGTCAGTGTCTATGAATTCTCACTCTCTTCCCTTTATAAACTTGGAACACTTGAGGGATGTGCCGCATTATACTATTTGAATTTATTTAGAGAACTGTTCTGGCCTGGGACTACATTGAAAATGCTTTTGATTTAAAATTTCTGATTCCAAATTTATGAAATGATTGGTTCTTTATCCTTTATCCTCCCAATACACACATACACCCCTCTACCTTGAGGAGTTTCTCACACAGCCCTGGTGTTTTTGCCCATTCTGTGAAATGTTATTCTCTGCTCTTGGCCTCTGAACCCCCTGTGACCCAGCTGAGCTTTAGTCCTTCAGCCTCTGCTCTAATCTTTCTACTTTCATGCTTAGCCCAGACTTCTCCAAACAGAGCTTCCTGCTCTACACTCTCCTGGCCAGTGGCCTAGTAAGTCCCACACAGCCTTCGTGATAACCTTAAATACTCCCTCCTAGGAGGCTCTCATTGACCTGCAGGACAGAAAAGACTCCTGTTTCCGTGCTCTAACAGTACTTTAGTATTCCTGCATTGTAGTGTGTGACATCTTTAGTCATTGATTTCTTCATTTCCATTCAGTATCATTTTGGGAGATCGGTTGGTATGTGTAAGGCACTGTTAAATGTCAAGGATAGAAAACCCTCACTAAAGGCGTGGACTCAGTCCTTACAGATCTTACATACTGACTGGCAAGGGTGACACACATAAACTTATCATTCCTATATGGCGGATGAGTTTAAGTCCAGGTTTACTGGCCAGCCAAGGTGCTGCCTGTAGGAACACAGAGGTGATGGAAGAGATCAGGGTAATCTTCCCAGGTGGGGTGGGATGTGGGAGGGGAGTTGAAGTTTTGAAGGGTAATTAATGATTTTATTTGTCCTCCGTGAGACAGGATGCTTGCTTACTTAGGTCAGGACTATAGCATCTTTGTTTATATCCATTTCTAGTGCCTGCCACATTGCTGGGGGGGGGGGTCGCATTCAATAAATGCTTTAAATTGAAGCAGATAGCTAGAAAAGCTGAAATCATTTCACTTTTATGTTTATACTCATCTTTGTTTCAGAATAAATTTAAAGCAGCTTGGAGGACTATAAAATAACATAAAAGCAGGGGGAGAAGGAAGTGACCCAGATAAAGGCGAGGATCTAGTGTGGACTTAGGAAGGAAATCAAAGTCGCAGACCCAAATGACCTCCGAGGCTCCTCTGAGGCTCATTGCACTTTGACAGTCAGTGAAGAAAAAGTGAGGGCTGCTCTGTTGACTACAGGCCAGGCTGCTCTTTTGGGAGGGTTGGAGAACTTTCCTTTGGAATCTTTGTAAAGAGCAGTCTGTGTGATAACGACATGTTCAACATCTTGGAGTCGATCCAGTGACTAATCTCATAGGAAGTGGCTTCTCTTAACCCTCTGTGTGCTGAATTACATAAAAGTGTAATTCAGTAAAAACAAAAACATTCCTTTAGAGCTGCTGGAATAAACTTTCTCTAGGGAATCAGAAAGGTACTGAAACAGACAATAGTTTTTTTGGAGGAGGGAATGGGTTTTTCCAATTTTTATTCCAATGCAAATAACATTTGAAATACTGCATGGATCATCAGTATTGAGTCTTTGTTTTTCCATTGTGAGCACATTGGCTCCCTAGCTGTTGGTCTGCATCAACATGACCAGAACCTCAGACCAGTCAGTATTCCCAACTTGGCCAAAGGGGCCACCACCCTGATTTTTTTGTGTGTGTCTTTTTTTGTAGTGCTGAACATTGAACCCAGGCCCTCCACATGGTAGGCAAGGATTCAGCTACGGAGTGACATCCCCAGGCACATCCTGATTTGTAATAACATAGAATTGTTAGTGTTTGAATGGTATGAATGGATGTATAGCGTATGTTTTCCTTTGTGCCTGGTTTATTCACTCAGTATTACCTTTGTACGTTTCACCTATTTCGTTACTTGCAATTGTTGTTCATTTATTCTCATTACTGCATAGTAGCAATGTCTCAGAACTCTCTGAGGGGAAGAAAATGCTTTCTGCCTGTGCTGCACAGTACTGCCTAAGAGTTTTCCAGAATGCTTGTAACCAGTTTATCCTCTCATCAGTGGTCTATGAGAGTTTTAGATTTTCCATCTCTTTGACAACACTTGATATTATTAGCGTTTTATTTTAGCTGATGTAGTGGCTGGGTATGATATCACTTGGTTTTAATTTGTGTTTGTTTGATAACCAGGTATGGAACACCTTTGCATTAGCCATTTGATTATCTTTGAACTGCAGCAACTTTTTACTCAGTTTTTCCTCTTTCATTGTCTGATTTTTTCTGTTTTGTAAGAATTCTTTATGTATTGAGGATATGAATCTGTCAACTAAATGTGTTGCAGAGATCTTTATTTTGTAGTTAGCCTTTCATTTTCTTAGTGGTTCTTTCAGTGTGAGGAAGTTCTTAATGTGGTATAGTCCATTTTATCATTTATTTAATTTATTTAATTTTGAGACAATTGGTCTTGTGCTGTTTAGGCTGGCCTTGAACTCTGAGCTCAGTTGATTCAACTTCCTGAGTGTGCTGAGTAGCTGGGACTATAGGTATATGTCAGTATGTCCAGCTACATGTTGTCCTTTCAAAGTAATATTTGTCTAGTTTATGATCATTTAGATAATTTGCTGGGGTTTCTAAATTATTGTTTACTTTTTTTTTTTTGGTACTGGGGATCGAACTTGGGACCTTGAACTTGCAAGACAGGCGGCTGAACCACTGAGCTAAATAAATCGCCAGCCTCTATTGTTTTACTTTTTACATTCAGATCTGAAGTTGATTGTAGAGTATGGCATGAAAACTGTAAGTTTTAAAATTTTTTTAAAAATACAGATATCAATTTAACCTGACTCATTTATTGAAAGATCATTCTTTACTGGTGGGACTTTTGTTGCAATAAAGTGAACGTGAATGTATGATTTTGTTTCTAGACTATTTTGATCCATTGGTCTATTTTCATATATCTTTACGCCAATGCCACAGTGTTAATAAGTAAGCTTTGCAAGGAATTTTAATGTGGGCCTGTATAAGACATTCAGGTTTGGTTTTCTTCTTCAGTATTGTGTAAGAGCTGGATTTATTCTAAAAGGTTAGTTTTGCCTATTGTTTTGTTCCATTTTTATGCAGTATTCTCATATTATGTCATGTTGATCCTAGAAGTTTCACAGTCTGTTTCTGCTCCCCAAGAGTTTTATGATCATGTTTTTGGACTCAAAAAATAAGATTTGGGTTATCAGGATCCACACACTCAGATTCATTAGAAATGGCCACACCCAGTACCCACACAAGAAAATAATAGCCTGAAACCTGATGTGATGAAAAATATGTAGTGTCAAATTGTGTTCTTGGTTACTTCGGTTCTCATGAAAGAGGAATTTTTCCTTCTGGGCATGTAGGAGCTTAGATTTTGGATTTTCTTTTGGAAGTACTGATGAGATCCACATGGGTTCATTGGATTTTTCAGAGAACATTTGAGCGCCAGTGTACATGGTAGAGAACAAGAGCAGAGCCATCTTCATTGAGGTTTTCCATGTTGACTAGCTTATGACCCAATGAGAATTGAACCATGGATTTGCTTTTTACCTCTTCCCCTCTGCCTAGTGTGCCTGTCTGAGTAATGTAGGACAGATGGAAGTATGGCCAGAAAGAAAGAAGTATCCTAAGTCATAGAAGTTAGAGAGGAAGGCCTGGGACCATTTTTGTATGTAGAGTAGGAGGACCATTTCTGATGCAACGCAATTAGAGTTGTGAATCAGCCAAGGGGGCCCGCATCTGGGCAGGTCAGCTGTTGGGCCCTGGAATGGGTCCAGAGCCAACATATCATTAAGCTGGCTGGCGACAGACTGTAACACTGGGTGAGTCTCCACTGGCTTTTTGTAAGCAGGGGTGACTCTCCAGGTCTTTGCCCATAGACTCACCACCCAGGAGATAACGCTGTGATGGTGTGGGGCTCATTGTAGGCATTCCCTCAGGCATGTGGCTACGATGGACCCCCTTGAAATGGTTGTTATAGGGTTAGCCAAACACTGTGTATATATTTGTCTTCTATGTTGATATCTTTTAAAATGTGAGCTGTCTACCTTTGGTTTTTAATTTATTGTCGCTGTGATTGAAAATGCTAAGATATTCTGGTAATCTAATGGTGAACCTTACCAGCTGAGAAAGGAGTATTATTTTCGTGGTGTTTGTTTTCTTTATTTTTAGTAAGCATTAAGGTTGGTCAGTTGAAACTTGTGTTTACTCTGTTGATCTTTTGGAACTGGATAGGTAGCCCTGGGGTTTCTTTGTTACTCCTAGGAAAGGGCTTTTAAGTTTCCCTTTTGAAATACTGACATCTGCCTGTGGTGACTGTTTGTGGTGTTTTTCTCTCTCTCTCAGAGCTGGAAAGAAGCTTCTGTTTCTGGGTGTGAAATATGTTTCCCAAGGTTAATTGTCCATCTCCTGGGGATCTGTAGCTTGGGCAGCAGGTCATGCATCCAGCTTAGGCTCACCTTGCAAGTACTCCAGCTTGATATCTGGTCTTTGCATCAGAATGGTTAGATTGGATAGATTGCCTGGCACTGGGTCTGTGGTCTTGTCCTTTTGAAGGAGTTCTATGATGAAGGAGAACAGCCATTGGCTTTACTGGTGGTGACAGAGAAAGAAAGGGGCAGGATTTCTATTCTCAATGGTGGGGAAGGTAGTTCTCCTAAAGGCTGGTAATGTGGAATGTTCCTGTCAGAGTTGCATAGCATGAAACCAGTCAGAGCTTTTCTTGAGCTGTCACCTGGACAAATACCTAGGTCTGATGGAGCAGGGAATCTCAGGATGGTAATATTAAGTCCTCTAATGGGGTTCTTAGAATTGGAGGCTTGGTGAAGAGATATTGGTTTGTTGATGAGATTCTGTTGATATGAAAGTGATTTTTGAAAATGAGAAGGAGTAATTATCCACTCCTACCTGCTGAAGGTAGAGGAAACCCTGTTGACAGTTGGAGCACATTACACCAAGGCTCATTGGCTGTTACTGCTGCATGGTAGATATGGTCTCAGTTCACAGTGCCTGCATTTCCACATAATTTTGCCATCCCAGACAGGGACTTGTGTTCTGCAGTTCTGTCTCTGGTGGCCATGGGCAAATTCCAGGCTACTGATGCTCACCTGGATTACTCAGGCCACTTGTTAGCGAGGTTGGCTAGTGTCTGAAGTGGTAGGAAAATAATTACACACTCCTCTTTACATATGCAAAAGCAATTAACCATCATTAGTGCCTGACATTCCTTCCAACTGCCCAGGGAGGTGAGTCAGTATCATCACTATTCATTAGGAATTAATTAGACTGTGCTTGATGATGTCAGTCATGGACAGAGCTGAGAATTCAGCACTGCCTGCCTCCCACTGTGTAGAAGGCTGTAGGCTGAGTTTGGTTCTTGGGGAATATGTACTCCAACTGGAGAAATGACACTAAGATTCAGATTCTGTGAAGCATATATAACTTTGAACAACTAAAACTTAAGTCTCTGGACCTTCTAAGGAGAGGGTAATACCTAAGGGGGTAGAGCACTGATGAAATAAGATCCTGTAGGCAGAAGTTCCTGTCATTATGCTTAAGATCTGATTCACTGGAAGTGGGATTTGGATTTGAGATACCAAGTCATGTTGGAATAAAGCCCCCCCCCCCTTTTGTTGGAAGGCAGCTTTTCAGAGAAAAATTAAGATCACAGTGCCCTTCAAGCCATCAAATGCTTGATGGAGTTGTGTAATGTAAGTATCATTCCAACCACCTGATTGTCCTTTAAACCCTCCCACCATGCCTACTTCTGCAAAGGTCTGAGCTAATAGATACCTTGGTTCTTAGCCTTCCTCTCATTTCCATTTCACAAACCTTGTCTCTTCCACTCACCCTCAGATTTGCTTTATCATTTTCTCCTCTTTGAATTTCTTTCTTGGCCCTTTCTCTGGTTCTGATCTTTATACCTTCACCGCTTTACCTATGGCTTTCCTGTCACCTTCTGGATCTCTTCTTCCCTAGTGATCAAAAGAAAAGAGAAAGAGAGGAGATAAAATATTCTCCTTAAAACTAAGATTTGTTCATGACAGGAGAAGCTTATCTCTTAAGAGGACCCGAGGGCTTGTATATCCCTCTGTCATGGAAGAACTATTAGTTTTTAGTGATGATTGATAAATCAGAAGCTGGAACAGATAGCTGACTGAGGGCCAGGGATTTAGCTCAGTGGCACCGTGCCTACCTCGCAAGCGCAAGGTCCTGAGTTGGAACCCTGGTACAAAAAAAACAAAACAAAAACAAAAACAATAATAGCTGACTGACTCTTCATTTTCTACTCTGTTCCTGGCTTAAGTCTGTCTTGCATTTTCCTAATGTGATGATTTCCTCCCTTCTTTCTGTTCTGGCAATTAAACCCAGGGCCTTGAGCATGTTAGGCAAGTCCTGTACTATGGAGCTACATCTCAGGTTTATAGTGATTTCTTTTAGGCCTCTTAGTAGTATTCATTTGGATCTTTTGCCAGTCAATGTGTGGAAAGAGAAAGTAGCCAAAATGCTTCCTCTTCTCATGGAAAGTTTGGATGATAAGCTCAGTCATATTGTTATCAAAGAACATTCATGTCATCTGGTTTTTGTTTCATTCTTTGACTCATTGACTATTTGGGTGCCAGGTATTGTGCTAGCACCAGGGATATTGCAGTGAATGTAGTGGTCTTTACCCTTAGGGATCCTGGGGCACAGGTAAAGGAAGCAATAACTAACTAAGTTCTATTATGGATAGAGTCTGTGTGAACATAGAGTAGCAAATGATTGAGTTGGCTTCTTTCAGGGTTAATGATAGAGACTAAGGCTCATGGGGGCTATACATGCCATGAGGTCCTGCATTACTCAGATGGACAGGGTTCTAACTCCCAGTCCTGGTACCTCCGAGGACTATTAAGGTACTGGTTAAAACAAAAGATGGATTTTTTTTTGATGCCACTCATGTTCAATGACATTTCATTAATCATTAGGGTTAGTTGAAACTAACCCTTTTATTTAAAAGTCATTAGATCACTGGGAAGTGGGAGAGATGCTGAAATGAGAGACTCATGAGAATAGAGGAAGGGAGCAGCAGATTCCCGTGTCCCACCCCATCCCTTCTGCCTGTGCTCATCGAGTCCAGGTGGTATCAGAAGCCCCACATTTACTGTTCTCCCCCTTTATCTCCACCCGCTCAGAATAGAATGTGTGGGCCCGAAGCACATATGATGTCATTCTCCTGGACTCTTGTGACTGTTCCCGAATTGTCAGTGAGAATTGTGAAAGGATTATCCATTTACAGAGTGTGTCTGCTTGGGCAGAGAGCAGGATACTTGGATCACTGGTAACAGCTGTTTTTGGAGTTTATTGGAGTGTGGCCAGGAAGAAATTCAGGAAAGAAGTAGTTCTCAGAAAATGTTTATGATAGAAACTGAGGCACATGGGGGTGCATATTACACATGTATTTCGAGGTCTCTTCTTAACTCCTGCCTGCTTTCTTTTCTTGGAGGTATTCTGTGGAAAGTCTGCTTCACTGAACCACCCTGCCCTTGATGTGAAGACCTATGAAAAAGTTTGGTTGTAGATGTTTGATAGAAATAAAGGCATTTGTCACCAGTTTAAATTTTCCATGCAGTCATCTTAAAGACCTTAAGAGGATCCTTTTGTAAATTGGTTTCCCAAAGTGAACCATTAGGGGAAGCTCCAGCCTTTCTTCACCATCTTATTTTTAGCCAGTAGTTTGGCATCGTGAGGCACAGATCCCCATCTAGGGAAGATGAACTTGAAGCAAGTGCCTGTTCGTTGCTTTATAGATGGCAGAGTGCCTTCACCAGCTCACTGAATCTTTATGGCAGCTCTGTGGGGTTAGGGTCTCTCCACGCCTTCATGAGTTTTCTGTATTTTAAAATTTAATTTTGTATTCATTTTACAAGTGAAAACTTGAGCGTCTGGGAGATTAACTAATGTAGTTTGGGTTGCATAGCTCCCGGGTGAGCTAGGTTTGGAACTCAGCTCAGTTTACATTTTAATACCACCCATCCCCAAGATTCCCCCAGCCAGCCCCTCAATACTTTATTGTTCTCCATTGACTGAACTGAAGGAAAGCAGACACCCTACTCAGAGGATACATGGGAACTGGAGACATCAGCCCAGCCATCCAGATATTGTGTATGTAAGCCACTTGATTAGCTATTTATCTTGGTATTAAGGGGGTGCTTATTGCTATACATTCAAAAATCCAGTTGGATTGAGTGCTAATTAACCGGTGTCTGTTTTTTAGGATACTTGTAAAGTGTGTCTGGTACTCTCAGAGCCACTAGATCCAAGGACAGTTTCCAAAGTGAGTTGGCACCAAGGGACAGAATGCCAGAATGGTTATTTCAGTATCTAGTATGGGGAGCGTTTCTCTGCCAGAGCCAGTCTTGTGATCGGAAACTCTTTGCCCATACAGGGCCTCATCTTACAATTGGGTTGTAAAACCATGGGCCTGAGTAATTCTGGATTATGTATCTGGTGGTTTCTGGGCTATGTCCAGAGTAGGTAATTCCATCCTGTTGAGCTACAGTTGACCAAATCGCAAGTGCCTGGACAGAGTTCTTCCCTTTGCAGTAAGTGAATCAAAACATGGGAGTGTTTCGAACAGTGTCTGTACTTCCTGAATATAGATGGAACAATCAGTGCTTGTGATCTTGCATTCCCCAAAGAACCAAAGGCAGTGACCCCTAGCCTTGGAAGCAACTTGAGGGGTATCTGCAAGACTGGCTGCCCGGGTCTGCCACAGTCCACCCTCGATGAACAGTTGATCTGACAGAATGGTTTTCCGCATGTTGAGTCAGAGTTGTCTTAGGAGCACCACAGATGGGCTTGCCCTTCCCTAGACAGCTTTTTGGGGGGCGTTCAGTGTCGGCGGACACTGGGCTTAGCAGTTAGGGTTAAGAAGGATCTTACCAGCTGTGGGCCCTGGTTAGGACAAAAAAACAATGAAATTTAACAGGAATAAATGTAAACTCCTGATTTTAGCTCTGAAACCAATTGTGTAAGAATCAGGATTCAGGAAAAGAGCCCCAGAGAAGTAGGAATTTGGAGGCCTTGGGGATCTCAAGTCCAGTTTGAGTGCCATTGATTGAGATGTGTGGACAAACTGAAATGCATTCCTGAGAGGGGCAGAGGCACCGTGGTGTCCACTTGGAAAGAACCAGAGCCTGGGGGTTGGTTGTCCCTGGCGTCCCTAAGTGAGTATTTTGGGGAGAGATTTGCTTTTCTAAGGGCTGGATTCACCTTCAAGGGTTAGGTGAGTTAGTCAAGGAGTGACTTCTGGCTTGATGGGTGGGAGAATTTCAGCATGCCATCGTGGAAGTGGCAGTCTTGAGGTAGTGGGTTCTGTCATTGGTGGTGTTCTAGCAATCAAGGGGACTGGCTGTTGAGAAGTTTAGAGGGGGACTTGAAGCATTGGATGGCGGTGGTGGGTACGCTCTGGTCTGTATATTCTGTGGCTTTCAGTTGTACAGTGTGTTCTCTCTAGGCAAACAAAGGTCCAGACCCCCCCACCGCCCCTCACTACTCTGGATTCCATCCCTCTGCTATAGTAGCAGAACACTGGGCACATCTACTTTTTGTTTGTTTGGTTTTGGTTTGGTTTTTTTGCAGACAGGGTCTCACTATATAGTCCAGGCTGGCCTTGAACTCACTGTGTGGCCCAAGTTGGCCTTGAATTTTCAATGATCCTCCTGCCTCAGCCTCCTGAGTGCTGGGATTACAGGCTTGGTTTACTATGCCTGGTTTACTATTTATCTTAAAATGAGGTTCCCTGGAGTGAATTGATTCTGCTGTGAACACCCAGAGCTCAACGCCTGGCCTGGGGTTTTATATGTGTGTGTTGTTTTGCTTTTACTTTTCATTTTGTTTGGGAAGAAGGTGGGCTAACCTCTGCCAAAGAGTTCCTCTTATTCTCGTAATTTCTCCAGTCAGCTGTTTTGGTGCTCAAAGAGCCTCTAGGGTAGTGTGTAGTTCAGTTTGAACTTTAGAGGACTGTTAGATCCCAACACAAAATGTAATAGTTTGAGAGTTCAAAAGGCCCACACTGCAGGCATTGCAGAGTTCATCTGGGGGGCATTCACAAAACACTTTCTTGCGGCATAATTCAGACCTTAGCATTTGGCAGTTTTTAAAGTCCTGTGTAAATGTACTTGTGTTGGTAAAGAGCAGTACATATTTTGCTGACAGGTTCTTTGAAGGATACTTCAGTGGCAGCATTTAAAGGCAGACAACCTGAAACTTACTTTTTTCTTTTAAAACCAGGTACTACCAAATCCAAAAAGCTGTCAGAAAGAGAAGTCAAAAACACCCATTAGTTAGATCATTAATTGTGTAATATTCCTCTGAATTTCTCCACCTGGGCTCTGTTGAGATCAACAGTGGGGAGGACAGGAGAATGAGATTCAGTTGGGCGAGGGAAGGAAAGGAGACAGGCTGCTTGCTTTAGTCCCCGGCACCTGCTTTCTTCCTGGGTGCCTCTTTGTAATGTTGCACAGACTTAAGGAGAAACGGTGTTCACATACAGCCCTGCCATTCAAGCCCTGGGGCTCCCCTTTTCTACCCATCCTCAGGAACAGTTCTTCCCCCTCTTTTTGGGAGGACTTTGATGACCTAATGGCTTTTCAACAAAGGAATATTGATATGTTAGTGTTCCAGACAGCAGGGAGTGCGGGATTAGATCATTTTCACACTGGTGTGATGCCAGTGTGACATTTGTTTAGGAAGCTTATCTGTTTCCAACCACAGTTTACATGCATAATTTAAGGGGAATACATTTTTTGAGAAAGATTTTTTTGATTCTGTAATCCACAGTAAAGGATGTCCCCCATGTTTCCATGTGATCAGGAATTCACAGTAGGCCATGCATTGAAGTGAAGTGCATCATGTAGATGGAGAACATTACCACAAGTCCACCAGGCCCTTTTGGTGGGTGTTGTAGGAAAGATGGGACTGGGGACAACTTGGCCCTTGTCTCAGGGTTACAGTTTTGGAGAAGAGTGCCAGAATGACCTGATGTATGCGCGAAGAGTCCTGAGGCTCAGCATAAATGTCCAGGTCAGATGGCATTACCGACTCAGTAGGATGAATAACTGTGATAACAAATAGTCCTCCTCCTTCTTCCTGGCTTCTGCCGCCATTTTGCATGTTGTTGATCTCATATTGAGACACTTTGCCATTTCAGTTACGATGCCAGTTGCTATGATAAGGCTGACATCTTTTATTTTTCTTGAGTGTCTTATAAACAACTTGTTCTACTGTGGAGATTTGACTGTCATTGAGCAAATTGCCCTGGTAGATAGTAAGCACTTAATAAATGGTTTTCCTGTGAGTCCCTCCAAACTTGCAACTCCAGGGAATGAGTGCTCTTCTTGAGTAAAAATTTCCTCTCATCTGTGAAGATTATCCAGCCTCTGCCTGCCATTGCATTTCTGTATGAGTGCTTACCATGATGCATAGAGGAGAAAGCCACCTGGACCTCAAAATTCCATATTCTCCCCTAGGAGTTATTCTCCGAGCATGGCAGTGACTGAAGAACATGCAGTAGAATTAGCAAAAAGTGTATGTTTGTGGTTACCATGTCCCATACTATTTAGTGATTATACTGTTTTGTGATTTCTCTTTTAGGCTTATTTTCTTGAAAAGGCTCCAGGCTTCGGCTTGGAAAATCCAACCGCCAAAATTGAGCCCAGCAGCTGGAGCGGCAGCGAGAGCCCTGCCGAAAACATGGAAAGGATGAGTGACTCTACAGATAAGCCGATTGACAATGACGCGGAAGGGGTCTGGAGCCCCGACATTGAGCAGAGCTTTCAGGAGGCCCTGGCTATCTATCCGCCATGTGGGCGGAGGAAAATCATCTTATCAGACGAAGGCAAAATGTATGGTAAGTGGCCTGGAACACTGCTTTGAAATACCACAACCCACTGTGTGGCAGAGGATAGATTAAGCTGGCCTTCTAGTGAGATCTTTTCATTGTAGTGGATTGAATGATCCTTGTAGAATTATAGTTGCTCATCTGAAAAACCAAGGCTTGGCTAAAGAGGAGTATCAATGAAGGACCACTGGGGAGTTATTCCCAGGGCGTTTCTTCCTCTGCATATGCAGTGTTGTTATATCAGAAGCTCTGGAGGTCCAGGTAGGAGCATAGGTAGTCGAAGTGGAGTATGCAGAAACCACATGGTGAGGACGAGTTCTTTAGTACAGAGGCGTAGTCTAAAGGGGGCACGATAACTGAGCCAGGGGGAATGAGGCCACACTGCTGCAAAATATCTGATTTTTTTTCCCCCTAGAAAGAGCACATAATCTAACCTAGATGTGTGTATGAAATCTACTCTTTTTAATAAGCCAGCACTTATTCTTTAAACAACTCTGTGCAGGCTGGATAAAACATGCTCATGGTCTTGATCAGACCCCTGAACCCCCCTTTTGTAGCTTTGCTGCCAGTATGCGGTTGAATGGCCAGAGAGGCATTACCCACTCAGGCTCCCCTTAGCAATCTTCCCTTCTACAGGGGGATGCCTCACAACATGTTCTGAAGGAAACTCCAAGTGTGTGCAGAGGGCAAGACCAGTGAACCAGATGGGTTAGGGTGCCAGAGGCAGCAGCGAGGAACCATCCACTAATCAGAGGCTTGATTGCTGGGTTTGGGCACCCTCCCCCCACTTTCAGTAAATGCTCCCAGCTGCAGACCTGCACTTTTTGGCTGCTTACCTTTTGGGAAGCAGATGGCAGGTGGTTACTCTTGTACATTCTGCTTGTCTAAATGGGCACGTTGAGTTGACAGAGTTTGCACTATAGCTGGGTCTAAAGAGATGCAAACAAATAACCTCGACTCAAAGAGAACTGTCTCCACAACCTACCTGAGGTTGTTAACTTATCACAAGAGTGATTTATTCCTAAATAATTTGAACTCTTTTCCATAATAGGGTGTTGTGCCTTTAATCCCGTGCTTCCTCTATCAGGAGCCATAGGAGGCTACAGCTCAAACTAGCACACACTGTGGAGGGGAAAGCAGATGGTAGTGCAGCTGCCACCAGCTGTGCCCCCTGCCCCACCCTCCCCTCAGCTTGGATGATGTAATGGAAACAAGGACAATTTTGCTTTCTGTAGCACTGGAGTCTCTCAGCCAGCCGCACACAGAGGAGATGGAGGACCCAAACCTTCGGCATTTGTTTTAGGCTCGCATAACATGTTTTGTAGTCCAAGAAGCTCCTTCACGTAGTGAAATGGTGTCAAGGGGGACCACCTCAGCTGCTGTAGGGAGAAAGTTTCAGGGCCTGGGGTGTCTGTGTTTCCCTCCTGGGCTCTGCTTCCTTAGCCTTGCTCTTTGCTCACGGAGGCTCAGCCTCGTACCAAAGACGCAGGTCCCTTCTCTCTTTAAGGCAGAGAGAAGTGCTTTGACCTTTGAGCCTCCTATGAAAGTGACTATGTCATGTGTAGTGAATGGTGGCTTTAGGATACTACCTTGTACAACTGCCACTTGTTTACCCAGTAATTGTTCTGGTGTGAAATAATAGAGCCTCGCTGGGAGGAACATTCCATTTCACTTTGCCTCAGGAGAGGTGCTTCCCCCTCTGATGTGAGTTTTGGGTCTGAGAATACAATTCAGAGCAAAAGCTAATTTTCATCGACTCCAGTTTTATTTTGTTCTCCTTTGAGATTTTACTTTTTCAGTAGCAGCCATGGTAGAATTAACCAGTTGTCTCTAACTCAGTTATAAAAATATTTTTATGTGAAGATAATTGTGGAAGAGGTCTTGTTGGTAATTGTGTCTCAGAGGCAGCAGGCTAGGAAGATGAATGGTAGGAAGCTTTGGATTTGAATTATCTGTCAATGAATTAGAACAATTTTACCCTGGGTCTTGGTCTCTTTCTTTCCCCTTCGTTAGAAAAAAAAGATGGTAAAGTAGGTAATGCCCACATATCCTTTGTACTTTTCCATTTTATGATGCTGTGAATTTGGGACTTGTAACGCAGCAAGGTGATCAGTTATTGGCAAATACGGTGCTGGTGGTGGGAACATGTCTGTAGCACCCAGGGTAATTCAGATTTTGAGTGCTTTCTGAATGCATACGTTCTTGAGGTATGGATTCTCTTTTAAGTCAACATTACATTTACTGACTCTGTTGGTGGCCAATCTGTTTTAAAATGAGGCTGTCTTTTTGAGCCAGCAGCATTAGGAATTACACCTTGTTTGGGAAGACCAGCCTTACTGGGTATGGGTTTTCCTGCAGGCATTGTACACAGCCAGCAAGATTTAGTTTCCCGATTGGATGCATGAGATGGCTTTGCTGTACTGGCTGTGCAGCTGCCCCAGCCTCTCCAGGGAGAAAACATCCCCACTCAACTCCCTGTCTTTGATCAGCTTCTGTTACTTGGAAAGGAAACATGGTGGTTTGTTGGGTTATGGAAGGCAGAAACGGGACTCATTCAGAGGAACCACCTTAAGTGTCTGAGAGCTGCCTCGGACCTTCCTGGGACTCTGAAAATCAGAGGAAGTTGATTGGGAACTTGCACAGTGAGGCCCCAGCTGCTTGAGTACAGTTGCAAGAGTAGTGAGGGGCCAGAGCTACTGTTCCTTGGCTTCTGGCCTGTCCTCCATCATATGTACACGAATCAGGACACAAACCAGACCAGACAGCAGTTCTTAAGGTTTTAGGAGCATACTTGTCCTCTAAGGGATTTGAAAATGAAAATATTGAAAGCATTTGGAATTTCATGCAGTAAATTCAAAATAATTTAATGTCTTTTAGTGAAATACCAAGTGTTTTTTTTTCCATGAGGGGGTTAGTCTGATATTTCTGAGCATTTGTAGAATTCTTTGTGATGTCACTATTCCTGAGCCATCAGAGAAGCAAGGTCGAGTGATTTATTTTGGTAATGAAATTTCCTTCGTGGTTGGCAGTGGAGCAAATGCAATCTCGAAGGGAAGGAATCGAAAGCTCTCTTTATGATGAGGTTTTGTCCATTGGAAGAGATGGCTTAATTCTTTCTGTTACCTTGGTCTTCAGGGGCGCTGGGACTTTATGTAGTTGGTCTCTATGTGGATAGATTGCTTTGGCCTTGGGCTCCCAAATGTGTAGCAGTTGTTCTTACAGATTATTAGAAAAGGGAGGAAGGTGGGTAGTGAGACCTCCTTTGACTTTGTTCTTAAGGGCATACATGCTTACTCCTTTGGGCATTCTCTCTTTCTCGTCTGTCTTCCCTTTTCATTTCTAATCTTATTTTTGCATTGTTGTGTGCTTTTCTTTTTTTTTTTTTTCCTGGAAGTGGGGGAGGAGGAGGTAGCAGAAGGACAAGATGAGAGGGAAATTCTTAGTCAACAGTCCTCTCCAAAATTGGATTTCAGGGGAGTAGGCCATAGTTTACAACAAGACAGAACAAAGCAGTGAGCCATGGGAATACCTGGATCTGTTTCTTTTGTAACTGAAACACCAGTCTTGCAAGGTGGTTGAATATCCCCCATAATCAAACTAAGGTTAGGACAGAAACTGACTTTTACTGGTTTTTTTCCATAGGACTTAATGGACTTTGTAATTATTATGAATCCTGGCCCTGCACTTCTAGATTTCAGGCTTTGGGCAAGTTGCCTCACTGCTGTTTTTCTCAGTTTCCTCAGGAGCAAAGGAGCTCGATTTCTCTCATCGGGTTGTTACAAGCATTAAATGAACTCATTGTGACTCATGATCCCTCCTACCATGTTTGAATGGCGTCTAGCATTCAGTGAGAGCTACAGAAGTGTTTATGAACTGAAAACAAAGCATTCTCTACTTTGTACTGTGCTAAAAGCTTTATATGTCATTTCCAACTAATGCTGCTAACAGTGCTCTGAGGTTGGTGTTATGACCACTGCTCACAGATGAGGAGGCTGAGAAGGATGATGTGCTTGAACTTGGCCAGTGTAAATGATATCATTAGACGATTTCAAATCCAAGTGTGCCTGATTCTGAGGCCTGGGATCTTTCCATTGTGCTTTTGCTCCTTCCTTGATAGAAGCCGATGTACATTCATTCAGCAAATCAGTATTGAGCACCAGCTGAATTCCATTCCTGTCCTTGGGGTTGTCAGGAGACAGCAGTGAACCAGACAGACATAGTCCCTGCCCTCATGGAGTCGTCACAAGTTTGTTTGCAGGAAACTGACCTGAGGTCAGGGCTGGGTGCCAAAGGTTTCTGGGAAGCCCGAGGGCTCTCTGAAGATGGTCACCTTTCACGTCGACTTTTGAAGTTTGTTCTTGGCCACTGAAGTCTGGGACACCTGGGCCAATGCTGGAAGGAAGAAGGCTTCTCAAGTAACATGGCAAGGAGAGTCCCAGATCACAAGGCTGGCCCCGGTAGTGGCCAGGAAGATGTCTGAAAAGTTCTAGTGCCCTGGATCCTACAAGCAGTCTGGGCAGAGCTGGGCAGTGTGACGTGCACTTGCACGGCATGCCTTTGAGGACCAGGAAGGTGACTGTGTCTGCGAAGTCCCCAGAGGCCCTGACATGGAAATGGCTGTGGAATCTGAGTCCTGCAGGTTCTCCAGGCCCTGGGAAAGTGACCCTTAGGACCTGAGCTGAAGGAGTTCTTCCTAGTTCTCCAGGTGAACATTAGGTGGCATCTTTAGTTTCTTCTTTCTCACTAACCTGTTGATTCACGTTGCTTGGTTAGAAATGTGAAACACAGGAGCTGTGCCCCTACAGTAACAGCTGCAAGCTCCCTAAAGCAGGAACCCTGTCTGTCTCCTACAGGCTCCATTTCAGGGCCTGGGACGCGGAAGTTGGTAGTGTTTGTTGAATTCTGCGCCCATAAGCTGAATTATTGGTTAAAACAGAGAAAAGTGGCCAGTGAGTTCTCTGAGCCCCGAGGGCCTCTGCTGTTAGTGGACTTGGCTAGAAAGGGGGAGAGGAGAAGAGAAAGGTGTTTTGTTGCTTTCTTAAGTTAAGAAGAAAGAACCCCTGGCTTTCGCAGTTTGTGTTGAATAGGTAGGAAAAATTTTTGCTCCAACTAGGGGCAGTAGGAGAGCAAGGGTTAATTCTAGAATCCTCAGAATAGATGAGTAATGGGGGATTTTGAAATGGTTGGGTTTCTATGAAAATTGCAAAGCTAGCATCATCGGCATTTTGATTGGGAAGTTTAACGTGTGGGGGGTATGCAATGGTTTGTGCACAAGTTTGCAAGCCATTGTGCAACCTACGTGAAAAAACAGGCAATTAAAGATGGCTCAAGAATTGGTCATAAGCGAGGAAAAAGGAAAATAATGCTAAATTATTACCAAGTTATACTTTTTAATGGCTTTGCTATGGCAGTGGATAAACCCTGGGATTCAGGAAGACATGGTTTTGTAAATCATTCATTTGAGGGCTTGTACTGTGCTTTGACCATGACTGAGGACAGCAGAGAAAATAATTAAAAGAAATGCCCTATTTGAGCAGCTACCATGACCCAGATACTTTGTCATTGTTTTAGACTGTATTATTTTTATTCCTCATAACCACCTCTAATGATAAAGGCACCATAATTATCCTCATTTTTATAGCTGAGGAAGACAAAGCCAAGCAAGATCAAGTTACTTGTTCAAAGTCACATAGCAAATAATTTGTGGAGCTCACATTTACAACCAAACTAGTCAGTGCAAGTAACAGTAACTACAGTATTGATACAAAAAGAAATATATTTTGTGCTAGAGATATACACAATTTGCTGGTAAAAGTGTGATTATTTATGATTGAGGAATTCACATGTACATACTGGAGAATGAAGTGAGAAAGGCAGAATCAGAGAGGGGACGTTTATTGGGTCTAACTTAGAGTTTTGGGGAAAAGGCCACTTAGTGGGTTTTAACTTCTTTGTATTATAGATCCCTTTGAGAAGCTGCAGAAGATTGTGAATCTTCTCCCCAGAAAAAAATGTGTATCTCTGTGGAGTTACACGGATATTGCACCTAACTTAGGATGATCTCGGAAGCTCTGGCGTAGAGTCTCTGGTGAGACAGAGGGGCAGGACATTAGGCAGAAGGGAACAGCATGATAAAGGAAGCGTGGCCTGAGAGAACATCGCTCTGATGCGCTTTGAGGTGAGGGTATGTCCTGTGGGAGCGATCCAGGAGCCTGGAAGTTGGCAGGTGCAGTGTCATGGAGGGCACTTGAGCCATGCCAAGGTGTGCTCTTCACTCACAGGGCAGAGCAAAGCCACTTTGGTGCTTCTGGGAGTTGGCATGACTCAGCCCGTACCTTGTCCAGCCACCTTGCAGGTGTGCAGATGAGTTAGATGGCTCTTGCAATAATAGTCCAGTGGGTAAGCATGAGCCTACGCTAGGCGCTGGCAGTTCTGGTGGGAGTTTCAGAGAGAGAGAGAGAACCAACAGAACTGGCCACCCGGATGTGATTTGTGAAAGAGAAGGAGGAGTTTGATTTCAGGGTTCCACCCCTGTGTGATGGGGTGGGTGGTGGACTGTGAAATGGGATGGGGAGTGGATATGGAGAGGAGAGTATCGAAGAGTTGAGTTTTGTCACAAGCTCGGAGTACTGGATGCCTACCCAGATGGGCCCGGGCTGTAGGGAGTTAGAAATTCGTGCCTGGAGATCAGTCTGGGTGGATGGAGATGCAGAGGTTGTTTGGGGACTCCCCATCAGGGAATTGATCTCTAAAGTGTGAGAATGGGTGCTAATGGCCTGTGTTGTCCAGACTCACAATTTAGCAAGGGCAGAACTGGTGTGGATATGAAATGGAATGTCTGTACCTATGGGAGAGTAAAGAGATTGCCCTTTTTAGAAAAAAAGAGACAGATCAGTGGTTCCTCAGCCTGGCAGTCATCAACAGAAACATTTGAGGAGGCTTCAAAAAAAAGACAAATACTGACTCAAAAGCTTAGGGAACATTTCCAAAAGCTCCCTGGGTGATGTGGGTGAGCAGCCCTGTGAGAGCCACCGGGCTGGGCCAGTAGGTCCTAGAGCAGATAAGACGACATTTGTAGTCAGTGAAAGAAACAAAGCCCAGTATGAAGACCTGAAGCAGTCCTTGCAAGGTTTTGGCACAGGAAATGAGCAGCTTCATTATTTAGCGTGTCCTCCTTTTCTGGGAAGGGGCCTTGGCACAGGTCAGTTGTGGAGAAACGTGGACTGCCAGGAAGGAGATGCCTGTAAGAGAAGGCTTCTTTCAGGGGAAGGGAGAGACATGGCTATTTGCTTAGTTGGGGAGAGGAATTTGTGATTTGGGGATATGTTTGATGGAGCAAAAGGTAGAAGAGACTTGAAGACAAGTGGGGCTTTGCTCAGATGCATACTAGAAGATGATGGGTTGAGCGAGAGTCTTGTGATTTCTTTCTTCAGTGAAGATTGAAGGCTTCATGGGCTGTAGCGGGCTGTTGGCTTTTGGGAAGTAGAGCAGGATTAATACAGATGATATTGGGAATGACATCTAGAGGCACAGGGGTGAGCCGAAGAATCACTGGGCACAATTCGTGGTGGCGGGAGGATTGCTGCGAGTTCAAGGCCTTCCTGGACTACATAGACCCTGTCTCACAAAAACAAACCACAAAACAAAACAAAACAAAACAAAACAAAACAAAAATATTACTGGGCAATGAAGAGCCCAAGGAGGTAGGAGACCATTATTTTCTTCTCTTTAAAAAGTTTTTATTCAGATAATTGTAGATTGACATGCAATTGTAAGAAATAATACACAGAGTGAACCTTTATATGCTTTGCTCCCCACCCCCAGGTTACCTTTTTCAGAACTGTAGTGTGATACAGCCAAGATATTGACCTTGACACAACCTCTAATTTTACTCAGATTTTCACAGTTTTACTTGTATTTGTTATATGTGTGTGTTGTGTAAAGTGTTACTGCTGTGTGGTTCATTTGTCCACCAGCACTGTCAGCATATAGGACCGTTCCAGGACCACGAGGATCTCTGCGGTTGCCCTTTATAACCATACCAAACTCGGTTTTGTTCTCTCCCACACTGTCCTTAATTCTTGGTAACCACTAACCTGTCCCCCATTTCTAAATTTTTTTTGTCATTTCAAATGCAAAATGGAATCATACTACATATATGGAACCTTCTGGGATTGACTTTTTCCCATTCAGCACAATTCCATGAAGATTCATCTAAGTTGTTGGATCTATCACTAGTTTGTCCCTCTGTTACCGAATAGTATATCACAGTTTGTTTAACCATTCACCCATTTGATGGCATCTAAGCTGATTCTAGGTTTTCATTTTCCAGATCCACTGTGATCATTCACATGTGGAGTTTTGTACCAACCTGAGTTTTCATTTCTGTGTAATTCCCATGAACAAGTCATATGGTATTTATGTATTTAGTTGTTGTTTTTAAACTGCCCAACTTTTCCAGAATGGCTGTATCATTTTAGATTGTCACCTACAATCTAGTTTTTCTCAGCATCCTCACCAGCATTTGATGTTGTCATTATTGTTTATTTTAACTGTTTTGATAGGTGTGTATTGATAGCTCATGTGGTTTTAGTTTTCAGGCCTCTAGTGATGCATGGTAGTGAACATCTTTAAATGTGCTTATTTGCAATTTGTATATCCTCTTCGTTGAGATTCTTGTCTTTTGTCTGTAGTTTGAATATAGTATTTGTATTTTTACTATTGAAATTTAGGGATTCTTTATTCGAGATACAAATGCTTTGTGGGGTATATGGTTTGTAGATATTTTTTTCCTTGTCTTTTAGTTTATCTTTTCATTTTCTTCACATGGATAAAAGCAAAAGAACTTCAGCAAAATCAAACTGTTTTTGTGCCTGGATTCAACCTATGGCCTTTTGCATACTCAACAAGTGCTCAACCACTGAGCTACATCTCCAGCCTGGAACAAAACTTTTAACAGAACTAAAGATCTAGTTTTTATGAGGTCTAATTTCTTAGTTTCCCCTTTTGTGGATTGTGCTTTTGGTGTCAATTTGAAGAACTTATTGGCTAGCTCTAGGTCCTGAAGATTTTCTCCTGTGTTTTATTCTAAAAGTTTTATAGCTTTATATTTGACCTTGAAGTCTGTGATCCATTTTGTATTAATTTCATATAGAGAGTGTTCCTTTTGAGGAAGCCCACTGGCACAACCAAATGACTTCTTTATTTTCACTGGAGTGTTACTAAATTTGTCCATAATTTGACAGTTTCAGGGCTTGGGAACTAGTGAGTGAGTGGTTGCATGAGTCTGGATGGGGAAAGGGACAAGGTGGAGCTGGAGGGACTTGGTCACAGGCTGCTGCCCAGAGAGGCCCTCAGAGTGAGGAGAGAGGCGGCAGGATGGGAGGCCATGGACATGCTCAGGGGAGGCAGCCTTTGAGATTGCAGATGGTGAGATTGCAAGTGTTGAGTTTCGAGGTGTGGCCATAAATGTGGGCAGCTGACGTCAGTGTGGGCGATGGCCATTGGAGATGAGGAAATACAGCATCTTGAGGCTCATCAGCATTGGGTTGGTTGGTCAATCACTTTGATGTTGAAGTTCACAGTAGTAAAGTGAGTTCGTAAATAAGGTACCAAAGTGGCCCAAATATTGAAGGAATTTCTTTGAGAAGGACATGACTGTGGCTATGAGTGGAAAGAGGCTGATGGAAATGAAGAAGAGTATGATCCTAATAAGAATCAAGTGGTAGAACAATGGTATAACTTTGGGAAAAGAAGAAAATGTTTGTTCCCTACCTTCCTTTTCCAAATTCTTTGGGTGGCTCCAAACTATACTTAACGCGTGACATCACTGGGCCAGTCTTAAAAGCTCTTAGCATCAACAATAGGGTAGGGCAGGCTTATTAATATAGTTCTCCCTATTGCTCAACACTGTTGAGAAAATGCAAGTATGTATGAAAAGATGCTTTGAACTGAATTCTAAAAATAATACTTTGAGGTGCTTCAGCCTCTTCAGGATATGTTAGAAAGGTAGGAAAAGAATATGTTGGCACCACAGAGCAAGATTAAGCTTCCAGGCTTACAGGGGGTTTAGTTAAAGAAGAAGTTTGACTGCATCCTGCTTTCTCACTGTTTCTGCCAAAGGAGGGTTGGGACTATGGGTAGGGGGAGACCCAAGGCAGACTTTCACTGATCAGAGTCACACATGATGGAAGGGACAAATGAGAGCCTGTTGCTGGGCAGAGCTGAGTCCAACCCCAGAGTAGTGGCTCCCTGCAGCATCAAAGGGGAGGAGGAGTGGACTTCTGTGTTCTTAGCAGCACAGCGCTGGATTTGGACACTGTCTCTCTAGTCTTCCCCCATTCCCAGAGCCTCATTTCCTCACTCCTCTGTAGCTGTAGCCTTCCATTTCATGCGAGAGTCTATCTTTATCATTTATTTGAATCCCACTGCACTGATTCTAAGGGATTTTCAAGTATTTTTTTCTTTTTTTTCTCTGGATGGAAGCCAGGGCCTTGTACAATGTAGGCAAGCACTCTGTCACTGAGCTACATCCCCAGCCCCTAAAGCTGTCTTTTGAAAATCTAAATCATCATTAGCATGATAATTATAGCAGTGTTTTGTTGGTTTCTAAGTAAAGGTGCTATCTTAGAGAACATTCAACCCAGTATATTTAAATATATAAATGTGTGGTGTGAGTAAGATCCTAGAAAAAAAATGCAGAGACACTTACAACATTCTAGTGGTTGCCACGGGGATATGGGATTATGGGAGACTCATTTTTCTATTATAAGTTTCTGTATTAATGGGATTTTTAAAAATAGTGAACATATGTTACTTTTGGAGTCAGGGAAAAAGATAATTATATCAAGTTTATTTTTTTTCCTCTGAGCAAGATATACTATTAAAGAAACATGTAGAAAATAGCAAGAACTGGAACACAAACTGTAATTGCCTGGGGACACTGGGGTGCTGTGCCACTTCAGTTCAGTCAGAGCAGGCATGGCAGGGTCATGGGGCAGATCATAGGGTTCAGAAGGCAGCCCTCCCTTCCATGTGAGGGTGGCTGGGATGCCGAGCTTGGGGACAGGTGGTCACAGTCGCTGTGCTGGGGTGGAGAAGCAGAACAGGGCGTTCTTATTATAGGTTTCAGGACATTGGTCCCGGAGGTTAACAGGTGTCCTTGCCACTTGGGGCTGTCAGTCAGCTGTCCAGAGCACCAGTCGCATTATTCTAACATCATGCCTTAGGGTGAAATGGTGAGGGGAACAAAGAGGAAGACGTTCGTTCACACCCCATTTTCAGATATCCTTGGGCTCCCAGCACAGACAGAGCGATCAGAGCCACATCTCTGCTGTGCCACGATTGCCGTTCAGCATGAGGGTGAACATGGCTTATTCCTGCAGGGTTGGGAGGACCCTTTTTAAAAACTGCCAGTAGTTTTTCTGATGACCATGTTATTCTTTGTAACAGATTTCTGGCAAATAATCTACTTGTGCTGCAAAGTTGGGCAGAGGTAGTTGGGTTTAGTTGAAAACACACCGGGAACCTTACAGTGAGCTACACATTCTCACTTGATTACAACTTCTAGTTACATGTCATCACAAACATATTTCACATTATTCCAACTGCCCACTTCCCCTTTCCTCAGATCCTTCCATTCCAGGTGAGTCATGAAGTCGAATTTGTTCATTTAATCATGTAGATACGATTTCTTTAAAGTCTTGGCCTTTTAGAACACAACCCAAAAGTTGCGGCAGCAAAACTTGCTGTCCAGGACATTTAACTAATTTTATTTTATTTTTTTCATTTAACTTATTTAAAAATTTTTTTTACAGCTTCATAGCTGTTTTTTTTTTCCACAGGCAGTGCAATTAGTCATTAGCTGAAAAATTTTTGTAGAACATTGTTCTTTTGCAGAAGCAAGAGGAACTTTTAGGCCTAGAGGAAATGTAAGTGATCTCCTGGGTAATATTTAAATATTGATTATTAACCTGTTAATAATCCGAGCTTTTCCAGCCATTTAGAGAGGTCCCAGGTACCCATTCTCACCTGCCCCATCCCCAGCTGCCTCCGTGTTCTGTGATTTGCTTGCTGTTGTTGTCAAGAAGAGCTTTGGCAACTGTCTCTTAGATGAATGGTTCTATTACAAACACAGTAGCTTCTGTGACAGCTTGGAAGAGTACTGTTGTTTGTGACTGCTTTTTTTGAGAGAGGTTTGGTGCACATTAATGTCCTGATAAAGACATTTGTACCTATAAAGTAGCCACAGCCTTAAACACATTTGGTTATGAAAAAGGTATTGGGGAAAATGACATGGCAGATGTGAGGTTTCGAATTGCCTGTTTATTCAACCGTTACTGCAATCACGGTACTAAGATGTGTCTTCGTATTTCTGTCTCGCAGCAACATACAAAATGCAGTGGCAATATGACCCTGATTATGCAGGATGCTCTTTAGGTTACTTGGGTTGTAAACCGTGTGTATTGGGAAGCATTCTCTCAGACCTCATGTATCCTTAGGCAGCAGCCATGAACATTGGCTTGGTGAAGGGAATTAATTGTCAACTGGGTGGAGCACAGGCATTATGATAGGGGCATTTTGAAATGTACAAATCTTAGCAAGGCCTGGACTGACTGGGCAGGGCAGGTGTTGTGACAGGAACTCATTGTAATAGTATCGAGTATTTACCCTAGTCCTTCCAGTGTGGTACGTATTATTCCAAACACTTTAAGCTTCATAGCATCATATGAATAGCTGCTATTATTATTTCCTACAAATGAAAAACCATAGCCCAGAGAAGTATAATGAGTTGCCCAGAGTAGTGCAACTCTTGAATGCACCAGGCTGTGAGGCACAGTGATTTAGGGTCCAGAGCCTGAGCTCTTACCCATACTTTGTGCTGGCAGCCTCAGAGTTTTGTGCCCACACTGTTGTTGCCTGGCTACTGTGGAAGGGAAATTTGGTTCTAGTAGACAGTGGAAAAGGGAGAATGGGCCCTCTTGGTCTGAGACACCCTTCATGCATGCATGCTTGGTTGCTTTTCATTTTTTTTCCTTTTTTTTTGGTGGTGGTGCTGGTATGGAATCTGGGCCTTGCATATCCCAGGCAAGTGAAGTGTCAGCTGACCCTCTCACCCCTAGCTCCAACCTGCTTTCTGTGTAGAAAAGTCCTACTGGATATTGTCAAACAACACTCCGTTCTCTCGAATGTCTTTCTGAGTTTTTGCAGGTGGACCTAGCTGCTCCCTCTTTTGTGTTTCCTTAGGACGTTATTTAACCATCTGTCAAAGTGCTTGTCAGACTTGTTTTTAAAATTGTGGCGAGAACTGTTAGACATAGCTTTAGGGTGTGTGTGTGTGTGTGTCTGTCTGTCCATCTTTGTGTGTCCTCCCTTTGACTTCTCCTGAGAACACCCCATGGGGAGGTGCTATGGATTTGACATCTCTGTATCTCTAGCCTCTGCTGAGGACCTAGTATATGTCAGACCCTCGAGGATACTTCAAATTGGTGGGAGTTGGAGGTGGTGGTAATAAGTCCATATTTTACCACTAGAGGGTTTTCTTTCCTGCATTCTTACGATGTTTTTTAACCACATCTACAACATGAAATAATGAAGGCAACTATTTTAATATCATAGACAAAAAAGGCACAGCACCCAGGATGTTTTTTGTGAGATCTTTTTGTCTTCATGTACCTCCTCATGAAACAAAAACAAAACTTCAGATGGGACCAACTGCACCCAACTCCTGTGTTTACCCTTTTCCATTATAACCATGCTGACCCTATGCTTAAGATGTTACAAATGAGTACAATTTACTAGCAGTAGTATGACATAACCCTAGAATGCTAGTTTCTGGCAATTATGTTTTCCTAGTATATAATTAACAACATTCCTATAAGGTTTTTGAGATGTTAAATTGTAGATGTTTGTGTGAGGGGACATACATATGTGTGTGCATGTGTACGCATTACTCTTTGCCAGTCGATTCTGGGTTTAGTTTTGTCTGAAAATTACTTCCACCTCTGATTGTTCTCTCATGACTTTGTTGATCATGAGTGATTTACCCAAGGGGAGCAGTGAACTGGGTAAAATCTCGCTGAGTGGGTCATTAGGATGAGTTACCAGGCTACAAAATCTGCTTAGTGCTGGCTGATTTTTTTTTTTCAAAGGGGCTTGCTAGTCAGCCCTTAGTAGTACTTTCGCCATGATGGTACAAGTCAGGAGTGAGGGCTCTCTGGATTCAAATTCTGGCTCTTCTTCCCTGGCTTTGTGTAATCATGGAAAAATTAATTTTCCTCCACTTTCTCACTTCATAATGGGATCAAGAATAATGCCCATTTCAAACATTTGGTGTGAGGATTCAATGGAATAGTGTATTAAATACTCCATGCCCAAGTTATTCTTTGAGCCCAGTGTTACCATGTTACCAAAACCAGATAAAGGTGTCATAAGTAAACAGATTATAGACCAATAGCTCTTAGGAATATAGATGTGAAAGTCTTCAATAAAATGCTGACAAACCATATCTTGCCACATATGAAAAGGATTATCATACCATGACCGAGTGGGATTTATTCCAGGAATGCAAGGTTGGTTTAGCATCTGAAAATCAATAAATGTAATACACCATAGCCATAAAACAAGGAATGGAGACTACATTATCCTGTCAGTAGAGCAGGAGTAGCATATGACAAGTTAAAACACACTGCAAACTAGGAATCAAAGGGAGCTTCTCACCTGGTGAAAGGCTTTAGTGAGAAACCCACAGCTTACTTAACATAAACACTGAGTGCTTTCCCCCTAAGATCAGGAACTAGACAAAGTTGTCTGCTTTCACTCCTTCCATTCAACATTATTCTGGAAGTTCTAACTGGAGCAATTGATCAAGAAAAAGAAATTAAAGGCACTCAGATTGGAATGGAAAAAGATTGTCTCTGCTTTTGTATGTAGCTCAGAAAACATAAAGCTACTAGAGTCTACTAACAGTTTCACCAGGGTTCAGTATACAAGATAAACATGTAGAAATCAATTGTTTTTATACTTGACAATAAATATTTGAAAATGAAATTAAGAAAGCAGTTCTGATTATAATAGAGTGAAGAACAATATGCTCAGAATAAATGTGACAAGAACAAAACTTTTACCCCAACTATAAAATATTATGAGAAATTTATAAATACATAAATAAATTGAAAGACATTTTATGTTCATGGATTGGAAGACTAAACATCGTTAAGATAACAGTGGTCAAAGGGCCGGGGATTTGGCTCAGTGGTTTCACCGCCTGCTGTGCAACCGCAAGGACCCGAGTTCAATCCCCTTGATCCCCGGTACCAATAAAACAAAAACAAGATAACAGTGGTCTAATTTGCTCTGCCCATTCAGTTCAATCTATCAAAATCCTATGTATACTTCTTTGACCAGCTAATCCTTAAGTTCATCTGGAAATTTAGGGGGACCCAGAATAGCCAAAGCAATCTTGAAAAAGAACAGAGTTGGAGAACTCAAAGTCACTACTTCCAAAACTTACTACAAAGCTATAGTGTGAATGAAGGCAGTGTGGTACTGCCTTGGTATTTATGCCCTTTGTCAGTGTGGTACTGGGATAAATTGGACATATGTATCATTGGAAAAGAACCAAGAGTCCAGAAATAAACCCTCACATTTATGGTCAATTGATTTTCAATAAATATACCAAAATAATTCCATGAAGGAGGAACGGTTTCTTTAACAAATGATGCTGAGACTACTGGATACCCACAGGCAAAGAATAAAGTAGACTCCTTCCTAGCATCATATACCATAATTAAGTAAAATAAAATGATCATACACATAGATGTAAGAGTGCTATAAACTCTAGATGAAAGTGTAGTGATAAATCTTTCTGACCTTGGATTAGGCCAAGCTTTCTTAGATATGACATCAACAGTAAGTGATAAAAGTAAAAAGTAAATTGGTACATAAGCAAAATCTAAAAGTTTTGTGCTTCAAAGAAAGCCATCAAGAAACAGAATGGGAGGGCCAGGGATTTAGCTCAGTGGTTTCATCGCCTGCTGTGCAAGCACAAGGACCTGAGTTCGATCCCCGGTACCAAAAAAAAAATTTCACATCATTAATGTGATAAGCAATGTGTTAGCTTTCTATCACTAATGCAAAGTACCTGAGAGAATCAGTTTAAAAAGAGGAAAGCTTATTGTTTCAGTCCATGGTCACTTGGGTCTGTTGCTTCGGGTCTGTGGCAGCATAGTGCATTGTGATGGACACCTGGTGACCAAGCCTTTACCCATGTTCCTTTGGGAGGGCAGTTATGATCCAAACTATAACAAGCAGCTTGTATCTAGAATATATAAGATGCATTTCCCCTGTCTAATAAAAAGGCAAATAATCCAATTAAAAATAGGCAAACAATCTGAATAGACATTTCTTCAAAGGAGATATATGAATGGTTAAAAGCATATGTAAAGATGCTCAACATCATTATCCATCAGCAAAATTAAAACTGCAATGAGATGCTGCTTCATGTCTGCTAGGACAGTTGTAATAAAAAGGCAGACTAGGAAGCATTGGTGAGGATATGGAAAAATTGGAACCCTCATGCAATCTGGTAGGAATTAGGATGGTAAGGTCACTGTTCTTCAAAAGGTTCTTCATAGTTATTGTAAGGCTTACTAATTTCCCTAGGCATATAAGGATTGTGGCATGGGGAAAGATAAATTTTTCATTGGCATAGGTGGCAATGCCACTTACAGGAGACCAACGTACAGCGTGGAAGAAAAGGTTTTAAGGGGTAGCCCTGGAGTACTGAGTTTGAATTGATGGAGCTTTTAGTACTTTGAGGTTCACCATAGGTAGGGCATCCGTAGGTACTTGCAATTCAGTATTGTGAGAAAAGTTTGGAAGACATCATCACAGTGTTTGGATGTGAGACCTTGGAAATGGAAGAGATTGGGAGATAGGAAAGACCGGAGAGGAAGGGAGAATAAGGGGAGAACCTATTAGAAGCATAAGGAGTCACCATCTGGAGCTCCAGCTCAGCCCATGTGAACATCTCACTAAGCACCTTGTGTGTTGCATGTAACCTCACAAATGTGGGACCAAGGGGAGCTGAATTTTGTGCTTTTGCTGCAATGAATGTGCTGAAGTGTTCAGGTTCATATTCTGGTGGTGTGCTGATGGGTGTTTTTCTTGTAGGCTGCAGGAGGTGCTGAGTACTTTGGCATGTTTCACTCTGTGGCTTCCTAGGGTATGTTCATGGGTGAGACTCCTGGATCCTGGTTGGGCTCCTTCTTTTTCTTCTTTTCTTATTTTATAGTTTTGGAGATGGAATCCAGAGTGGTGGATCACAGTTCTTTTTATTTTGAAACAAGATCTTGCTAAGTTGCCCAGTCTGGGCTCAAACTTTTGATCCCCTTGCTTCAGCCTCCTGAATGCTGGACTTAACAGGTGTGGTTCACCACACCCAGCTGTCTTTCCTTTTTCTTAAGCCAGAGTTGGTCTAGGCATATTGTGTCATTTCCTTCCTCCTGGCCTACCTGGAGTTCTATGAAATTCCGTTCAGTAGTTCCAGTTGTAGGGTCCTTCAGCCCAGAAGGGCAGCCTTGCTGTTGGCCATTATAGCAATGCCAGGCTGCCCACAGCTCCTGGCTCTGTGGGGCATGTCAGGGTGAGGGAGGCTTAGAGGGTGGCCCCTTTTAAAGCCTGCTTGAACTCTCTCCCTTGGACCTTGCCTAAGGACTGGGAAGAAGGAGGAGACCACTCAGGTGTCAGTGTGACTGTCTAAGGGCCCGCCCGGTTCCTCTCTCTGTGTCAGATCAAAGACCTACTTCCCAGTCAGTCAGTAGCCTAATGTGAAGGTGTGTCTGTGCTGAGGCTGGGCTCCTGGCGCCGTGTACCTGGGAACTCTGGGGATGTGTACGCCTGCATGTGCTCCGCGGGCTGGGTTGGGAGCGAAGGGCAAGCGCCTCACAGCTGCTCTTAGAATTCCGAGCTGGGGATCTGGAGAGAGCAACTTGACCTGCTCAGCTTTCATATTGGAAGCTGCTGCCCAAAGATGCCCTTTGCCTGGTTCCAGCTCTGGAGGCGAGCTGGCCTTGTTGGTTGCAGCTGCTCCTACATGGCCACTGCCTCGTATTGCATAGATCCCAGGCTTGGGGTCACAGGGGTCATTCTCAGTTTGGCCTGCACTGAGGGCAACCATTTCGTTTTGAGGGGGCACGCTGGGGTTTGAACTGAAGCCCTTTGTACTTACTAGGCAAATGCCCTACCATTAAGTTATATCTCCACCTTTTTTTCAATTTTTATTTAGGGTTAGGGTCTTGCTAAATTGCTTATCTTGTCCTTGACTTTATCCTTCCTGCCTTCGCCTCCTGAGTACCTGGAAATACAGGGATGCACACAGCACCCAGTTGACCATATCATTTAATATTCAAACTAGCACCCCTGAGAGAATAAATGGGGCAGCATTTGTAATGACATTAAGAGAACAAAAATAAACTGGGGCCATCCTAGACAAACTAAAATGTGTGGTCTTTTATGGGTGCCGCCTGGTTTGGGTCAACTTTTATCCCCCCAGGGCCCAAGACCCACATGACTGTATTGATGATCTTGGTCCTTTGAGGTTTGGTCTGTGGAGCAGAAACCTTGGGGCTCTTCCATGTA
The DNA here is from genome assembly GCF_000247695.1 of Heterocephalus glaber. The sequence continues at coordinate 4,793,296 of NW_004624766.1, forward strand.
GGGAGCCCAGGAGCTGGGAACTCCAGAGAAAACCAGGGAGAGTGTACATCTCTAAGGCTATGACGCTCAGAGCCTGGGTCCAAGAACTTTGATTTCCAACAGGTAGTGCGAGTGTGTTGTAATTAACGAGCATTTTTACTCTTAAGTGTAAGGTGGCCTGCTGGTAACATATAAGTCATGAGTGACATCTTCCTCTGAGAGCCCATGGTGCTGTATAGAGCCCAGAAGCTCAGGTGCACACGGGTGGAAGGGGGAGCCCGAGGCTTCGGGTACAGAGAGGGTTTCAAGGGACATGAGCAGCTGGACCTCATTGAGATTGAGCCAAATAGGGATTGAGGCAGAGGAAGTACTCCTCTGAGAGGAGAGAGAGATGACTGCTCTGCCTGGTGGCTCTCTTGGCCTGCCCTGACATCCTCTCCCCTTTTTTAATTTAGCTCTGGCAGAATTTAGATCACCATGGCTCCCCAATGACAAAGGTCTGAAAAGGTCATTGGGTGTCCAGACTACATCTGTGGACTTCTTCCTCCCTAGGGGACCAAGTGGCCTGGATTTGGCCATTCTCTCACTAGAGTTAGGAGTAAGGTCGCCAGGTTTAGCAAGTAATAATAGAAGATACCTTCTTAAACTTGAAACACAAAGTAATTTTTAAATATAGGTCTGTTGCATGAATAATTGTATTTTTTATGGTGGCCCCAGTTAGTAGTGACTGGCCAGGTTTTGGTTAACTGCCAGAGCCTGGTAAAACCATTTACAGTGCTTCTGTCATTTAATCCAGTAATCAAGGACGTGGGAGGTTGGGAGTTCCTGATCTTATGGAGAGTACATTCTAGTAGGGGTGACAGGAAATAAGGAAGGTAAGTAAGATGTGTTTGAAGGTCAGTGTAGTAAAAAGGAAAATAAAGCAGAGAACAGGGATAAGGAGGTAGAATGGACAGTGTGAAGGATGGAGGATGTGTGCTAAGCAGACCACTGGGAAGAGTGTTCTAGGCCAGGGTCCCACAAAGGTCAGCGATCAGGGAGGCCACGATGGGATGACTGGAGTGGAGTCCACCAGCAGGAAAGTGCAGAGGAGGGGCCAGCAGCAAGGTCAGGTGCACGTCTCGAGATTCTTGTGTCTTCTGTAAGAATGTGGCCTTCACTGAGCTGCAGGCCATTGGGAGGGTGTAGGTGGAATGGGGTTAAGATCCAGTTAGGATTTTAAAGGGCTGCTGGCTGCTGGCTGCTGGCTGCTGGCTGCTGGCTGCTGGGTTGTGAGAGACTGAAAGCAGGCTCGGGTCCAGGTCTCACCTTCCATCCTTAGTGGGGGAGGCAATAGGATTTCAGACCTGAATGCCCTTGGGAATAAAGAGACATTGCCACCTTGTCCCTTGTATGATCCCTGGCTTCTTTTCTCCTTTCTCACTTCCCCACTGAAGAGAGATGTTCCTACTAAAGGGGAGAGACACGATGGTTTATCCAGCCATTGATGGCTACCTCTGTGATGTTGCCAGTTCCAGGAACAGTGCCTTCATGTTTCCTGTTCAGCTATAAAGAGGGTGGCAGAGTATTGTTCATCAGGAGTTTCAGCAGCCTCTGAAATCATAGTTTAGTAAAATTACATCAGGTTTTAGTTGGTGTAGAAGGAAGTTACTTTTCAATGGACTAATTAAATTGAAAGCCAATGAGCTTGAAAGCATGTCTTTCTTCTCTAGTCTGAAAAGGAGAGCAAAGGAGGAGCTCGCTATGTAGCGAGGAACTTGTGCTGCTGCACCTGGCTGGAATTGTCTGATTTAAAAAGACAAAGTCGGTGTACTTCATATTTATAGATAAACAATGTTAAAACTAAGGATTATAGGCATTTGATTTCATAAAATAATTATGTTCTGTGGAGAAAAAATTGAGTCTGTAAAAGCTTGGCTTTTAAAGTAACAAATATTATTTTAAATATCAGCCAGTTTTGATGATGAGAGAATCCTAACAGGAATGGCACATATTTTCCAAACATTGGTGAAAGGCCTGTTGACTTGGGTGATGTACTGGTAAATGAGCCCTGCTAAGTGCTAGTAACGTAGTGACATTTTTGGAATATCCACAAAATTTAGTTGACAAGGTACAAAAAAATGAAACACTTAAAAAATACAGCACACACATTCCAGATAGGAAAATGGACTACTGTTTCATTGAAGCTTAAAGAGTAGCCCAAGACTTAGTCAGTATTTGAAGTGAGCACCGAGGAGACGTCTCTGGAGGACAATTCTGTGCCACCCCAGGCACTGAGAATACAAATTTTAGGGGTGACCTCTGTGAAAACATTGACTAAAGGGCAGCATGTGTGAAAATCCGGGGATGCATACTATATAATTAAAAAAGTCATTTGATGTTGGCCTAAACCTGCTGTAGGCTGTTGACTGTGGCTCTTAGCCAGGGATTAAAATTCAACTTAAAGTGCTTTGACATAATTGAGACCCCTCACCAGGATGATTACTGTTCACTTTAAGTTCAAAAAGGTCCAGCATTAGCACCTCTAGGTGAGTGACCTTGATTTCTGTAAAGCTTAATTTCCTTTCTGTAAAATGGGAATAAGAAAATGTTCCTGGAAGACTGGATGTGATGGTTAAATAAAGAAACTCGTGTTGGTTCTTTAGACGGAACCTGGCACACAGTAAGCTCTCCAGTGCATGGTAGCCGATCTTGTTCTTGTTGGCACTGCTTTTGTTATTTCTTGACTGTGACTCTAGCATGTACTTCAGTTCATGATATCCGGGGGCACCCAAATTCAAGTTGTGGATATGAAGCTAGCATCATTTGAATGCCTTGAGAGTGGAGCAGACAGGAAAGTCTGGCCGAGGGTAGTTGGGAAGTGGGAATCCAGATTCCTGGGAGTGTGCCTCTCCACCCCCATCTCCCTCCAGATGGCTGTGCAGCCAGGTTGATAATTAGCATCAACAGATGAAAGCCAAGCATCTCTTGGGCTGCTCTTCACTCATGTGGATGTGCATCAGGAGGAGCCCATTGCATGTGGAGGCCTGAGCCTGGTGAGTGTGCATTTGGGCTCAACTGGGCCGGTGGAGGCATTGCCCTGAGTTGGCCCTGTCTGGGTCTCAGCTGGTACACAGACTGCCCCGCAGCCTGGGCCCTGCTCAGCGTGCTCACTCAGTGGAGCAGACAAGCCCCAGTGGGGGCTGTGGCCTCTAGCCGCTTGGTAGCCTTTGTCAGGCCAGGGCTGCTTGAGCCCCTGCTCTGCTGTTTCAGTCTGTCACTCGCTGGTGACAGCTTCCCGCCTAAGCAGAGACTGTGTAGGCCACAGGTTTCAGCTCTGTGTCTGCAGCCTCAGGTGCCAGCCTCTGACTCTTCACAGGCAGTTGCTGAGCCTGAGCCCATGGGCCCTGCTGGCTCTTCAGCCTGCTGCTCACCCTTCAAGGGACCTTTCTTCCATCAGGGCCAGAGCCTGGGTTTCAGGCCTAGACATCAAAGTGTGCTACCCAGCTTAAGTGACATAGGGCAGTTTATCTCTTGAGGTTTGTTTCTTCTGTTAATAGTGAGATTTTTGAGGGATGTCAACATGTTTTCTTCATCTCCATAGCCCTTGGGCATAGTATACACTCAGATAAAACTAAATTTTTAAAGGGGACAAAGGTACCATCATCCTACGTGCTGAGAATGAGAAATGTTACATATAATTCCATTGGCAAAGAGGAATGGGGTAAAGAGACCCTTGTATTCTTTCCACACCCCTAATATCAGACCCGCAGACAACTCACGATTTAAAAAGAAGCTCATTATTCAAACTTTCAGTGATTTTAACAGTGTATCTAAGTAGGCATCTCTTCAAAGAAGCCATATAAATAGCTAAGAGGCACTGAAAAATGCATTCAGCATCATTAGGCATTAGGGACACATACATTAAAGCAACAGTGAGACACCTCTTCATAGGGTGACCATAGTCAACAAGACAGTAACAAGTGTTGGCGAAGGTGAGGAATGCTGGAGCCCTCACGCTTCATTAGTGGGAATGTAAGGCAGTGCAGCCTCTTTGGAAAACAGTCTGGCAGTTCCTGTGTTAAAGGCAGACTCATTCCACTTCTCGGTGTCTGTCCAAGAGAAATCAAAGCATTATATCCATGAAGACTCACACATGCTGCACATCCTCATAGGAGTATTCTCAGAGGCTGCCTGTGAATGCTCTGGTCTCCATCATGGGTGGGAATGAGGACTCCCTGCAGACTGTCTGGGGCATAGCTTTACTGTTGGTTTTGTGGTGTGGGGTTTATACGTAGGAAATGCCAGACTTTTGGCTTCCCTCATTTATAGCTTTGGGAGAACAGCCTAAGTTTGATCTGTGTTCTAAGAATGTAGATTTGTAAAAAGATTTAATCACTAAAGGTATCTGGTTTCTCCAGACTTTGGTCCCTGTATTTGCATGAGAGGACCCTTTCTTGTTATGCTGTTATTTGCTGTCAACACATCAGGCTTTTGAAGGCAAATTCTGGGTCAGTGGAAGATTCTGGCAATGCTGGGATGATATCTCTGAAAGGCACTGATAAGGGCCTTGTCAGTTTCAGGGGTGGGGAGGTCCTGCTTAGAGAAGTTTCTTCTGACTAAGATACTCGATCAGCAGGCTTTTCCTGGCTCCAACTACTGATAGGTTGCAGGTGGGTGGGTATGGGAGCAGAGCATCTTAGGTGTGTCTACAAAGCTTAGGATAGAGTCATATCAGCCTTGGGGATAGAGCTTCCAGATTGAGATTTGGGGGTGGTTTAAAGCCATTTCTCTGATCACATGGTTTTTTGCATTTGAGATACAAATGCTTTCTAAGAAAACTATAAGGAAGCAGGGAGAAACACTTGAATGAAGAGACAAAATAATGCTAGATGGCGGCAGGGAAATGATGAAAAGCAAAGGAGACAGAGCTCTATTTATTTGCAGAACATAGGTGAAATGTTTCTTATATGTGAAACAAGTTAAATCCAAACTTCTAGATACATCATGGCACATGATTATGAAACCCTAAAAGCCCTAGGAATGGCAATACCAAAGGAGCCAATGGGCTAGACATAGACCACAGTTGTCCCTGGAACTAAAGCTACTCGGACACTTAGAAGGGCCTCCTAGATGGGAGGTCAGGCATGTGCTTGGTTGGGGCACTCCTTAGGTACATGGGGACACTTTGAGATCAGCTCTTTGATTAGAAAGTTGTTCGGTGAGTACAGAAATAGGCTGAAAGCATTTTAAAGGGAGATTTCCATCAAACTCTGTTTGGTAGATACACAGCAAGTGCCTCTTTGCTCCAGGTCATTTTCTCTCCAGGCACCTGTCATCTGACCCTCTTCCAATGTGAAGTGGGGGAGGATGGTTGCTTTTAAAGATTCCACAGGCAGGCCTTAACAAGCAAAGGAAAGTAAGGGGAAAGGAGAAAAATGTTCTGTATAGTATTATGAAGAAAGTTGTGGGCTAGATATAAAAATATAGTCACTTTTCTCCTTTATTTGTTTTCTCTCATGTAAGCCTGTTTACCTTCATTTCTGTGCAGGTACTGAAATGTGGGGCTGCTCTCAGGCCTCCACTGCCTTCTCCTCCTAGAAGTCCTACACCTGGGTATATGCCTAGGATACTATGTATCCTATTAATTTGTAGAATGTTGACTATTTTCATGTATGTTACAGATATATGGACTTAGATATTTGTATTTGATATTCCAATTTGTAATTGGGAATATCTAAAGCACACATTTATTGTTTTTTCTTCTGGTTGTAGCATTAGAAAAAAATTGAAAAGCATGAAAAAGTAAAACATTCTTATCATCTGGAAATTAACTTAATATTTTATTATATATGGATCATTTTTCATGCCTTTTACCTTTTGATTTTTATACAATTGAACATTGAGATCATAGCTTGGAGTTTTGTACATCATTGAAAATCTAGAAAGCCAATTTAAAAATTGCCTAGAAATATAAGTACTTGAATATACTTTATTTAACTAGGCACCTGTTTTTGAGCAGTTAAAGTGGTTTTTCCCTTCCACAAGTAGCTAAAGAAAATGTGTTTGAGTAATATACCTGAATATTTCTTTAGGACCAATTCCAAGAAGTTGAAAGTCATAGGTAAAGGGTAGACTGTTTTCTTAGAGAGGTATGGTAATATTGCTAAATTACCAGTGTCCACCCTACTAAAAAGTGAAGAGAATGCTCCTTACTGCAGCCCATGATCAGTGCTATGTATTTAATTTTAAAGTCTTTGTTATTTTGATAGAAAAGATCTTACAGTGAATTTGATTTGTATATCTGATTTACAGGTGAGTTTAAATAATTGCATGTGTGTTATGTATTTTTTCATATATTATTTATTATTTTACTCCCAATTTTCTTCAGAGTGCTATATCTCCTCTTTGTAAAATGTTGACTATTTTCATGTATGTTACAGATATATGGACTTTGGTATTTTGCTCATTTGTAAAAATAGCATTTTCACACCCCCACTGACATGCTAGGTAAGGTAAGGCCCTTATTAAAGAAGTGGTGTGTGTGTTGTGGGAGCTGAACCAGCAAGAGCTGTCCTGGATGGTTTCTCTGTTGCTGAGCCCCAGGGATTGGTGAGAGTCTCACTGGGGCCAAACATCCAAAGCTCACTTGCTTGCTGTGATTTCGTGCAACTCACTGTTCAAAAGCCCATCCTCTCTGGGAGACACCAGAGCATGGAATATTCCTCGAGGATGTATGTGTAGCGCATTGCTTTGACAGTTTAGTTTTAGAACACTGGAAAAGGTAATAGACACAGACATTTAATTCTTATGGCTCTGGAGGGAGTAAAATTGCCTTGACCTTTGGCTACCCCAAAGCCATCTTAAATTTTGCTTGCTCTGGCTCTTTCTGATGGGCGATAGCTGTGGAGTAATGGGAAGGAAACGGGACTGGAAAGCAATAGTTCAAACCCTACTTCTCCTCAACAGCTGTGTGACCCTGCAGAGGTTACTTGATAACACTTAGTCTCAGTCTCCTGGGTTTGCTGTGACCCATTTGGCATATCCTAAGCACCTGGTAATCGCTTGTTAACTATTTTTTGTCCCTCCACCAGATCATGAACCTCCTTCGTCTATGCCATGATCACATTTGTACCTTATGCATATGTAGCCGTTGGAGTTCTCTGATGTCCCAGTGAAGGGGCCAAGGCACCCAGTTCAAGAGTAAATACACTGTGGAAAGTGAAAATTGACTAGTCAACGTTCTCTGTATATTCTTTATTATTTTTGTTGGTACTGGGGATTGAACCCAAAGTCTCCACATTTATTATTACTTTTTTTTTTTTTTTAATTTTGAGATGAGGACTTACTAAGGCACTAAAGTGCCCAGGATAGGCTGGAACTTTTAATCCTTCTGCTTCAGCCCTCCAGAGTTCTGGGATGACTACTGAATAAATTAATAATTTATGCATACACACACAGAGAGAGAGAGAGAGACCCCCAAAGTGTTGATGGCTTGTGAGCAATCAAGGTAGACTATATTTGGAGGGTCTCACATATTTCCATTTTGGAATCCTTCCTTTGACATTTGTGACAAGCTGACCCTAAATGAGAGCCCGGACTCAAACAGGGCTGCTGATTATTCCTCTCCGAAGGGTGCCTGAGCCTTTTGAGGTCTGTTCTTCTAGCTCAGTGCATCTCCGGGCCTGCCTGTCAGAATCTCATTGCCCGGAACAGGCCTGGTGGTCCCGTGGGAGCATCGCAGTGGTTATGCGTGCACATAATGGGCCACTCAGCTGCCAAGGCTGCAGCCTATGAATGCTCTCCAAGAGGCCAGGTGCAAGGATGCTTCTCTGGACATTTATTTTTCCTACAAGGGGGATACTCAGTGCCTGGTGCTTTTCCTAGAAACAACTTTTTTTTTTTTTTTTTTTTTAAAGGTGCTGGGGATTGAATCCAGAGCCATGGGGCTGCTAGGCAAGTGCTTTATCACTGAGCTGCATCTGCATCCCTTTTAAAATTGTAGGTTGATAGTGTCTCATTAAGTTGCCCAGACTGGCCTTGAGCTTGTGATACTCCTGCTTCAGTCTCTGGAGTAGTCTGAGTTACAGATACATCCCACTACTGCTGGCTCCCTAGAACTTCTTTCTTTAAGGTTTCCGCTTAACATTTATTGCATCCACTGTAGGATGCTGCTAAGCCCTCAAAGAACAGAGTTTATGCCGCAAAACTTTACTCTCAAGAACTGCAGCTAATAGCTGAACAAAAACAATTTCATGGAAGCTAGGAGAGTGCAGTAATTTTGAAGACATGGTGATAATACAGGGATTCAGTTGGATATTTTACAAAAGCATAAAGTTCATAAGCTTGAAAATAAGTCACCCTAAAAAATAATCTTTATTTCACCTAATAACTCCTGTCCTTAAGTCATCAGTCTTCAGCCATCTTTTTACTTCTGCCCTTTTTTGTTTTCTAACAAGGAAGTCGTCTGTCTTGTCCCAAGGAGTAGAGTGGGCATCTTCACCTGTAACCTACTTCATTTCGCACAGCCTGGCAAAGGAGATGCTAGTGACGCATTGTATTGGTTTCCTGTGGCTGCCATAATAAACTAGCACAGACTGAATGGCTTAAAACAACATTTATTTTCTCACAGTTCTGTAGGTGAGATGTTCAAGGTCAAGGTGTCAGGAAAGCCAGATTCTCTCAAGACACTGGAGCAAGATCCATTTCTTGCCTAGAATTCTCAAGCCTTGGCTTTCCTTATCTTGCAGCTGTGTGACTCGTGTCTGTCCACACACCATTCTCAAAAGTGTCTTTGCATTTTCTTCTAAGGATACTAGTTGTGTTGGATTGAGGTTCCCTACTCCACTATGACCTTGACGAATTACATCTTCAGCAGTGCTATTTCCAAATATGGTCACATGCTGAGGCACTGAGGGTTAGAACTTTTTAAGCACAATTCTGTGCATACCACTATGTTTTATGTATAAACAGGGTTACGTATGCAGGGTTAAAAGCAGATCAGTAATTTGGGTATGGTTACAGCTAGGAAGTGTTGGGCCAGAATTATAACTCAGTCGATCTGACAACAAAGCCATTTCTCTTTTCTCTAAACTTTGGGGGCCAAGGGCTCAAAGTCACGTGAGTAGTTAATGAGAAATACTGAGGCCCAGGCGCTCTGCCCTGCTCCACCCGTGTTCCATGGACCTGCAGCATCAGCATCAGCAGGAACTTTTTGGAAACGCAGTGTGTTCTCTTTCCTTAGCTTACTAAAGCCAGGCTTCAGTTGGGATTAAACTGTCTGGTTCAAGGTGTAGTATTTGATTTGTTTTTCCTCCTCATTGCAAGGCACTGGTCTGCACGTAATAGGAACTTAGTGCTTCTTGCCAAATAAATACACGAAAAGAATTGGAACCTGTGATGGATGTTTTTATTTAAATGTGTAAACTAAGAATGTGTTATGGTATGTATGCCAAAAGTCAGTTCTCATCTGTGATTACCAACGGAAAAATCACCTCATATTTACAGTTAAATCTGGCACAAAAGCAGCACTCGTTTCTCATTTCTTTGGTACCTATGTAAAAGCCCGAATATCTCCCTAACAGGAACATGAGTTTCTATGGAGGTGGTAATGCATGTTGGATGTTTCAGGGCCACTTGTCCCACTTGGGAGGGAAACAGTGTCAGTAAATGAATTGCTTTGCCTCTATCTCCTCCTCCCCTGACCTTTCCACCTGAGTGAACAAACGATGGCATTTTGCTTGCTTGTACTATGTTAGAATAGAAAGATCGGAGATCAGAGCACATGGTGTCTGTCCACTCACTCAGATGTAACCTAAGATGCCCTGGTCGTGGGCCCCTGGTGACCAGTTCAAAATCTGATTAAATAGGTGTGGAAAAGTGAGAAATGTATGTTTATTTTCTGTTTGCTTATTTACCTACCTACCTATCAAATTAGCAATGTACCAGACATTGATCTAGGTGCTTTATGACTATTAGTCATTTAAATTTGACGACAGCTCCAAGAAGTGGGTACTGTATTCTCCTTATCCTAATTTCATAGCTGAGGCATCTGGGTCGAAAGTGGTTAAGGGGCTTGTTACCAATCACATACCAAATTCAACAAAATTAATGGTATAATAATTTTTTCATATTTCTTGGTCTCCAATAATTATTGGGATAATGAAATGTCTTATTCCCAACTAGGTATCCAGTTCTATGGCTTTTATTTCCATGATCGTTCTGATTCCTTTCATAGTCATAGCTGTATTCTTATTTCCCTCGAAGATTGGCAACAGATGGCTCTGTGTGTGTGCATGCCTGAGATTTAACATCTGCTTAAAAAAACCCATGGAGAGCTTTACAGTTGCTTTTTCTAATATTATCTCCTTTAGTCCAGCAACCCTGGTAAGAAGAGTTGTTGTTTATTTCCATTTAACAAATGAAGTATGTGGCTTAGAGAGGTTAAGAGACTGAAATGTGTCCTTTACCTGATTAATATGTTGGAATTTGAATCCAAATCTTTCTAATCCTTTGCTCTTCCTGCCTCATTATGCTGTATGTAACTTGGGAAGTCCTTTGGTTGGTATTTATTTTTCTGAAAAGGTTTTTTCTACCTTGGATCAAAACTACAAACGTAGTTACTTTTAGTAACTTTTAGTTTACATATATACCACACATACGTGGTAGAAGGAAAATGTAGGAAGACTGAGAATGAAGTCTTTTGGAAATAGGAGTGATGATCAGAGTCTTTGAGTTTATTTTTTTCTCATTTTCTTTAATAACAGACAAGTAAAAGGAGTTTTTGAGGGAGCAGATTTTTCTTCAGATATGTGGACTCAGAAGCCCCAGGAGAATAAGCACGCAATGGTTAATGATAATTAAACACAGTCCCCAGCCAGAGAATGGTCTTAGTTTTCCCTGTGCAGGCTTACAAAGTGAAGTGTTGAATGAAAGCTTTAAGAGAGATTTGCAACCAGAGTCACTTGTCAGGAAGCTGCTGCACCATGTTTGAAGATCATTACTTCTCACCTGCAGAGCTGGACTCTCCTCTAGGGAGATCTGGAGTTAGTGTCAGGGAATGAGGGAGCCAGAACTCGGGGCTCCAAGCCTATTTTACCTCTTAGTTTGTGATCTTGCATAGACCTCCCAAAGAAAGGCTTTAGACCACAGTTTTATCTCAGTGTAGCAACCTTTTATTGAGTAGCTTTGGTGCCACAGTGGGTGCTTCAGGTAGAAATGCACACAAATTGGTATGGCTTCTGCTCTTGGATAGTTCTCATTCCACTGGGGGAGACTGACCTAAGAGCCAGTTATTGTTATGCTGTGCTGCTGGTTAGGCAATAGGAAGCAGTAAAGCAAGCTGCAGAGCTAGGTGTCATTTGGGGAGTCCACTGAAACATGCCAGTTGATGGTCAGCCCCTCACCCTCCCACCCTTTGTTTCTCCTCCTCTCACCCCCATTAGCATATAGACAGGGACAGTAGGAAATGTGAATGTGCATGGTGGCACAAAAGAACCTCAGGAGCCTTATTTTCTCTTCTGGGTGGAAGTTGGCCTCACTCTGGGAATACTGTGGTTGGGCATTTTATCTACCCCTGTTCCCTTCTCTGCCCCTGAGGACCATGTGCTTCTCCTTGCACAAGGCTAATCTCATAGATTTTTAAGTGTCCTCCTGTGTATGTGCCTTTAACCCACACTGGCCTAAGAGCCCCACGTGAGCTGGATCTGTTACCTCTTTGTTTTCCCATAGCCTTGTGCTTGGCACAAACTTGGTAGCTGACACATTCTGTGGAACACATGGATGGATGGTTGGATGGATGGATAGGTGGAAGAGTGAATGGAAGAGTAGATGGATAGGGACTGATGGAAACTTAGCCAGGGAGGAGCAGAGAAAAAGAGATTGAAATGAGAAGAGGTCCTGAGATGCCCCTGGGCAGTGGCTGATGAAATTTAACCCAGGCAGGAGTGGCTTGGGCTGAAAGGCTTATTAAAAAGCTGCCATCTGTAAAACAAAAATTTAATGCCTTGGTTTCACAGGAAGGGTCTGAGTTTGTCTTAGCACTTAGGCCTGGATTTGACAGTTAGGCCCAGTTCCTGCAATTTTCGTTGTATTAGAAACCATTGGGTTCTATGTAGTGATTGCTATCAGTGGGCCAGTGTGGAGAGAGGAGAGTTGCTCTTTTCGTGATGTTGGCTGTGACCGTAGAACCTAGAACTCCCAGCCAATGTAACTCATTTTAAAGAAAAGTACTAAATAAACAGGGAATTAAAAAAATTAATAGTTGCAATCTCTTGAGTACTTAGTATAGGCTGGAGACTGTAGTAAACACTTTCATTCACGGAGTTATCTCAGCAGTTCTCTGACACAGGTGTTGGTATCCTTATTTTGCAGATGTGAAAGCTAATGCTCGAAGGGGCCAGTGTTGCATAGCTGGTGCCCCATTGAATTGGAGCCTGGCTTTGACCCTGGCTTTGACCTTGGGCTTGCCTGCCTCCGAAGCTGTGCTTGTAGGTGGATTTCAGCGATGCCAGAAGATGTTCAGACTTTCCTGGCATTGTTAATGTGCACTGTTACAGAGTCAAACTGAGATTCCTATTGTTGTATTTAAGAATCATAATATGCTTAATGCAGATCTGGCCTCATATAATGAAGGTGGTTACTCATGGGCTTCATTGATCTGTGATTCTTAAGTGTAAAAAAAAAAAAGCCATTTGATTTGTTCTGGGGAGGGAGAAGTTATCACACAATAGCTTAGTTGAGTTTGACATTTACTTAATGTGAATTTGTTTAGTGTAACCTGAAATTAGGCCGAGGGCTGAAATAGGGGGCTCTGGAATCACTGAGAAGTAGGCAGAGTCTTCCCAAGACCTGTTGGTGATCGTGCTGAACCTTGTTCACATTGTAGCTTCAGCTTAAATGTTCATGAAGGGAGTGTATCTTTGGTTTTAACTGGATGTAGCTCAAAGGTCAGCCCTTTGGAACAGAGCATTTTAGTCTTTGGGCACTGGTTTAACCTCCAAAGGTGAGCCCACATTTGAACCAGGCAGGTCAGCATAGGATGGTGAGGAGGGAGAAAATCCATCATAAGTCAGATTACAATCAAATTTTTTTTGTTACTATTTATTGAGTGTGCTCAGTGTGGAGGTTTTAGAAATACGGAATTATTATAGGTTTTGTTACTTTTTTTGGATATCCCATCACTGTTTTATATGAAGAAGATGAACCCCAAACAAAAGATTTATCTATTCGTATTGCATTTGTTGGTTTTTAAATTTTGTTTTTCTTTAATGAAGCATGTAAAGTGAAATAGTTTAAAAATTATGTTTTTTCTAGAGATATAGCTCAGTTGTAGTGTGTGCTGAGCATGTGCAAAGTCCTGGCTTGGTCACCCCCCACCCCCCTGAAAAAGTTCTCCTCCTGACCCTTTATTCACATAGTTCAATTGTGTCCTAAGACAGAGGTGAAGGTAGGTTTGGGCAAGTGCCTGGCTGGTGGTAGGAGGGGAGTTGGTGCCTGCAAATCCACATTCCCCTGTGCTCCTTGCTCCCGAGAGGTACTGGTGGCCAGGTGCTATTAATCCAGGTCAAGATGAAGAAAATGCACTTTTATCATTTCTCCAGGCATGTAGCAGACCCAGCCGTGTCTCAGGTATTCCAGATATGAGCGACGTGCAGATTGCGCAAGCTTGCAGCATTGCTCATGCAGAGATACGGAGGCCTGCCTGCCCTGAGCCCTTTGTTCTCCTGGTTGAAAGCAGTTAATTAGCAACTGTCTCCATAGCAACTCCCTCATAGTCCAAAAACATTGTCTAGTTTTTCAGTTTAGCTTATCACACTGTTTACCTGAAGGGCCTTTCACTTCTCTGAGTCTCATTTGAGTTGGCTGTGTGCCTGTTGGGGAAGTGAATTGTCAAGATAGAAAAAGCACCATGGTAGCAAGAAGCCAGGGAGCCCTCGCCTAGCAGGATGGTCTTGAGCTCTGGATTCTCTGAAAACAAAAGTTGCACATGCCTAACATTTTCACCTATATTTTTTTGTTTGCCAGAAAACCATCATTCTCTCCACCTGGCTCTGAATTGTGAGGATTTTACCCCCTTTTCCTGAGAGGCTTTCAAAGCTCTTTAATATTCCCTGTTTATAGTACATTTCCATTATTAGTCATCTTGAAACCCCAGGTGTTCTCAGCTACTGCACATTCGAGGAAATTTCACTTCCCTGAGGGTCTCGGCATTTCTGAAGGCCTTTCGATGACAGATTATGAGTCTGTGTGTGAATTAGTCAGAGCAGCTTTGTTTTCAGTCCTAATGAGGGAGGGCTTCTCTTTCATACCTGTGGCTTAGATGGTTTAAATTGATCATGTGTGAGAACAAGGCGTCTCCAGGTGGCTTGTTAGTAAAATAGGGAGGGGAACTATGGCTCTTCCATAAGCTGTGTCACAAAGATAATATGTAATTTACATAGCTTTCATTGACTGAGTACTATCTGTGCCCGGATTTTTAGGAGCTTTATCTCGCATCTGGAAAGGTGGGTGATAGGAAGGAAAGAAGATGATCACATTTCCCGAGTGCCTGCCAGGGCTAGTATACTGGGCTGGTCTTTCATGGCATGGGGTTTCCTGTGCCCGTTATGGCAACCCTACAGACGAAGCCATTTTATAGGTGAGAAGCCAGGGATCTGGAGAGTCACTGTCTGCCATGGTTATTGAATTCCAATCTAGATCTCTTGGTTTGCAAAACGCAAGCTTTTGCCCTGAAGTTCAGTAGCCCCATGGATTTGGTGGTGGGTTTTAGGAGGTATGCATAACACACTGCAGTGTGCTAGAGCCTTTTGCTAAAGAGGCCAGCTAGAATTTGGTGGAGTGCATTCATAATCAGATCACTTAAGTTATGTTATTCCCAGCTTTTTTTAGGTTCAGTGATAAAGGAAGGAGTAGAGGTTACTTTTTAAGCTACATACACCAGAGTTTATATATCTAAATAAGTGTTGTTTTCTTCAAAATATTAACTTGGAAAGACGTGTGCCTGTGATGTTTCCATTCTTCAAACCTTTTTAATGAACCTCTGTGGGGAAAAGTGCTTTCTGACCTTAACAACATGGCATTGGATTCAATTCAGTGGACTATTTTTCAGCATTTAACTCCTGTAGATGTGGGCTGAAAAGCCTGGCTTTTGTCTTTACAAAGATCACTTACTTCTAGCATGGGTTCACCAAGAATAGGCCATTCCAGGCTAGCTTCTTCCCTTTCTTTGAGAAAGAAAGCTTATCAAGCAGAAAACTAAGTAAAGTAATGGATAAACAAGGCATCTCATTAAATCATACCTATTTTTTCACAAATGGAGACATATTCTGTGGGCTGCGTTCAAGGATTGTGATCTGAATTGTAGCTGGTTTAAAACTTGAGGTGAGAGCAGTGATGAAGAGAGATCCTTCTTTCTTTGGGGTTGCCTCCCTGTCTCTGCCCTGGCTGACATTTGCCTGGTGTCCTGCTTAAGATAATTTGAAGCTCGTACAGAGCAAGTGTACTTGGTGTGGGTCTGATTCAGCATCCAAAAATCAGCCCATGCTGGAAAAATGGATTCATCTAAGAACACAGGTGGGGCTGCAGTGGTAAAGGTACCCAGAAGTCCCAGTGTCGGAGACAGCAAACTCTGAAGTTCTGGGTGACTGTTGCTGACTGTGAGATCACGGTGAGTTCGTACACGTGGCTCCTGCAGGTGTGACCTTCATCATGGGCTATGCGACCATAGAACGTGCCTGGAGCTGGGGACCCCATGTCTGTCCTTGTTTCTCTCTTCCCTGTGTTCTATAAGCCAGGTACCTTTCTATGTGTTACAGATAAAGGGTGGACAAAAGAGAGCTCCCTTTAGAGAAACTGCACAAACTGTGGAGCTTCTGCAGTACAGACCAATCCAGATAATAAAGAGAACAAGAAACCATGTACCACACAAAATCACTGAAGAGGTTGGTGGATATTTGGTCTGCCTTAGAAAAGACCTAGTAAAGAGGACTGACCTGCAAGATGTTTATGGGCCAAGAAACAGATTTGCCCTCTGGGCCTTAAATTTAATGGAATCACCTTAAATAGCAGTCATGTTTTGGCTCAGTTATGAAAAGATTATTTTCAAAAAGTCCTATGAAGGTGGTCTAGGCTTCTGCTTTAGGATACAGTGAGCTGTGTTTCAGCAGGGGTCAAGTGACCATTTGGTAGCTTGTTATGAAACTCAATCTAATGAATCTCTTAAAATTTATAGTCATAAAAAATTCTATCATAGCAAGCATGTCATCTCTGTGACACAAATGCTAGTAATTAAGAAGATATGTAACACAATTATCATGTCTATATTACTCATCTCTTAAGGGAGATAGCTGAATACATCAGTTTAGAAACATTACAACATTTGTAAGTATAGTTTATGAAGTAGACAGCTTTAACTACAAGAAATCCTTTTCTTCAGAATCACAGCCCAGGTCCAAGTGACTAGTTGCTGTGTCGTAATTATATGTTGTGGGTGTCTAATTTCTTTTTGAGTGTAGAAGTAAAGATTACATAACATATATGCTAGCCATTATGAAAGCATTACAATGACTATAAAAACCTAGCTCTGTTGTAGAGCTACTAAAGTTGGAGTCTTAGGTGTACCTATAACTTGAGTTCTTTTTATTTTCAAAATGGTTCAGATTGCCATGAGTGATGACCTAATTGAGATCTTTTTGCTTTTGAGAGTTACATATCATAGTTTATACACAACCCATGGCGTTTTAGAAATTGAGACTGTGTCTACAGAATCATGTGCTGTGTGATTAGATAAAGACTAGTAGGCACAGAAACTTGTTGGAATATTGATTGGTGCACCTTGTACCTTCCAAAGGATTGATCTATTTAAATCAAGTTAGTTTTACAGCTCCATTTGTTGCTTCACTAGGTTGATTAGGTGGTTTTATAAAGTTTCTTTTATTTTTTCACTAGGGATTTTGCTGAGTGGTTTTTAATGCCTGAATCGACAGGCTAGTTTGTAAATTTCGAGGGCCCACGTGAGCTTTTCACCAATCCCTTCACAATGGCAGCACTCTGGTGTTTGAATGTGACCAGATCTGCCGCCAATATTTGTGGAGCTTGAGGTAGGACTGTGCAAAGAAGCTCATACACTACATGTAGAAATACTTAAAAATTAAAATTGAAGTTAGTACACTTGTTAAATAAAATTTTCTAACGGCCTACTTTGACAGATAGACTTTTATAATAACTTGGAAACTCAGGTTTAAATTTAGCTCCCCCTGCATCTCAGAAGGCATATGTGGATGCTACAGACAATTCAAGCAAACCCACTCATTCTCTGTCCCCCTGAACAACTGCTCCAAGCCTTTCCTTGCATCAGAGGGTGTACAGATCAAGGGCATTAGCTCTCATTAGAGCACAGACTCGTAAGTGGCCGGTGTAGGCCCTGGAAGTAGAATGGCATTCTTAGGATGGAAATTCTGGAGGCTCAGGTCCTTGGCTCATGGTGTAAAAGGCAGGGGAAGGGGGACTGGATAGGATTTCCTTCCCACTGACCCTCAAAGAGTCCTCCGCACTCTCAGAGAGGAGTAAGGCTGGAAGAACAAAAAATCAGGGCCTTCTGAGGTCTACGGCCCGGATGTGAGGACTGTACTGGATATAAGTAAAAAAAATATGATCATCTTTGAATCACCTTTCAAAAGTCTTGAGCTTGGAACTGTAGTTTCAGCTGAGTAGTTGGTTTGTCTACGTAACTCTTGCTGTTTAACCTTGTAAGTGATCGTCATAGTCTGTGTTACAAATAGGTGCTCTTCCTCAGGTCAGGTTTGAACTTTCTTATGTTCTCTAGTTTGCAGACATGCAGACATGTTGAGTAAAATCTGCAACAGCGAAATTGCCTATATGAATTGCAGGTTGTACTGAGCAATCACATGAATTGGTAGGTTGACTCTCATAGGCAAAATCCTAAGGCTGTTTGGGGGGAAAATTACAAAATATAACTAGTAATACACAGGTTGCAATAAGAATCAAATGTAATACAATTTTCTGGGGAAGAAAATTGCATTGCAGGTTGTTTTAAAAATGACGTGAAAACACTGAGCATAACAGCACAGATAGAAATGTTATGCTAATTTTCACGATAAAATCCCATATGTGAAAGCTGTCCCTTTTTGCAAATGCATTTGGAAGCATAATGTTTATATGCATTGTTGAGTTGATCAGAATAAGATGATTATTGTCCCAGGAGTTTTTCACGGAAAGTACAGCTGGTCAGTGTGCAATATTTTCTTTGCCTTGGGGTATATAGTTTTCTCTCTGTGAGGCCTTAATACAGTTCTCTGGGAAATGAATTCTCTGAAGGACATCATCAAGTGTCTTTCTGTGTAGCACTCAGTAGAGACAGTATAGTATAATGGTGTAGCGTGGATGGGTAGGGTCTGACATCGAAATCCTGATTTTTATTCCTTGCTTTGGTGCTTCCTGTTTACCTTTGTGACCTTCAGCAAGTTACTCCACCTATCTCCAAGTTTCAGTTTTCTCATCTGTAAAATGGGTTGATTAATAGTGCCTATGCTGTAAGATCGGTGTAAGAATCAAAAGGTACAGGCAGGTGAAGGGCTTAGCACATTGTAAACATCCAGTAAATGGAAACTGTTAATCATCATGAGCTCATTTGTGCAAAGGAGGCCGGAGGGTTTGTATAGAAGTATCATTAAAAGAACCTCTCCATGAGAAGCTGTGGACTGTGGCTGACTACCGACTCCTGGAATTTACCTGCTCAGGCGAAGTAGGTAATGCTTTGAAGTGTTTGGCAGTGACCAGTCCTGCATGAGTGCTGAGAGCTTTGCTGGGTCCTGTGGATGCCATGTCCCTGTCCCCTGTGCCAGGTCGCAGATTTTCATCCTACCCATCTTCAGAGGGGTCCACACAGCCACAGATGTGCCTTATTCCTTGTCCACAAAGTGGTTTTGAAGGATATTTTTCCTCTTTGAGTATAAAATGTGAGAAGATGAAAGAAAAACTAGAAGTTACTTTTCTAAATGAATACAGTGTACAGCCTTACAAAATTTGGGAGAAAGATGAGAAAGGAAATCACTTTTGTTCCCAAATACATTATTCACCCCACTTCCCAAATAACTTGTGGCTATCATTATTTTTAGTGATTTATGTTGAAAGAGTCTCCCTTGGGAATATTCAACTATTGGCCTCAAATATAGACAGGGTAATTAATTACAGGTCATAGCAAGCTCATAAAAGAGGGCCCAGAGTGAATTTGGGATTTGCCGTGGGATGGGCAGCAGACTTTGCCCGGGTTCCATTTCTGCATCCTCACTGCTACCCTGGGGCCCTCTCAGTTGGGGCCGAAATGAACACCGATGCAACAGTCCAACCCTCTCGGGAGTACCAGCTATGTAGTTGGTTTCTACCAGCCCAGAATGAAGGTGCTGCCTCTGCTCCCCCTTATTCCTTGAGCTCTTCTCCTTTGTAAGAGGGGAAACGATAGGACAGCCCCATGTGCTGAGATGCTGCAAGACAGAAACAAGAGGCACCTAACAAGGGGCTGCCTTGAGTGAGAGTGCTGACCACCACCCCCACTCACTGTGGAGAGGTGGACATTCAATCAGCTGCCAAGGCTTTGAGATGGCAGGAAGCAAGCAACTAGTGTGATTCACAGAATTTCCTGAACCTTACCCTCTATAATACTGCCCCTCTTTGTGGCAGGCATAAAATGACAGCACCACCACTTAAGTCTAAGGAGGGGCTGCCAAAATCCAACTTCCTGTGCTTCACCACTGGAGGCTGGCTGGGCCCCTGCCAAGGGGCCCGGAGACTTAGACCTCTGAATGCAGGAGAAGTAATGGCAAGCTCCAGCTCAGCCCAGCAGCGGTGCTTCACCTTGTGTGCTCTGGGCCCTGCGCCTGGCAGGTTTGCTGGCTGTGTGGTTATGGAAATGCTCCTGAGGCTTCTAGAGCGCCGTGGCCAGGAGGGGTGGGGACAGAGAAATAATGAAAACTTTTCCTAATCCCGAGTAACTGGAAACAGATGAGAGCTTGTTAGGAGCAGAGGAGCTTGTGAATTTAGGTACAAATGTATGGATGCTGGGGCTTTGTCTCCGTGGGGGTCTGTGCCTGGGACAATGGCCAGCCTGCGCCCAAGCCATTTCCCCATTTGCTCAGAGGAGGGATGTGCTGGGGGAACACTGGCCCCTTGCCTGCAGGAGTGCTGTGAAGCTTTTGTCCTGGCCTCCCTCTCAGCCTTCTGGGTGTCTTCAGAGACTCGGGGTTCCTGCTGACCTAAAGTCTGGGGCTGTGCTGGCAGGGTCATCTCAGTGGACAGATGCCACCACTGGGCTGTTCATGCGGATGAGCACATATATGATGTCACTGTGGAGCTTCCCTGGCCCTGTTGGGGAGTTCTTTCTGTGGCCTTTGACCACAGAGGGTTTAATCTCTGCCCTGAAGAAGCTGTCTTCTCCTTGCTGACCTGAGATGCATTGCTTTGGCCACTGCCTCTTCACCCAGTGGTAGCTGGTAGTTCTTTTTTCCTAGACTGATGAGGTGGCTCCTTTCGTCTCCGCCTGTCAGGTGGGAGTCATTTGTATGTAGGTGGCTAGAAGCTACTTAATGCCCCACACCTCTGGAGGACATTGATGAGCAGTCTGCTCAGCATCCATTCCTCTTACCAGAACTACAATACACAGGATTCCCGGGCATGGTGGCATATGTCTGTTTTGCCAGGTCCTTGGGAGTCTGAGACAGGTAAGTTCAAGGCCAGCCTAGACAACGTAATGAGGCCCTGCCTCAAAATAAAAATTACAAAAGGTTGGAGATGTAGTTCTGCACTTCTAGGTTCAGTCCCCAACAGGGAACACACACACACACACACACACACACACACGCACGCACGCACGCACACTAACCATCTTGCATGTCTATTGTGTGATCTGAGTGGCACTGACCTGCACTGCAACTCCAGACATGGACTATCTTGGCCCCAGCCCAAACAGCTGTGTCCACAGTCACTGATCTAGCGGTGGTGCTGGCCAAGTCAGAGTCAGCAAGGATGAGGAGATATCCTGCTAGGACTTCTGGAAAATTAAGACTTGCTTTCACTGAAGGTTTAGGAAGATAATCTCCATCTTGTGATGTAGTGAGAGCACGAGAAATTTTTTCCCCCCGATAAGGACCTGACCCCTGTACAGGACTGACCACTGACCACTGACCACTGGCTAGAAGTAGTAACTAACCTAGTGAGCAGAGATACCACCTGTGCTGCTAGTATGAGACTTCCTTAGTCAAATGAACCACTTTACTCCCTCCTTTGCTTAAAAGACTGTCTTATTATTGTTTCTTGGAACAGTGTGACCTGATATGAAGACCCTTGCTGTCTCTCTGCTGAGAAAGGCCTGTCAAAGCCACTCTTTGGTTGCCAGTTCTGACACACAACTATAATTGGATAGATCACCTCACACAGGCCAGCTCTGCACCAGCCGGTGCTCACCTCAGGGCCAGGGCCAGGGCCCTGCTTAGAAATAGTCTTTATGATGCATATGGGCTTTTGAGCTTGTGGCTTTTGGCTTGTGGTTGTGGG
Organism: Heterocephalus glaber; assembly: GCF_000247695.1. The sequence goes on from NW_004624766.1 coordinate 4,814,821, forward strand.
CTGAGAAAATTGTTTCCTGGGTTTACAGGGATGGTAGGGAAATGACCCCCTTGCCACCACTTATTCACTGATGGCTTCCTGGGGTGGCCACTTACGGATGGATGAGCGAAAGGCAGGATTTCAGTGGTTAATTGGAAGAGTACATCATAGCATCGGTGGCTAATCCCCTGCCTGGCATTGTCATTAGAATTCAAAAAGGTAACAGTTAAAAGAGCACTTAACTATCTGCCGGCTGCTGGGAGATGGAAATGATGAACCTGTTTGTCCTTATTCTACAGAAACTCTCAGACTTATGCAGACAACAGATCTGAAATAAATAAATATAAGGGACAATAAGGCAAAAAGCCTGTGAATGAAATTCTGAACTATTTCTGGTATTCAGTCTTCCAAATATAGTATTCAATATGAAATCTATGAAATGCGTTAAAAGATTGCTTAATCTAGGACTGGAGATGTAGCTCAGCGGTACTGTGCCTGCCTGGCAGGCACCAGGTCCTGAGTTTAATCCCTGGTACCAAAAAACAAAAACAAAAGATAGCTTAATCTAGGAAAGACTGGAAGCCCAGAGTCTTCTTCAGTCTCTCTTGTCAATGTGAATCCACCAAATTCAGGACGAGAGGATATCAGAGGATATCAGCCGTGCATCCTCTCTGCATGCTCCCTTTAGAAAATGGTTGCTGAGTGCCTCTCTGGGCTCAGGAATGTGAGCTGAGAATCAGACTAATGGGCTCTGGTATAGGTCAGCTCTGTACCCAGTGAGGTTTCAAATGCAGAAAGACATCAATAGCACCACAGATTTTTGAAGGCACCTGGCCGTACTGGGAACAAAGGCTAATGTAGCAGGTGCCTGGCATAAAGGAGACAGGTCTGTAGTTAGTGACCAGGGTGGTCTGCTAGTGACAGGGCACCTGCCTTGTTAGACCAGGGCTAGTATTTAAGGGCAGAATAGCTGGTGTCCAGATGTTCCTGGGGAGCCTTCGTCCTTGGGTTCTGTCAGGCAGACATGTGCCAGTAGATCCTGCAAGCTAGATGGCTAGAGTGGCTAGAAAGTGGGACAGCACCGGCAGGTGTGGCTGGCTGGAGGCTCCAGAGTCCTGGAAACACCTTCTGCAGTCTGGCTTGGGAGTTAGAGTTGGAGAATGCCAGGGAAAGCTGGTGGGAGTTTCTTTTCCCTCTGAAATTATGGAAATGTTACCCTTTAATCAACCGTTGAGTAGCCTTTAAGAGAGCTTCAAGTAAGTCACATTCAGGGGCTCAGAGGGAGGGAAAAGCTGCTGAGGAGAAGGAAGTACCCCAAGTTACAGTCTGCCCTCCGGGCACTCCATATAGACTGTGGATCCCAAGATTGGGCCAGGGAGAATGCAATTTCCCAAACTGTGTGCATGTGTACATGTGGGTGTCATTTTTCCCAGTGGTGCTTTTGATAAGCAGTGTATGATTAAAGCCAGGAACTGTGCATTTCACTTCTGGAAATGAACATTCTCTCTGTGAGAGAAGAGCTGTGTGAGTTTGTAACTTCTTGGAACCTCCAAATGCTGAGCGAGAACACTGGGGTGATGTCTGCTGCGCATGTGGTTTAGAGCAGACTGAGGGGTGTGTGCGTGTGTGTGTGTGTGTGTGTGTGTGTGTGTGTGAACTCTTCTCCTATCTCCAGGAGAAGGGGTGCCAGGGGCAGCATGCTAAACTCATGTTAAATTTTGTTGGGATCTCAAGCCCTGCCTATGTTCTGGTGGGGTGTGTGTCCCCTCCTGCTGGCCATGTCTTGAGTCACTGCTGAAGATGGAAGAGAAAGGGTGGGGTCCAGCTCTGGTGAGGTTCTCCTGAACGTGGCCAGGAGGTGCTGACCACAAGGCTGGGGCCCTGAACAAGTGCTACAAGGACAGTGTTTCTTTCCCCACTGGCACTGCAGCAGGCTGTTGACCATCGTCGCAAATGCGCTGTTCTGGGAGCAGTTTCTCATTCTCCTTCACCTCCTGCTTGCTGCCTGCTGCCTCCTTGGTCACCAGGGTTGACGTGTGGGAGGCATAGAAAGTGGTCTCACCAACAGTGGAGGTCATTGATTGTCCTCTCTTTGGAAGGAGGGTGTCTGGCAGGTGCTGGAGACCACACTCTGACTGTTGTGGCTGGAATTGAGGACTCGGGGGCCTGGGGGCCTTGTGAGTGGATAGGAGCTTCTGTCTTCAATGTGTGTGTCCTGGGCCACGGGCTGTGTTTGAGTGCTCGCTCCACTTTGGCTATTTTACATGTTTACTTAATTTATTATTTCTTCATGGGGCTGAGGATTAAGCCCAGGGCCTCGTGCATGCTAGGCAAGTGCTCTACCACTGAGCTACACTCCCAGCCATCCACTCCAGCTCTTGAAGGTAGTTTGTTCCCCTTCAAAGTATGTGTATGTAGTCAGGGGACCCTTAGCAGGCCACAGGAGCCAGTGTAAGGGTGTGCAAGGGGGTGCTGGCCTGTACTGAAGATGCACAGTTGGAGTCCTTGACCCCTGAGAGTCCTTGCTGACCTAGCTAGAGAAAGGTCTGGTATGGAAAGGACCGCTGGCCCTGGGCCGGGGGCGACTTCTGGGAGTCTGATGGATGCCAGGGCTCTGCCCTAGTGTCTTAGAGTCTTAAATACCAGATCAGAAGTCAAATCAACGAAGAGCATAGCAATATTGGAGAATCTTTGATTAGGTTGTCTCGTTGAACCTTTTAACAGCAGGAAAGAAGGATAGAGAGGTTTAGACATGTTGGGAAACTTGGCACATAGTAAGTGAGAGGCCCAGGAACTCCAGGAATTCTGAGCTCAGTCACTCCCATCCCCAATTGTCAAAGCTCTGTGTGCGTGTGTCTGTGTGTGTCTGTCCTATATGGGAATGCTACCTCCCTGCAAGGCATGTGCTTTTTTCTTTTCATTCCTCTCAGGAGTGGCACCTAGTGTAGTGCAGAACTGGGCCCTCTAATGGTTCCTGACTAAGTGCTTAATGGAGATGTTGTTGCTGATGGACCACGGTTGAAAAGGGAGAGACGCAGGCAAGTTGGCCAATACCAAAGCCTGTTTTTGTTTATTGGTTAGAGTAGGATTCGTGCCGTGGCTCCAGAGCCCCTTTTCCTAGATCTCAGAGAGGATGCATTTGAAATGGAAGCTGTGTGTCTCTCTTCCAGGCGTTGGGGGTGGAGGCTGCCTAGGTTGGGAAGCCTTCTTTTTCCTTCCCCAAGCTCTTTGGAGAAGAGAAGGGCCCCTAGCTGCCTCTGGAATCAAAGCTATCCCTTTTCTAATGGTTTCCATTTGGTTTTTCTTCCTCAAAAGTTATTTTATTCCAATTTGATTGTAAGGCATTTAAAATAATTCAGAAAATAGAGACATTAAATAGGGGAGTCTGGAAAAGAAAAGAGGTCCTAGAAATGTAATGGACCACGCATACGTTGACCGACCTTCCTCCTTAATTAACACTGGGCTTGGACTTGATGTCATGACCCTGTAACTAGTGTTCCAGGTGATCAGTTCAGCTCATATAACCAAGTAATAAGTACTCCCAATGACTGATGATGACTGGGCCAAATTAGAATTTACACACACAAAAAAAGCACAGGATTTGGACAGTTTTAGAGTGTGTGTGCATGTCTTGCTTGTATGATTTTTAGAAGGTAGATGGGGATAAAGGACAAATTTCTCTGGCGTTTTTAGCATGGGACGTGTAAGAGAGCAGAAGTTGGCTACCGCAACACATAGACATTGTTGCCTCCTGTACTTAAAGGTCAATGAATTCCCAGTACCTCACTGGCTTGGAAAAGAAGGAAGACAGTAAGCAAGTTAAGGTCATAAAGATGATCTTAAATGACTTATTACAGAACTCCAGATTTTGATTTGCCCCTGACGGAAGTCTTTAGTTTTTCAGGAGATCAAGGGTTCTTATGAGCCCAGGTAGGGCCTCTGTTGAGGCAGAACAGATGGGGAACACCCTGTCTCCTTTCTGCTTTGTGGGGCAGCCACTTCCTTCGGCACCACACTTGCCATTGGCTGGTATTTAATCAACTCAACACTAGTATATCCACGTCCCATTTGGGGCTGGATGGAGGATGAACTGCTCACCTTGCTACCACCTTCTCTACCACCTTCTTTCGTTCCATTGCCTGTGTGACCAGATTCCCACTAGACCCTCTGGAAATCTCTGTGGGGTTTTGAAAAGCATTCTGAGAATGATTGTCTTATACATGGCCCAATTTTCAGAATACCTGAGCCAAGATTGTTGTTCATTTGCCCTCAGATTCTCTTTTCTTCTTTACATTTATTTTCCAGGAAGCTTCAGGGTTACTGTAGTCATTTAATTCTCTTACCCATCTTGATATTCCTACTAGCTTCCAAGCCCAAAGTAACCGAAAGAAAGCATTTATCAGCTTATTAGGGCCCTTTCCATGTTGGACCACTGATCCTAAAGATCAGGGAGGCATTTTTTTGAGTGATTTTTTTTTTCTTAACTCCTGGTAATGCTATAGGCCTGTGCAAGAAAGAAGAAAAGTTTCGTTTCTGCACCCAAGCCCAGGTGTAAGACTTCCAGAATGGGAGGAGTCCTGTGGCTACTCATTTTCCACATCTGTGCTAATCTCCGGTGCTGAGGAAAGGAACTTCGTGATGACTAAGACCCAGTTTCTGCTTTTGAGATACCCACAGTTTAGTGAAGGAGAAAAACTGGATATAGGTCACTCCAGTAAGATAACGAAAAAGTTAAGACCTTAGAACTACCACGCCTCCCCATTTTTCTCAGTGCCTTTTCTGGCCACCAGGCCAACATAGAACAGTACTCCTTCCCGTATCTGATGAAGGGTTCCTCTAAAACCTGTGCAAGTCTAATGCACACCGCAGGGTTAAAGGGAAATGCGTCTCATGCTCCATGGCTGCTGCGTCAGTAGATCCTTTGGCTGGGCACTGCTTGGACTCACACTGGCCAGGAGATTCTTGCTCTTTCAGGCTCTGTCTTGCTTGGATTGAATTATATTCTCTGCCACATTGCTATCATCTCACTTCTGAGTCAGAATTTATAATAAACTATTTATGTTCTCAGATTAAAGGAACTGCAGAGCAGTGATAGCTTGAAATATTTCTTCTATCATCTAGAAGTTAGCAAGATTTATTTTTGAGGAGAAGTAGATAAATAGAATAGTGGTCAACCAGAAGGAGAATAAATAAATTGCCAGCACCTGGTATTTTCCTATTGTTGGTATTGGAAACCGGGATCCCCTTAATTCCCAATTTGTGGATGTGTTGTACCCTATTTTAATTATTTCACCAGGTGTAAACATTTTCCCTCTTTTGTAAGTGGTATATTTATTCCATCTATCACATTTAATTTATTCTGTGCCTATGAGTGCTGACCTCTTCAAAACTGTTGACTTCATCACCATGGGCCATCCAGAAATGAGATCTTGATGCCCCCCAAATGAATTATGAAAAGCTTTTCATAGTGATATAATTGAGCCACTGTTAGCCACACTTATAAAAAAAATCAACGTATGGTGTTAATATTTCATGAATGCCCACGTTGCCAGCTCCTTGCAATGGGACTAAATTATAAAGAATGGGAATTGTTTCCCAATAGCCTAGCACATGGACAGAGTGCCAGGAAAGAGAGTTTGGGGTTGACTTTAAAGCTAGAAGTGTAACAGGGCCATTGAGAAACAATCCTCTGACTCATGTCAGATTGTTATAATTATTTAATGCCCACAATGCAGCCTTGTCCCCATGGATTTATACTGGAGAAGTTTCTTACCCACACATTGTGGTTATTAGCTGCAAAGAAAGAAGCGTTTGTTTATAATGACATGGGGTATATCTGTATGGCAAAGAAAACACTGCAGATTCTGTCTTCTTATGAAGGAGGCAGGAATTTGGCAGGCAACCTATAGGAAATTAGAAGGCATGTTCTCATTACTTTTCATACATGTGGGTGGTTGCACCCAATAACCATTAAACACCTTTTATTTTTAACCTTTGTCTCAAACTCTTGGTAGAATGAAATTACATGTTTACTTATCATCCGTGTCTTACATAGCCAGTGTGCTTAGAGTGTACCTAGACTTTTAAATCTTTTTAACATGTCCTTTACAACTCCTTTTCCTAGGCTTTACATCCTGCCTCTGTTATTTTGGGCTAGGAACAGTATCTATGGAACCTCTCTATCTTCTTTGTATATAAAGAGGAGATGTGGTTTGGAGTTTTTCCTGTGACCACATTTCATTAAGCTCTTTCAAAGGTTATAGGACTCTTCTCAGAGACAAAAAATAAAGTTGAGGCAGTGAGGCTTTGGATTCTGCCTGGGGAACTGGCAATTGGAGGTATCTGGTTTGGTGGCATTGATGATCCAGTCCAGCTTCTTGGGAGGGGAAAGCCCTTTGAAAGCTCTCTTTCCCATCTCTCTTCTGTGAAGAGAGTCTGTCAAGTCCAGCTCCGTAGAGCTGTGCTTTTCCTGTGCCTTCCTTGGGCACTGTCTCCTCTTTTCTCACATGGAGCTCTCATAATTGCCTTCACTGTCAAAGGAGATTCAATATCCATGGGTTTCTCAAGCTTACAGGGCATCAGGGAGACATTGAACCAGAGCAGTGTAAAATTGTCTGGAGGCCCGCAGAAGCTGGGGTGTGCAGATGCAGTTTGTAATTGCACCAGAAATACTTGTGACCTTTATCATGCTTAGTGGTGGAAATGAAAAAAACCTGTGTGAGTCAGCCTAGTACTGACTTGGGACCTAGATAAAGTGACTGAATCCTTACAGGTTTTGCAAGAGAACTAAAAATAGGTTGCAGATGTAGAACATAGGGTAGAGTAGCAGTGATTATATTTTGAACTTCACATTAGGGCTCATGGTATGTTCAAGGCTTTTGTTATTGTCTGGTTCACAAAAAGCCTGAGAAATCTATAGGACTTGAGACATCTTTGATGGTTTATGGAGAACACAAAAACTGAACTTTGGAGTTGGGATTGTCTTACACACTCTGGAACACATGTTGGCTGAAGTATAGGCAGTAGGGTATTGAGTGAAGCAGATAGTGATCCAGTTAAGAGGAAGGTTTGCGTTTAGGCATCTCCTCCTGTACTGCATGGTGACTGCATGGTGCCGTCATTCTTGGTGCTTGGCTAGAGGTGATGTTTTTAAAAAATCTTTTAAAGTTCAGCTATGTATGTGTCTATAACCCTTTGTTGAAGCAGTACATTTATGCCTTAGGCACTTTTTGTGTGTGAGTAAGCTGTATTTCATAGTTTAAAATTTTTTTTAAAAGCAGTCTTATGATATGTCTAAAACAATAAGCCAAGAAGGTGTTTTTATCCTAAGGCAAATTTATTGGTTTTCAAGTGATACAGCATACATTTAGAACCCGTATTCTTACTCTTGCTATGAGCTCCTTGAGGGCAGGCCCAGATTCTCCTGCTTCCTGGGTGGTTGGAGATCAGTGCAGAAGACACGGGAATGAAGGGCAAGGTGTGCCGAACAGTGGGGTCTCAACTTCCCATCAGTGCAGAGGCACATGGCAGAGTGTCAGGCGGGAAACTGGGTATGGAGGAGGTGGCATGATCCAGTTTGAAAGAAATCTGCTCAGGGCTGTTGCTCTACAGTAATTTCTTTCAGTTTGAAAGACATTGTGTTCTGGGGAAGTGGAGAGCGGCCTCATCCTCACAGCAACATCAGGGCCACATGTTGCCCCCACCCTGCTCACTCACAGGGCCATCCACAGCTTCTCTCTAATAGCACTTTGTCTCCTCAGAAGAAAGGCACAGTTGTTTTTCTTCTTCCTTCTCTTCTTCTCCTCCTCCTCCCACCCCCAAAGCATTCTCCTTCTCACCCAAACCATGATCTCAGAGAGTTACAAGTCAGACGTGTCACGGAGCCTGTTTGAGATCAGTTGTCTACATTAGTGATGAAATCCAAGCATCCTCAAAGAAGGCTTTGGAGTAGGAACTTGACAGCATTATTAGACATGCTTGGGTTGAGAGAGGAAATGCAATTATATGAGAAAAAGTAGAATACAAAGTGATGTCTATTCCTCATCATGGCTACTGTTTCAAGAGGTCAAGAACCAGAAGGAACACGGACAAATGAAAACCCTTGATTGATTTGGGCTGTGGGATCCTGAGTACTGTTTTCTCAAATTAATTTATGATCATGATTACCATGACTTGTGATTTGGTGCACACGATCTTAAAGAAATGAAGCTTGACCAGTTTGAGGGTGGTAAGGGGAGTCTGAAGGTTGCACAGGGCCCCTGGAAGGTGCATTGTGAATCCCACTCTGCCCTCATTTCAGGGAGCTGCTGGCTGCTGGCAGGAAAGGCTTGAAGGTGAGGGAGGCGTGTGCAGCCCCTTGGGCACTCCGTTCCTCTCTGTGTGCTTTGTGTAGTTTTTGCCTTGACTTGTCCACTATCCTCTCTGCCCAACTGGGGTCTGGGGGATGGATCTAGTTGCTAGCCAGGCCTTTTGGAAGCACAGCCCCTGCCATCTAATTTGTCTACTTCTCTATTGCTGTCGAAAGCCATATTCTTTTTGGGTCACCTGTGTTCAGGGCCAGTATGATGAGCCGTTGAGTAGAAGTACCTGAGATGGCGCTTTAGTGGCACTTGATTCTTCTAGATCAGTGATTGTTCCTTCTGTGAAAATCAGGAACCCAGAGATTTGAATTCTTGGCCTTATCTTGTCATTTTCTTGCTCTTTGACTTTGGTTTGATACAAAACCCTTATAGACATAATCTTTTAAAAAAAATACAGATCACATGAATTGATACATGTGAAAATATTTAGGAATTGTTAGAAGCTATACCAATACCATCCAGTAAGAGAATATTTTTTTCCTAATTGCATCATAATGTAGACATAGATCTCTGGCAGAATTCACCTCAGTTCTTTCATCTGTCAAAATGGGAGCACAACTTGAGGCCTTCCCTGGAAATCTCCTCAGCATGTAATGGGAAATTAGAACTTTCCCCACATGGCTTTGGGGCAGTTAATTGTCTTCAGAATAGAAGTAGGTTGCTTCCTATCTGGGATTGTAGTTATGAGGCAGTAATCACTGGACGCTCCTGTTGCTATCCTGTGGTATGAAAGAAGTGTGTCACTAAAGACATGAAGTTGGTAAACAGGAGGGGATCCCAGCAGGTGAGCTGGGAGCACCACCGATGCAGAAAGTAACTCTAGTCAAGGCTGAGCTGACTCCCGTAACAGGAAATGCCTGTTCTGTGGGGAGCAGAGGTGACACAGTGCCAGGGAGATCCCTGAGGGTCAGCATACTGGTTATGTGAAGTTGGTCTACTTTCGCAGCTGGCTTTTTCACCCATGAGGTTTACTGTTTATTTATTTTGGTGGTACTGGGGATTGAGCCCAGAGCTTTTGCTCTGACCTACCTCCCCAGCTCCCTTTTTATTTTTTAAGCTAGGGTATCACTAAATTGTTCAGGCTGGGCTCAGACTTACAATTCTTCTGCCTGAGACTCCCAGAGTGCTGGGATTATAGTTATATGCCATCACACCCAGCTTTATCTAGTAAATTTAATTATTACATCATAGGGATAAAAGAAAGGTAAAATAGGCCCTGGATTTAGCTCAGTGGCACCGCGGCTGCTCGAAAGCACATGGTCCTGAGCTCGATCCCCAGTACCAAAAAAAGAAAAAGAAAAGAAAGGTAAAATATAAGGAATTACTTCTGAGAGAAAAAATATGTATAGATCTGAGAAACTTAGTGTTTTTATTTATGTACATGGGGGAGAAAATATATAGTTAGCACTCCATATATATGGGTTTCACATTCCATGGATTCCATTAACCACAGATAAAAAATATTTGCGGAAATAAAAGTTGTGCCTGTCCTGAACACATGGACATTTTTTTCCTCGTCATTATTTCCTAAACAGTACAGTAAAACAGCTATTAAGTGTTATAATCGGGGGCTGATTTAAGGTGTAGGGGAGGACGGCCACTTTTAGAGACTTGAACACCTGCAGATTTTGATGCCCAGGAGAGGATCCCCTGGAACCAACCCTTCATGGTTGCCGGAGGTAACTATACATCATGATCACAGTGTTTTTATAATTCTTACTTTATATGGAGGAACTCATTTTAATTTTCTCAGTTACCCAAGGAGGTAGGTTCTGTTGTGTTTCTGTCTTAATTGGAGAAATTAAGGGCCACAGAAGTTTATACCCAGAGTAAGTGGAAAAAGTAGGATTTGAATCCAGGCAGTCTGGCATCAGAGTCCCTCCTCTTAATAAGCCCACATAAGCTGGGTTTGGTATTTACCACGGTATACAGTTCTCATTCATTTGGCAATATACAAGATTTATATGCGCCAGGAGGGAAAACCAGTCTGGGGTGACCAAGCCCAGAATTTGGCATCAATATATTAAGAGTTCCATGGTTAATAGCATCAGTATTCTGGGGACCTGGTGGAGACCTCTCTTCTGACCAGAACCCAAGTTACATCTTAGGCCTTGTGGAGATGGGCTCTTCCAGTTCATTCTTGGGAACATCATGCTTTTTGGAGCTTGAGGGACTGTGTCTTCCTATGCAGGAGATTTCACAGGTCACAGGTCACACTTGACCTAAATGCAAATGTCACCTGCTGTGACCCTTGGGTTTTCCCATGTGTGTTATACATGCATGTGTGCATACACACACATATACACACCCTTCTTGATGATTATAGTAAACTTTTGGACTCTTTCTAGAGGATCATGACTTGTCTTTTGACTCCGTTGTGCTACGTACATCATAGATGCTTGGTTAAAGATTATGGGGAAAAAATTAGCTTTATAGAAAAAGCTCAGATCAGTGTTCTATATATTTTTAATCTGTTGATCAACCTGAATCGAACCCACATCCAGATGCTGATTAGCTAGGTTTTGATAAAGGTATTTCAGGGAGCACACAGGTGTGAGCACATTCTCTCACTTCATCTACCTTCTCTTCTGTCTGCTTCCCCCTCCCTTAGTCTTTTCCCACCTGCTTTCCCTTCTTGCTTTCTTTATAATTTCTCTTCTTTTCCTTAACTGCTTTGCTTCAACTGTAGAAAACCAAGATGTCTAATTTCTCACATCCTGGTCCTCTGTCAGTTGAAATATGGACCATGTCTTTCACAAGTGGAGTTAGTTATTGAAATAGCTATTTCAGGGACTCATTATGTACTTGTATATCCGCCCTTGACCACATAGTGGCATTGGGGGCAGTGGCGTGTATGTTGTGCCTACTTTGCCACTACTGCCAGTGCAAGGGCTCAGACCGTCTAACCTAAGCTTCCTGTTCTCAGCTTCTGCATGGAAGTTGAGCTGAAGATAGAGTAGAGGCGTTGCTTGCAAAGTCTTAAACTGGTCAAAGGACAAAGGAGTAGAGCTGGAGCGGGCCGTGCTCTTTCCAGGGACTGGGACTGGGTGGTGACCTTATTCATTGGGCTTCCACCAGCTCAGGACAAGCCTGAGAACCAGCGCGCGCCCCCCCCCCCACTTGCCTTGGAGAGCAACTGTGTGGTAGTAGAGCTCTGCTAAAAGAACCTTAGTGTCAGGAGCACCCTCGCTCTGGCATCAGTGTGGTGCACAAAGAAAATTAGCATCCATATTAGTAACACCCAACCCAAGAACCATGCAATTATTTCATGTTTTTATCTAACGACTGTGCTCTTTTCAGGGTTATTGGGGTAATCTTCAGTATATCTTGATTACATGTTACACAGAGATGTGAACTAAAAAAGCAATTCAAAACCTAGCTCCAGTTTAATTCTTAGTTTTATATTTCAATATAACATTCTTAGTAGGCAACTGTACAGTTTCCTTTTAAAATATGTCTCTTTTATTCTTGTTAGGCGGTTTTATTTCCCCAGCACATCTCCTGTTTGCTGTTAACAGTGAAAAAAAAAGAGCCACAGTCCCACTTCTCCTGCGCATTGCTAATTAGGTCATGTTCCTGAGCTCTTTAGGAAACATTTAATGGCGAATAAGACCTTATAGGACTTTCATATGGCAGTGTGGGGTCTTTTCTAAATGACAAGCCAAAGTAGTAAGCACTTAGCTGTGTCATCTTGAGCAAGCTACTTGACTTCTTGAGCTCTGCTTTCCTTGCCTGTAAAATGTTGTAGTTGCTAGGTGAGGCCTACTTCACATGTCCTGAGGCCCCAGTGAGGTCATTGTAGGAGAAGTGCCTGCATCTTCTGGAACGCTTTTGGAAATCACCCCCCCCCACCCCCACCCCGCACCCGCCGTGGGTCAGAGACAGGCTTCCTGGGCTGTTGCATAGGTAGTGATGCTAGGGACATTCTAGGAGGTCCTGACCTCCTTATTTTTCCATTCAGAGATACTTGCTAGATGCAAGAGAACCATTCTGATAGAACTAAGCTGTGGGTAGGAAGAGGTACAAGACTGGGACTGGCACTAGTGTTAGATGATAAAAGCTTGAGATGTGGTGAGGAACCGTCTAGGGCTGTATGAGAAAGTCCTGAGGAACACACTGGATAGGCACAGAGCTATGAATAATTAGTTCACCAAGGTTACAGATAGGGCACAAGAAACATCAATATATAGAATCAGCTGTGTTTTTACATACTAGCAATGAATAATCGAAAATAACATGAACAATTCCATTCATAACAGCACTGAACAATAAATACTTTGAAATAAATTTAACAAAGTAAGTGTTGTAAGGCTTTTATAAAAAATTGCTGAGACAAGGTAAAGATCTGAATAAATGGAGAACTGTCCCACTTTTATAGATTGCAAGACTCAGTAATGTTAATTCTCCCCAAATTGATTTAAAGATTTAGGTCAATCCTTGTAACAATTCCAGTATGGTTTCTTTTGTAGAAATTGACTGGTTTCCTAACACTTATATAGCAATGCAGAGGACTCAGAATAAACAAATAATTCTGAAAAGAAAGAAGAAAGAAGACTTATGCATTGTGGCCTGAAAACTTGACACGAAGATAGTTATTGAGACTGTGATACTAGTATAAGTATAGACACTGGAACAGAATTGAGAGTCCAGCAATAAACTGTTACATTATTGTTAATGGACTTTTCCACAAAAATGCCAAAGCAATTCAGTTCAATTCTGTAGTCTTTAACAAATACTGGTAGGGCAATTGGATATATACACGTGAAAAAGATAATTTAAAATCTTTACCTAACACCTTTTACAGAGTATAACTAAAAATGAATCATAGACTTAAATGAACTACATGTCCTAGAAGACACAATAAAAAATCTTCATGACCTTAATTAAGTTAAGCAGAGCATTCTTAGATTCAAGCCCAGAAGCATAGCACACCAAATTATTTTCTAGACGGTTTTGTAGCACTGAATATTGTCTTAAAATTTTTTTTCATTCAGTGGGTAAAAAGTGAACATATTTAACTGTATTCTGTTGTTCCTAGTAAGGTTAAAATTTTTTAACTTAAGTCATTCAGAGTTATTAAAACTTCACAGGCTATTTTAGATCTGCACATCTCCTAACCCACCATGCATCTTGGGTTATAATTTTCCCTGTAAAACTGTGTGTTTAAGGGGCCTGGCGGGATTCGGGGGAGACCCATAGTGTTTTTGGTCTTTCTGCAAAGAAAATGGTATGAGCAAGTGGTTTTTGAAATGAACAGCAGGGTGGCAAATGATATAGATCCAACAAATGTAATAATCAAGGTGTGCTAACAATTAGGAAGGAATTTGAAATGAACCTGCTTGGATTCAAATCATGGTTTGCCTCTCACTGGCTGTGCAAATCTTGGTCCAGTAACTTACTTATATCAAGTCCTTCAATTCCTCTGAAAATGCAATAAGAAAATTACTTTTCCCTTAGGGTTGCTTTGACTATCAATTTTAAAAGTGGTTAAAAGGTTAGCACTGTACCTGGCAGGTAGAAACTCATTATCAGTTAACATTGTTATGGTTTGGTTTTCAGGCCTCGGGGCTTAGGGCTTAGGCCCTAGAAGTTCCTGCCCTGCATGCAGTCATCTTCTTCAAATGCAATTCAGTCAAAGGGCTGGAAGCAGGTTCTTTTTGTTACTCCAGAGGTGATTTCCTTTGAGGCTGCTATCCTCCCCATGGTTTGAATTCATAGAGTAACTAAAGGGCAAGAGGGAATTTCTTTTAACTCTCTGTCTCTGAGAATACCTCTGGGTGTTGCTGAGATTCTGCTCATCAGTTCTGTTGTTATTGTTTTTAGGGCTGTAAGCCTTCTGGATAGAACCCAGTGGATTTTCTTGAGTGCAGAAGAATTAAGTGAGGTGAGGGAGAAGCGTTTAGACTTATTATCTGTAGCGAACCATGCCTGATCTTGCTTTAGTCCTGAACTTACATATTCCAGTTCTGGCTTATGAGTTCTTCACAGACAGAAACTGTACTATTTAATTCTCTGCATCTCCCAGGTACCTTTCCCAGTGCTATGCAAATAATGAGCACTCAACTCATGAAATGCTTGGATTGACATTTTAGACAAAGTTGTAGAATCACATTCATGTCAAATAAAGTTCATAGGCATAATCTCATTTTGTTCTCAACAACCCCAGGGAAAGAGCGCGCGCGCGTGCGCACGTGCGTGTGTGTGTGTGTGTGTGTGTGTGTGTGAGAAGAACACTCATTATCCCTATTTAACAAATAAGAAACATAAGGACTATGTAATTTAATGATTTGCTAAAAGTGCAACAGCTCTTGAAGGGGGGAGGGTAGAGATTTCAACTTTGATCTGTTAATTCTGTGTTCCATGGGTATTCCATTGCTCTGTGTTTGCCTGTGTTGCTGCTAGTCCATGCATTCTGCTGTGTAGTTTTCAGATTTTTAGGACAGAGTAAAAAAGGTTTTTTCATATTGAATGTGTTGGAGAAGGAGAATGATCCCTAGCAGCAAAGGCATTTCTTTTTCTTTATTTTCTCCAAATGTCCTGAACCAGCTCTTACAGATTTGATGCTGTGTTGTGGCCCCTTTGTGTCACTACAGTTCCAGCGGATGCATTTGTCACTTCCACTGCGCTTTGGCAGGGATTGTTGTATCCTCACCCAGTGGAAAAAATAAATGATTGAGAGAAAATGACATTTCCTGGTAATGGAAAGTAGCAGTTGGTGAAACTTAGAAGTATGTGTTTCAGCAGAAGAGAGGGGGCCCCAGCAGAGCAAATTACTGGCTCATTTGGCTGAAGAATATGTTTGTGTGCAACCCGATTGTCAGTAATGATCTTTACAGCCCCAACTTGACTCTGGAGGGCCAGGGGTGCCGCCATGCCACTGCTGCAGGATGGAGACCTCTTCCTGGTGGACACTTGATTCACAAGGGCACAGATTATCCATTCTTCCTCTGTGCAGCCACCGAAACAATTGCTCCACTTGTTTGGTGTGCAGTGTGGCAGCGGACAGTCAGGCCTTTTTATATAACCGATGGCGGTGTGTATGTTCATATTGTTCTTTATGCACTTATTTTATAGCTTATGCAGCAGACGTTCAAGTCAATTAGCTTCTTGTCCTGCAAGCTGGGCACTGCTGGCTTCCTTTCTTTTTGTGCTCTGTGGGTTGGTTTCAAGTTACAGCATTTTTATTGGTTCTTCTTTGCAGAACCTTGGTTTCAAAAGCTGGTGTTTGTTAGTTGAAGTTCTTAAAGCCATAGTTTTTCTTTTTTGCGGAATTGCAGTATATATTCCTATAAGTGTGGATTTTTCTGAGAGGCTTGTGTGCCTGCATGCATGCATGCTTAATTTTTATTTTTTAGTTTAGCAGTGCATACAAATCAAAATTAAAGTGAATGATTTTTCAACTCACTATTCCTTTACTGAGGTCAGCATGATTTCCTATTTAGAGTGCTTATTTCTTCCTGTATAACTACACTCCTGCCCCTCCCCCTCAGTTTTCCTCTTCATCCTGGACCTCTTGGACCCTGCCTCGAACTCTTGTGGGAACAAGTTGGAGCAGAAATAAAAATTCTGTTACACATGTCTGCAAACTATTCCAGCAGCTAATGATGTTGATGGAGCATACGCAGATTCAATTTTTTAAAGCTTGAGTTGGTTTTTAAATGTTGGAAAGAAAATTTCCTGCTTCCTCTTTCCATTTCCTTTTTCCAGGATCTTAGCCCCAGTGCCTTTGAGCTATCAGTTTGTTGCTGCCTGTTTAGGTCATGGTGGTACAAATAGAGGTATACACCTCCAAGGAGCTCTCCCAGGATGGAAGTGCAGTGGTTAGGGGTTTTATCCCATGTACTTTGATGCAGTAGACCCTGAGATTCTGTGTGACAGTCTCAAGTTTACCCCAGACTTCTCTGAGCTTCCTAGGGTGCTGGCTAAGGAAGTTTTTCAGAAAATATAAGAGAGAATGACAGGTTAGTCCACCCATCTACCACCTCCCCACTCTGTACAAGCACCCTTTATCCAGTATTCTCCACTCTACCCTCAACTTGACCTATTGGGCTCTGCCCTATGTGTACCAGGCCTGGGGGAACAATTGAATTGTTCTGAATAGTTACTGTCAACTGTGACCAATCCATAAGGCATTGCTTACCTTAGCACTTTTCTTCGGAAGTAAAATCTAAACCAAAGGGTATGATCTTGAATTTGTTCTCCTTGACTTTGAACAGTGATTGATAATGCTCGTACTGACCCTCTAGCTGATCATTTATTTTCCTTTATCCATGCCTTTATGGAGCTCCACTGTTAGCACAAGAGGTGAGTAAGCCTGAACATGTGCTGTGCTTACAGCGAAGTAACCATCAAAGCTACAAGAATTGGCATATACTGAGTGCTTACCCTATTCTGAAGGATGTTCCTTGTACCTTGCTCTTATATAATCTCCACATAGGGACACAGATACATTGGTATCCTGAGACTCCTGGGCCCATCTTTACTTCTTAACACCCAGCACAAACATTTAAGGACTATTTAGCAGATGAGTTGGCCAGGGTGAGGGTTTGTAGCTGTCCATGGAAGAGGGCATTTCTAATTGTCAGAGGTTTCATAAGATGGTTTTGCTGCACAGGGCCTCTGGGATGGGGTCATTGAAGGAGACCAGTTACAGGAACAGGGTGGCCAGAGGGCCATTGGAGAAAAGGCGGGGTGTGTGTGGAAAAGTTCCTTGTGCCATTGGGGAATACAGAAAGTTAGTTGTCTTGAAACTGGAAGAGATTCCACAGAGAGATGGTTGGGGGGTGACAAAGACCAAATTAAGAAAGAATGAGAGCATCCTGGGGACCGAACAATAGTTTCCCTCACTGGGCAGATAAAGTCGGGACAGCCCACCCTGCAGGGTTCCACAGAGGCCTTGTAGGAACATCCCCGTGGGTAATGTGTGAACCAACAAGGAGCCAGAAGGCAGGGAGACTGAGGTATCTGAGGGAAGGCAGCTCACTCTTGCATCTCTCTGCAGATTCCAAGGTGCTAGGCTAGTTCTCTCATGAATTTCTGAGCATTTCTTTCATGTTTGCTGTGAAATCTATTACTTTTTCTATTATTATTATTATTGTAATTTCTGAATCCCTTGGTGAAGTCAGTACTGCTCACCCTGTTATTTCTCAGTTTATATTGCATTTTTCTTGGCGGGAAGTGGGGGTACCCCTAGCCCACTGTCCCACCCCCATCACCTTGCTTATCTTACTTTGTTCACTGGGCAACGGGGTACTTTGCTGCTGTTCTCCAGGGATGGACCTAGCCCCTGAGTCCTGCAGTGTAAGAGGAGTCCAGTCGGATCTGGCCACCCCTTACACCCGCCCAGGAGTTGGCCTCTCCTCTTCATATTCAGAGGCTGGCAGGAGTGGTGCCCCACATGCCAGGGTTACAGCTCCCTGGGGGGCCTCACTGCCTCCCCAGCCCAGTCCAGCCCGCCCCATCTCTTTTGTTCTCAGTTGTCTGTTGCTTGTGTGGGTTTTAATTTTTTTTAATGGTTGGCATATGTACAGTGTATATACATATGCACGTATTAGTTCTATATACATTATAAATATTAATCTTGTATTAGTTATAATTATCACATACACATTCATATACACACCTTTCAGTTTGTTTGTGGCCAGTTCAAACAGGAAAACCAGGCAGCAGGAAGGGGGGAGAGTTGAATGCCGCACGCCTCCCCACACCCTCTTTTAGGTCCCGTTTCTTTCTGTCTTTTCCAGCTGAGCATGACTGCGTGACTGGCTCTGCACCTCCTCCCTTCTCTCTGTTCCACAGCCCAGTGCTGCTGAGAAGCTGATGGCCTCCCTTCTCCCTGATCTGAGGGAGGACTTTCTCTTCCTGGAATTCCCCCACCTTCCTTCTTTGGCTCCCAGGCAACCACTCCGTGGTCCCTGCTCTGCGAAGCCTGCCTTGTCTCTCCTCCTCCTGCCCCTTCCCAGTACTGTCTGAATCTTACCCTTCTTCAGGGTTCGTCTCAATTATCACGCCTTCAGAAGTCTTTCCTGTGGAGCTACCCCTCCCGCCACTTCCTTAAATTCCCCCGGTGTCTGCAGCTTAGACCTGCCTTATTTATCATTAATTGGGTACATGTTCCCCTTAAACTCCTTCAGGGCCAATGCTCTGCCTCATTATCTTTGTGTCTCAGAAATCTTGGTCTTGCATAGTCAAGAAATTCTTGTTTGAATTAGTTTTTTTAAAAAATAAGCTCTAGAGAGGTTTTTTCTTTTAAGGAAAAATCCTGTAGTCTTAGTTTTGCCTATAAACACTTACATTAGCCTTAAGTATATTGCACACATATGCATTTACTTATTGAAATCTACCACTTTGTTTTAAATAAAATGTAAAATGGAAACCTTTGCTGTTCTAATTGATATGCCTGGCAGGAAACTTTCTGTTTGCAACAGGTGTGACAGGTACGACACCTGCCCTGGTTTTTGTGCTGGGCAATAACTGATCCTAGAGCTGTAGTGAATGAGTGCAAGTGAGTGGCAGATCCCAGATTCGTACCACAACTCTGCTCCTTCCAGTGGCCCACACTGCCCTCCATATGGCTGACTAATGTATGTACACAGATGTGTTAGGTTAGCAGTTCAGTTTGTTCACATACCACATTCTTTTCATGTGTGCTCCATCTTCATAATGTTTGGTCCTATGTAGGATTACCTGTCTCCAAATTCAAAGCAAGCAAACTAACAAAAGATGCAGTGTAACATTGTCAGAGGTAATTGTTTAATTAATCCAGATGTTCAACAAGGGTTGTAAATCTAGTACAGCAGACGGGGGTGAAAAATTAAAGTTTTCATTAAATGGTATTCAAATCCGGACTTTTTCTTGGTAAAACAGAAAAGGTAGCAGTGTTTCCAAGGCTGAGCTTAATCCGCACATTCTTGGTAAGACTTATTTTTCCCCTCTTTCTATTGAGTTTAACGTTTCCTTCTGCTTCTTGCACTAATCATTAATAGCTATAGTGTTGTCACAGCTCAAAACTTTCCTATTGACACTTCAATCATTTTTTAAAGATCTTGAATGTTCAACCTTTATAAAGCTAACCTTTTGCACTCTATTAAAATTTAAGAACTGCTTGATTTTCCGTGAATGCCCCAGCTACTGGATCATGAAAGCATTACCGTGTGCCAAGGGCATGATGCAGTACACTCATTCCTTTTTAACAAATAATAAGAAGTTTGACTTTTCATTTACACATCCTGCCAATTGCTAACAAGTTTCCATCTCGTTCAAACACCAGATTGATTCTAAGAAATTGAAAATATTGATTTAACCCTCTGTCTGATTTGTACTGCAGGCACCTGCTAGTGCAGTCTTAGCACATTACAATTGCTTGGCTGTAATTCCTCAGGGGACCACTAATAACTACCACATCTGTCTTTTCATCTTCCGAAATTATGCTAGCAGTTGTCCAAGTCAATTGTGATTCATTTGATACTGCTCTCCTTCAAGACATATTGCAACCAAATAGACTTGCTCACCAGTAATATATCTGATGACATAGTTAGTTCTCGTTAATTGACAGAATGATTCAGGCTTTTATGGATGGCATTAATTGGTCCCTTGTGTCCGTGCAATAATTGACCAGACAGGGGAGGCAGCATTAGCTTTCACACAGTCAGGAGAGTTAGAGACGAGGTCAATGTAAGGATGACAAAATGTCTGTATTTTTTAATCAAGATTTTATCAATGAATTAAAAGATTTTGGGGGGAATCCAAATCATCTTAACTATGAACATTGCATTCAGCCTGCAAGAGATGTGCTGCGATGCAAATCTGGCCTTGGTGTGCGGAAATGTTTTAAACGGGACCACTTGATCTAACAGGCAAAGCAGGGAAGCGTATACCCGAACTAAGATAATGAAAAAGAAGAGCTGTTCCCATGCGGCTTTTTTTTTTTAACATTTGCTTTTAATCACTCAACAAACGAGGAGTGTAAAATCTGAAAATGTGAAATTAATCTTGCCACATGTTTGGGTAAGTTGTCTCACTTTCCAGAAAGTTAAATGTACTCCTGTTACCATGCCGTTGTGAAAAACTTTTGCTCTCCTTTTCCTTCAGGATGAAGTTTTTTCATACATAGAGTTTGTTTACAGCCTGCCTCTGTTGTTTATTCCCTCTGCCTGTCCAGTCACACAGGCAGACTTGATATTTCCAAATGTGAATGTTAACGTGTCCTGTTTTTGTACTTGGTGTGCTCTCTCTCCCACTAGCCATTTTAGAAATTCCCATTTTTCTAGAACCTCTTACATGTTTCCTCTGGATTTCTTAAAGTAAATTAACTGCCCCCTCCTTGTGTTTACTGCTTTGGTTGCATGTTTCCCCAAATAGCCCTTGAGCTTGCCTAGGGCAAAGGCTATGTCTGAATGCTTGATACATGTAATTATGTGAGGATTTAATAAATGTTTATTGAATTGAGTTGCAACAGTTGCATTTTCAGGAATGAGAATTTAAGAGTTTGAATCCAATAAAGATGACTTGGATCAAATTGGATGTCATGCAATGCATATCATAGCTAGTGAATAAGTAATAAGTGGCTGGCAACCAGCCCTGGGGAATAATTGCAATTTGGTGTAAAACCAGCCATTTCAGGTGTGGAAGATAAATTACTCAGTTCATTTTTGGAGAGGGGGGGTGAGGTATGATTTGGGCAGAATAGATTTTCTGCCAGGATTTTATTTACTTGGACTGTTCATCTTTTTTTAGCATAGGTCATGTGGGTCTGACAGTGGCTGGGACAGATAGCCATGGGCAGTTGGAACTTTTGAACATCTGAGACAACCTTCTTTTAGGGGCAGTGTGAGTTGACAGAGCTGGCCAAAGTCCTGGATCTGCTGTTGATTTGATGTGTGCTTTGAGTGAGCTCCTCCACTAGCCTTAAGCTCAGCTTCCTCATCTGTAAAATGCAGTCCTTGTCTTAGGTTTTGTTTTTTGGTTTTTTTTTGTACGGGGGATCGAACTCTGGACCTTGCACTTGCACTTGTAAGGCAGGTGGTGGAACCACTGAGCTAAGTCCCCAGCCCTCAGCCCTGTCTTAGTCTTTTGTGAAAGTATATCACATGATCCCCGTGGTGTATGCCGTAGGTACTCCATAAATGGTACTTGGTACTGATCACAGACAGATTTAGACTTCCAAAGATCCAGAAAAGCAGAGAGTGAATACAGCTACTTATAGAGAAATGCTTTGGAGTTTTTTGATTTTTTTTTTTTTAAATCCTGCCTCCAGTTGCACAAGGCTGCTATTATCTCTGAGATTGTCACTTCAGTAGAAGTGAGCTGCTGTTATAGCTCATGAGTCACAGAGAGATGATGGGAGCTAATCTGTCAGCACCACAGCGAATATGTGTAGTATTGAACCTCGCTTTTGTTTTTCCAGATAGAAAGCAGCAGGTCTGCCATTGTGATAGACAAAATTGGATTGTCACTGATTTGGGGGATAGATTCCAGTGATGCCCATAGTTCATTATCTAAATGTATATCCAGAATTGAGACTTGCAGAGCATTTTCTTTTTTGTAGGAGAATAAATTTGTTTGGCAGTGAGATTTTAAATGGTGAAATTAAGCAAACAAACCTTGACTTTTAAGTTGCCACTGGCCTAGAGCGTGTCATTTTTCTCTAATTTGCATGTTGAGAAATGGAGGAAGAGATGAGGCAAACCAGGGTGCTTTCATGCTGCTATTTGGAGTTTTATCTGAAAGTCATAGCCTTCTTTGGGAGGAAGATTGGAGAAGGGGAGATGTTGGTCAAAGGGTACAAATATCAGACAAGAGGAATAGTAAGTTCTAGTGGTCTGTTCTTTATTTAGCTTGATGACTGTAGTTAATAATGTATGTTTTAAAATTACTACAACAGGTTTTAAATATGCTCTCCAAAAAGAAAGAATATATCAAATGAGACGTTGATTAATTTGATCATTCTGCAATATGCACATGTACCATATTATCAGATTATATCCCACAAATATATGTAAAATTTGTTAAAAACAAAATTTTTTAAAAAAGAAAAAATAACCTTAAAATTTTTTTTCTTCCTGCAGTGATGAATAAAAGTGTTTTTGAATGTAGTATTAATGAATTCAATTAGTGTATTTATTCCTAACCCAGAACTGAGATGGTTGAAGAATGAGACTTGAACTTGGAGCAAAAAGAGGGTTTAGTGATTTTGTAACCTGACCAACTTTTGGGTAGGGCATCTGAGACTTGGACCTGGAGAAAGAGAAAGAGGATAGAAGAAAACCATTCCCTTTTATTAAGTTAGGAGGAGAGTGGGTGAAGTGCCTTGAAACCCAGGTGGTCACTGTGAGTTGTCCTGCTTTTGGGGGCTGGGTAGATTTTTGAGGACTGTTTCTTGCACTTAGAAATTCATCCAGATTTTGTGGACCAGCTGGAATCCAGGCTTTGCCCCTTGTCTTTTCAGGGGAAGTCCATTGCGTTACCTTCCCTCCCTTTCTTCCTTCTCTTCCTTCCCTTCCTCCTCCCTCTCGCAGTCACTCCCTTGATCTTTTCCTTTTCCTTTTCCTGACCCTTCCCTTCCTTTTCCTCTCTCTTACCTTTCCCTCTTCCAGCTTTATTGGGGCATATTGACAAATAAAACTAGTGTATTTATCAGATGATTTGATGTATGTGTGCATTGTAAGATGATTATAGAAGTGAGGCGAGTCAGCAGATCCATCACCATTACCTTTGTTTCGGGGGTGATGGTGGGGAGAGAGAGAAAACACTGCACATTTCAGGTATACAGTATGGTATTGCTAATGATATTCACCATGCTGCATTAGATCACCAGAATCTAGTCATCTTGATGCCGCCTTTCACTTTCTGACTTCAAGCTGTAGAAAACACTCTATTCATGTATTATCACCCCCCCCCACCTAGTTTCTCTGCCTGAAGTTATTTTTAACAAACACTCACCACATTGTGGACATAACGGGGTGAAAGGTGGAGCATAATGGTCTGTTCATTATAAAAAGAAAAAGTAGATCTGTTCTTTTTTAGCAGAGTTCACCTTTGAAAAGCATTGTATTGTGAAATGCAGGGTTTCCTTTACTACATACAGCTCACTTGGACTCATTGTGTACTTTTTTATGTTCAGCAACTAGGTGCAAGATAATTAACACCATGTATCCCATAGTGACTCAATCCAGGCACAGTCACATATACCCTAGTGCATAAAGGCAAACAACTTAATTAACTTAACACTGTGTCCATAATTATCTTGAAATTAACTATTTATAATGTCTGGGAGTTTACCCTACAAGCATATTTTAAAACTGTTTAGAACGCAGCAGCAGCAGCATAGCTGGTTTCTCCCTCTTTCCTCTCTGCCTACTTAGCAATTAACCCAGAAAATAGCCACTCTCATCATACTCTTGGACTCCATGCTTAAAATTCTTAATTTCAACAATTGCTTGGGGGCTTGGTGTTTTGTTTTTTTTTCATTGAGCCCCTGAGCTGTGCCACGTACTGTGTTCTAAGTGGTGGACAGGGCTGGTTTGGCTGCTATATTCAGTGAGGTTAGTCTCTTTAGAGGGCACTGGCATTTCGTATTAGTCTGCCACCGCAGGAGACTCTGGACTGGGCAGCGCAAACCACAGATTGTTATTTCCTCATGGTTCGGGAGGGTGGAAGTTCAAGATCAAGGTATCACATCAGCAGGCCTGATTTTTCTTTGAAGGTTTCACTGTTGGCTTAGAGATGGTTGCCTTCCTGCTGTGTCCTTACTTGGGCTTTTCTCTGTGCACTCACACACGCAGTTGTGTCGCTTCCTCTTAGGTCACCAGCCCTCTGTATCAGAGCCCTACTCTTAGAACCTCATTTAACCTTTAATACCTCCTTCATGGCACTGTCTCAAAATACACTGGGGGTAAAGGCTTCAACATATGAATTCAGACCAGAACACACATTAGTGGTCATTGAGGTGCGTGGGAGTTGGCCCCTTGTGCATTTGGTTTACACACACACACACCCACTCCACTGGAACAGATTTATTGGATACAAGGGCTGTCTTAAGATGGCAGTTGGTACAGTCAGTGCCTGACTTACAAACAATTCTTTTCGGGGAGAACGTTCATAATCTGACAAAGTGAGTCTTATACACTGTTGACACAAATATACAATGTGTATTGCTTTGAACTTCCTGGCAGTCCCACCATGTCACCATTGCTTTTGCTCTTGCTTGTGGGTGTCCAGGGCTCTGATTGAGTACTGTACTACTGTACACTATTGCACTGCACAGAAACACAGCAGCACAACTGTGACAATGTCCAGCAGATGCGTGAGCTACTTCCGCGATTTCTTCACATCTATGAATGTTTGTAATGTGAGGTCCACTCGTATTTGTGAAAGTTTGCAACCTGAATGTTCATAAGTCAGGACTTACTGTATAGAAATAAAAGCTGGTGAGGTAAAGAGCCAGTAGAGAGGTATTCTGCACATGTGTTTGACGGTCCAGAGGGTGTGACACAATGTGGATAGTTTATTGCAACTAGATTTAGGAATATCTTCCCTTTTTTAAGGTCTTGATGTCTGACATGAATTACAGTCTTACAACAGTATCAACTCTGTAGAATTCAATGGTTCCTTGTCCTTGGATTTGGGAGGGATGTTGGATGGGAAAATGGGATGAAATGCAGTCACCTTTTATCAGCGGAGGATAAGAGTTACAGATGGAGTTGGCTGCCCACTGACAGAAGGACCTGGTGTCCGGCCCCATACCTGTGCTGCTCTGCTTTGGCTTCTTACCTTCCTCTCATTCTCCACCTGTGGGTGCTGCCTCTGTGGCAGTGTGCTCAGCGGGTGAATGCACAGGTCAGGTAGATTTGCCTAAATACAAAGTAGGCAAATAGCATGGCATGGTGATGCATGCCCATTGTAATCTCAGCAGTTGGGATGGAGGAGGATCCTGAGGTTCAGGCCAGTGTGGGCTACATGGTGAGACCTTGTCTCAGAAAACAAAAACACACCAGAAAGAGGATAAAGGAGAACCGAAAGCCCATCCACGTACTTTGCATCCAGAGACAACCACTGTTAGTGTTTTGATGTATTGTATTCTCTTCATATGACTGCATCAAATCTTAATCATTCTATTTGCATGATTCAGTTTGCTTTCTCAATTTAAATCTTTTTAAATTAATGTGTGTTTACTAGTTTTTTCTCTTATTCTCTCTTTACACTGAGATAAGTATGCAAATATCTTCTAGCAGCTTTCCTTCTAGATTGCAGGTTATATTCCTAAATTACATTACCTGGGAGCAAAGGTTATTTTTTAAGCCCTTTGTTGATACATATAATCAAATTGCTATCTAAAAAAGCATCACTGACAGCAATATATGTCTTGGGAACACAGAGGACTGTTGTAGGCAGTGATGGGTATTTAATTGTTTTATACCTCATTGATTGACTGCCTGTGAGGATGAACCTTTTCTCATTTTATCAAACTGTTTACGTTTCTTGTCTTGAGAATCAGCCTTCGGTGTCGTTGGCTGCTGCTTCTGTTGGTGCCTTGAGGAAAATAGGAAAGTTCAGGAGAATTAGAGTTCTCTCTTCCTCTTTAACCAGCAGTGATGAATGTTGAAGTGTGGGCCTGTTTGACTGAGGGAATAATTACATGAAGATCATAATTTAAGCAATATGATGGAGAAATTGTAATGGTGATGAGAAATGAATTCCTTTGCATCTAATTTGGGGTTCAGCTAATACTTACAGTGTAGCTGTTGTGTGCCAAGTACTGTGTTAGCCGATAACCCTAGAAATGTTCTTTGTTGGCCCTCTTATTAGTTTCTTAGGGGAATTTTAAATCCTTCTTACAGGTAAGAAGGTTGAGGTTCAGATGAATTTAAGCTGAACTTTGAACTGAGTGCCCCAGCCCCTAGGCCAGGGTCTCCTAAACTACTGAACCTACTCTTTGGGTAAGCTTCTCTGTGTGGTCTTCATGGGAGGGTCTGAGCCAGCACCTGGCATGCATTGGCTTTTGGGCTATTGTGTGCTATCTGATGCAGCCCCTTAAGAAGGCACACAAGGAGTGAACACACTGTCTAGCCATGACAGGCCGAAGACATCAGGATCCTTCTGTCTGGAAAGAAGCAAGTTCAGGGGACCTTGATGAAAGTTTAGAACCATGAAAGATAAATGTAGATTTATTCAGTATTTTCCTAAAGGCCTCAATATAGAGTTGACTTGAAATTCTCTAAGAGGATTTTTAGGGTAGCTAAAGGGTTACATAATACATTTTCAGTTTTGTTATTCTGCATATGTTAACACCTGAAATAGAGATGATCGAAACATATTTATGAGTAGAGCAATGACCCACAGGGAGTGTAGAGAAGCAGCAAGGTGAAAGAGAGGACTCCACAGCTGTGAGGCTGGAATTACGGACGGAGGACCAGAAGACTGGCCCCCAGGGTCTTGTGGCCCCTCGGGAAAGGCTTGGCTCCAAGTGAGGGCAATGCTATCTTCTCCTTGGCAGATGATCCTGCATGGGGCAGGTTAAGCAAGGACTCAAAGCAACAATGTCTGTCACCTTTCATGTTTGAGGATACCCTGGGGATTTGGTCAAAAATTAGTCTTTCATCTCCTTTTGCCTGTGTTATATATCGTCCAGCCAGTTAAATGAAAGATACTTCGTTGTCCTCTTCAGAGGAATTTTTGAATCTAGGGATATTGAAAATCCTGTCATTTCATGACATGCTACATAGTCCCGTGAACCCATGACAGAAGTTCTGTGTTCTGTGTTAGTGTGGTATTTCCCTTTGTGAACCCTTGGGGGGAAACGTGTGACAAACAAGATTTCAATGTTCAGGGGGCGTTTGGAATACTGTGTTGTCCTTGGTCTCCAGTAATATCCTTGAGCCCTGATGCTTTCCAAAGAAGACCAGGATTTACCTTTTGATTACATAATTGTGATCAGAGTGGTTCTGGAACACAATTCAGATATACCTGCATTAGCTTTCTTTGTCTGAGAAGTTTGGATTTGATTCACGTTGAGAAGCAACGTTGAATGTGTTTCATCATTTGCTGTTAATGATGAGATGCATATCAAAGATAAATTTTGTCCCAGCAAAAGAAAGGTTTTATTCTGGATTGGATCTAAAGTGAGCACCACCTCACCGCAGAGTCAGAGCCCAGTTCTTCCCAGCTGCACACTTCCTGGTGTTGTGCCCTTGGATATGTCTTTTGGCTTCTGTTCACTTTCAGTTTTCTCATCTGTTAAATTGAAATTTTTAGATGAAATGGTCCATACCATGTCTTCTGGAGCCAAATATTCCTGGTTCTCTGATGTTCTTCTCACTCCAGGCAGTACAGTTGCAAATATTTTCATTGTTTACTTGTTGGTTTTAGAGCAATAAGATTTTGTAACAGGAGGCTTGGATGGACAAGAAACCACACACATGGGATTACAAGGTTTCTCAACAAAAAAATCTGTGTGGCTCATACTGGGGAAATGGACTAATAAATTTCTTCTGACAGAAAGCATGTCACCGCACAAGCAATTCACAAAAGAACTCTCAGACTTGCTTTTCAGAGACTTGGGAAATTTCCCAAATAATTTTTTTCAAAATAATATTTTCATTCCAACTTAGTTGAAAAAAAATTTTGAATATCTTAAACTTCAGAAGTACTATATATACTCTGTGCATTTTTCTCATCTTCTTTTCGTTAACAATTGTTGAGCCTGTCCAGTGGGCTAGGTGGTGTGCTGGGGGTGGGGACACAGAAGTTAGAGAGCGTTTTCACCCTGTAGTACCTCAGAGACCAATGGAGAAGGTGGCTGCGGAGACAAGTGAGAGTAGAACATGGTGAGGTCATGAGACTTTGAAGAAGGCTGTCGGAGTCCCTAGCTTCTGACATGGTGGCAGGTTTTATTTCCACTGAGTATAAACAGACAGAACTTTGCAGGCAACCATAAGAGTTGGCATTTACATGTAAGGTGCTGCAAGGCAGGGCGCCAAGGGGGAGGAAGGAAGCCTTGAAGGTGATGTGGTTGAACTTATTTTGAGAAAGATCAATCTGTGGCCTTAAGGAAGGGCAGGAGTGGGAGGAAATGGAAGATAAATAAGGAAAGCAGTTATGAGGTTGCTTCAAAAGACCAGAAGGGAATGGTGAGGGCCTAGAAGAAGCCAAGCTTGAAGTGATGGAGGTGGGGGTTCTACCTGTGGGAGTGGGTTGGCTGACCCTGGAAGAACTCAGTAGCAAGAGAGTGACCTTTGGATACTCAGTATGACATTGTGTGCTGAATTAGTAATCTACTTCCGCAATGGGGGAACTTTTCAAATCAATGATTAGAATAAGAAGCTATATCCGTGCCTGCCTGGCAAGTGCGAGGTCCTGAGTTTGATCCCTGGTACCAAAAAAGCCAGAGCTATAGCCACTGGTGTTTTGATGAATATTTTACAACCGCATGTCTGTGCCTTTGTGTGTGTGTGTGTGTGTGTATGTATGTATATATATATATTTTATACATACGTATATGAACACTGTATATTGATTAAAATTTCACTAAAGGATGCATTTGTGGCATACAATTTACAAATGATTAAGCATACAGTTTTTTAAACTATGAAATCTAATTGATTCTCACTGAGTATTTTCATCCATCTTTCCCCAAATTCTTGTACCCGTGGTCCATTGGCGATGGTACTTGACAAGTGAGTGTGATCGCCCTCTACCCAGCCTTTGCACAGACCTGGGAAAGTGGATCCTTTGGCCTCCTCACCTTTCCTCTACCAAAAGCCCTGCTCTGTGAATGCAGCTTATCCCTGAGCCACTGATCTTAGAGTTTGTTTCCATTCGTTTTCCACACCCTTGGTCAGTGACTGGAGTCCAGGTATATAAGACCCGTTTAGTAATATAAATCTCAAAGGAATTCTTGGAACCCTACTTGAGCACTCTTGACTCAGAACAAGATTCACCTTAGTTGAAACTGATGAGTGGGCAGCACATACAGCTACAACTCCTGTTGCACATGAGGATGTTTATTATTAGTGTTTAGGAGATATAATTTGATGGGTCCCCTAACATAGCTCCATAGCTCTCATCCTACTTGACCTCTCTCCAGCATTTTAAACTGTTGATTTTTTGAGCTCTCTCTGTAAAACTGTCTACTCTTGCCTTCCATGGTATTATTCAATCAAGTATATATTTTTCTTTTCTATTTCTCAGCCCTCACTGCTGACGCCTTTTCCGCTTTTTAAACCGCTCCTCATCGCTCTTTTCCTTCTGCACTCTTCAGCTGGGTACGATTGGTGACTCTCAAGGGTTCACTTGTTAGCAGTAGCTCTTGACAGCCAGACCCTGTCTCCTGGTCTGCTGGACTCTCTGATTTCTACCCCTGTACGTCCTACTGTCTGCCAGATGTGGACATACTTTCATTTTCTCAAAGCCACATACCCAAAATGCATCTCACTGCCTCCCTTGCTCTTGTCTCTTGCCTTTCCTGTAGTATTCTTTGTTTCTGCAATGTTGGTACCTTCTAGGAGCAAAAAAATTAGCAGCTGCCATTGAAATCCTTTCTGTCCCTTCATAGCAAGTACAGTGGTACTTCAGGTCACGAGCTTAATTTGATCTACAACTTTTCAAAAGATGGCCACATTTGTGTTTGTGTGGGAAAGTTGGCTGTGGTCATGTTTGTCACCCAGTGCAGAGTTTGGAAACAAAAATAAGACTTTGCCAAATGCTTCTGTTTGTGAACCAAATTGTTTGCAAACAAAAGCCTTCATGAACTGAGATACCACTGTATGTCAAGAAGACCTAGAAGTTCTACCCCTGGATTTAGTTTCCTTATTTTCTCCAAGGTTAACTCCCAAATTCAGGCTTTTATTACCTCTCAATTGAGCTGTTGCTTTGCTGTCTTTGGCTATCTCCCTGCCTCTAATTAGTTTTCTGCAATTATCCTAGCCATCAGTCTATAGCTAGGTTTATTTCTTCTAATATCCAGATAAGGTGTTTAAACATCCTTTTTTTGAGTGCATCTCATAGTACCTTCCATTGTTTGCATTATGCAACCTAAACTCTTGGTATGGTGGTCTCACTGTAGCAAAATTTTCTTGGCTTATCTTCTGTCCCTCTGTCACATGCATTTTGGGTAGATGCCCCTACGAGTGGCATGAACACTGGGATAACCTAACTTCATAAACCAAACTACATAAATATTCCTCCCTGTTCTCACCTAATAGTCTATAATTAAATTGTAGAGCAGGGTCACTCAGCATTTATATACTGGTATGATGGTTCCTGCATACTAGTCTTTTTTTTTTTTTTTGTACCGGGGATCGAACTCGGGTCCTTGCGCTTGCAAGGCAGGCGACGGAACCACTGGGCTAAATCCCCGGCCCCATGCATACTAGTCTTTATCATTAAATTTTTACGGTTTTGTTTTCATGAAATAAGTGACCCATCTATTGGCCCCTGATGCCTAGGTCTAGGGTTTGGCCATGCGCTCTTCATGAATTGGGGCATCCTGTCTATGTTCATAGGTATACAGGGCTCTCTGCAGGTCTTCTTTCAGGGTGGGAGAGGATACATTCACTTTACATATCTGTCATTTTTCTCTGAGGTAGAAAATGAGACACAGACTTCATATTGAGGAAGTTGGTCTGAAAATAGTGGCTGCCTGTATGTGACCTCTTGAATAGAATGAAATTAGATATGCAGTGGCTTTCAGAGTTCTGGTAGAGATTTGATCGCTTCCCCTTCGCAGTAATTTTATGACTTTTAAAGGGAGAGAGTTGTACTGGAAATTTCCCTCCCTGTCCTTCAGCTGATGTGTTCCTGAGCCAGACCCGTCTGAAAACTAAAATGAAATACTTTTTCTCTTCTCAAATTATCAGCTGTAGCTGTCAGGAATTTGTTACTGTCTGCTAAAGCCCTTATATGTACTTAAAAACAAAGGCAGT
Source organism: Heterocephalus glaber (assembly GCF_000247695.1). Next base: position 4,846,079 of record NW_004624766.1, read on the forward strand.
GCTTGTGTGAGACTTCCCATGTGGGATGGTACATTGTTTTGTGGATGCACTATGTGAATGCAGAGAAAGGATATAAATCTAGTTTGTTCAGAAGTGAAAGAAGAAGGAAGAGGAACAATTAAAAAAGAGAAGCCTGAAAAATATGTGGCTAGTGTGGCTCTGCCTTGTTTTTCACCAGTATCTCTCGCACAACAGGGTGTCGGTAGATTGTGTGCTCAGTGGGTACAGAGGTGCTGCCTTTTCTTCCTTCTTCAGCACCCTTAGCTGCTTCCCCCAGGTCATGGCCATAACCTGTGTCCATCAATTGCTGGCTGTAGAGCATCTCTGTCCTCAGCACTGCTTTTGCGATGGGGGTGTGGGGGGGTGCTGGGTAAGAAGCTCCTGTCTTCTACCTTCACCTAAGGCTGCACTCACTGTCCTCCATCAGCTTAGAAGCCTTGAGGGAAACTCTGTGGGGAATGTTGGCTTTCATGTCCTTGGACAGGTTGGTTTAGAGCTACGCGACCTTGGCCTTTTCCAAGAATCCCTCCCTGCCCTTCTTTAGGCTGCTTTCATATATCCTGCCTTCTTTCAGTTGCTTTTCATTTCTGGGGAAATAGGCTGGCTTCCTTTGGTTTGCACCCTGGAAACCTCAGCCTCAGTGAGTGCTCAGAGGGAAATGGAAACGGAGGAACAAAGAATGCCAGTGCTTTCCAGTGTGTTAGCCCCATGTGTTTGAAAGGAATATGAAAATAATCAGAGCTCATTGTGATATCATAGCATTGTAGGATGTTAGATCTTTGGGGCTCACAAAGGTTAATAACTTTCCCTAAAGCCTATGGCTGTTAATGGCAGAGTTCTAGCATACACTTTCCTGCTCTTCTTTGCTCATATGGAGTGATTTGGAAAGTTCTCTTTGAAAACCTGTCATGACCTCATGAAGTATGAACATCAGGGTTATGTATGTAAAAATTGCAGTTCAATTTCCTTAGGTGTCAAATTCTGTCTGGAATAAAGCAGACTAATGTTAATCATGGGAGCCTATTATAATAATATATAGCTTGTCATAACACACTATAATATAGCAAATATATTTAGCTCACTGAACATTCTCAGGGGCCCTTTAACTTCTTTTAAAATTGTTATTCAGAGCTCTGCAGCAAGGTCCAGATGGAGAATTTTGTGATACTGCCAGGTCACTTTTGATAAAACCAAGGTTATGAGAATCCCTTTTGGAAATCCCTGCACTGTTTGCCTGGGCTTAAAAGTATGTTTGGTTTTGTCAGCACCTGCAAACAGGAAGTTGAGATTTGAGGAGAAACCTTTGACAGTTATGCACTGAGCTTGCTGGAGAGTGAGAGTCTCTGTTGCCATGGAAACCACACTGCTGCCTCCCATATTAATGGAGGCTTGGTGAACTTCCGAAGGAAGTACTGTTACCCAGTCCTGTAAATCATTCCAGAGAAATGAGGGTTAACTTTCAAGATATTTCACTGTCCTTTCTTAACCATTCACTCCTAGGTCTTCATCAGCTCAAGAATTCCTCGTATGCAGTTTCAGAACCACTGATTTCTATCTGGCAACCATGTCTGAAGGCTGTCTCCTTTCTTTCATGCTTAAATCACATCTGTGCCTGCCTGCCTTGTTCTATAAGTGATTTTTAAATTTTGCTGCCTTTTAGATTTGTATGAGTTGAAAATGAAGAAGGGATGGAGGAAAAAGCAAATATATTGAAAACCCTCCCATATGCTAGCTTATAAGCTTTTCTAATCCTTTCCCAACTTTTCAAATTCTAAACTTTGTTTTTTATCTAAATTGAATGGTTTGATTCTTCTGATTTCATTGAGATACTTTGAGGAAGAAAATGCCTCTAGTAAATGTTCTTAACCTAAGTCTAATTTCACTAAATTCACTGCCCCCCTGCAAGGCAGGTTAACAGCATTGGAAGTTGCTTCTAGAAAAAATTAATTTAAAAAAACTTTTTTTAAAGCTAATTGTTTATCTGGGAGGATGCAAATGGTGGTTTTAAATCCTTTAAGTCATCCATTATGCCTGGCTGCCTCTATTGTCTGATTTTTGGATCTGAGCCAAGCCAGACTCCTTCTGTTGGTCTTGGGAAGAAATACACAGATCTGGCTCTGCCAAATTGGTGTTCTCGGGGAGCCCAAGCCCTGCTTTAAGTGAAGGGAATGTAGACTGAGCCATATATTGCCTCAGAATGGGGGATCTCAGGGGTCCTCATTTTCTTAGGTCACATTGAAGCAGGAAGCAGCCCACTTTTCAAAGTAGAAGGGATAGAACTTGCTCCCTCACTTCTTCCAGTGTCTATGAATTACTGTTAGCTTTTAAATGCATTTTTGTGGATGTAATAAAATACTGTTTATAGTCAGCTACAAAGTAAGTAATTACAATGTGGCAAATGAAATTCAATATAGTTTTGTCGTGGTTTTTTGAATTTTAATTAAACTAGTCTTAGAGAAAATTATAAATGCTGCTGCTTTTGTTGTGACAAGTGACACTGACAAAATATTAATCTAATGAGTTGTTATTCACAGAAGCAAAACGTCTTCTAGGCTGTAGGCTTTGGGTGTTTGTTTTGTTTTAGTTTGCAGTTTGTACTTTAGAAAAATCCACAGAAAAGAATAAAGTTTGAAAACCACATGAAATTAAAAAAACTCCATGTATGAAATATTCCATCCTTGGTATCTTGCCAGCCACAATTGCATGTGTATCATTTAAGGCACTGAAAACTGTTTTGTTTTTTTTTTAAACCAGATGTCTCTATGGTCACTTTTTTAGTATCTTAAAAGTGTAGCTGGGATAAATAACCAACCATCTACTACAAAGCCTAATATTAAATGAATAATCATCCAATGTTCCTATTAGGTCATTTCCTTTGTATTTTACTTTATAAATTACTTTGTGCCTTAAAAATCACATTTTATTGGGTGTGAATTCCTTTTATGGCTGAATTATCCATTTTCTTTAGAGATTCTTTAAATTTGAATTTACATAATTGTCAGTCAGGAATATATATTAAACATTCAAAGATGAAGTTTTCTTTACGTTAGTTTCTGGCTTTTCCTCATCAAACATTAAAAGTTTTTCATTGCTTTAACATTTTGGTGTTTTAATTACAGGGTCATCATATGTAAGTTTTTGATAAGATGCATTTTAATATAAGGATAAAACCTTCACATTTGATTTCACTTTTTACTTTTCAGAACTGACCTAAAGTCCAAAGATTAAGAATAAAATCACCTTTATCTCCTAGCATTTTTCCTTCAGTGTCCTAGAAATTCCTGTAAGTAGAGCCAGTTACTCCCCTTTTTATGTTTGGGTGGGGGCTAAAAATCGCATTATTCAGTTTCTATGTGTGGTTATTGCCTGCATTTTTAACCTAGAGATTAAATTGCTGTCTCCACCATCACCACTGTTGGCTCGCGGGGGGCCTCAGGGCCTGAACTCCAAGGCATTTGGTTATAGAAATGCAGAATATGACAGCAGCCACATCTCTGAAGCAACGTGGCAGGGGAGCATTTGCTGACTTCAGAGGGCCAGATCAACCCCAATATTTTTTCAGGGATGCTAAACCTCTTGTAACTGCTAAATTGGATTTGTCGCTGAATGAACTATCAGCTGCTGTTGGACAAGGCCATAAAAGCCAGCCGGCTGGTCCTTTGTAGGCAGGGCTTACCAAAGGATTGATATGTTTTAGCACTTTTGGGATTATTGTGATTAAGAGGAAACTGTTCTGAATAAGAAAGAAAAGGGGCTAAGGACACACAGCCACAGCTGGTGAGCAGCCTGTGTTTGTTCCAAGGAAGTCACCATTATGGCAGTGTCCTGGTTCCTGCCCTGATTGATGGGTGTGAAATCTTTATAGGAGGAAGTGGTGTCCTTATTTCCTCTCCCTGCAGCAGGGCAAGAGCTATTGAGCGTGTGGTGGACTTGAGAATTTGAAATGCTTTTAAGGAGCAATCTGTGCGCGTGCGCAAACACTGACACAGTGGCTAAATGCATTAGTCTATGCATGCGAGTTAATTGAGTTAACGCGTAGGGATTTCCGTAGTAACAACAGAGTGTCCTCTTATTTCCCAGACCTGAAGCTCTGTGACATGCATTAAAAACACCCTTCCTAGTTTTGTGTCTTGAGTCTATTTGTGCCAACTGAATAGAAACTGCACAGCCAGTGGATTTGTAAACTGGACCACTTGGCTAAGGTTTATTAAGCATAGGAACCTGCTAGGCTTTTTAGGGCAGGTTTGTTTTTAAGAACCACCTGACCCCATGAGCAGTGTGGGCTTTTGCATAGATCTTGCACCAGCCAGAAGGCAGCTTGTTGAGTAGATCAGAGTTTGAAGCTTTTCCAGTAGTACTTGCACATGCACATGGAATTGGTCGCCTCTCTGGTTGTCCCCAGAGACACCCTTGTTCATGTGCAGAGTTTGCTCAGCATACCGCACAGGAAAAAGGCTGGCTTGCCAGGTCCCATGGAGTGTCTTTCCAAGCCTGTGAAAAGCACGAATCATCCGGCAGCCGAGCATGCTTACAGCTGGTCCTTTGCTAGCTTTGATCTGCGAATCAGGCCGCGCCATGAATGCCCTTATTGTCATGTTATGTGTACACAGTGTGTGAATTATTGAAAATAGGGAGGCCTGAGCCTCATCTGGTAGAGATTACAGTGCAGGCATGCTGGGCGAAGGTCTGTAATTGAAAATCCCCAGATGCTGTTTATTTGGCCTTTGTCACATGACCTGCTGCAGGAAGATTGTCTGAACAAAGTGTTGCCTGCATGGAGAGCCGAGCCCACCCTCCCACCCCCAGGGCCTCCACGGGCTCAGTCTGTACACAGCTTAAACACCTGCCCAAAGGATTTTTAAAGGCTTAAAATAGATTCACTCATAGCATTTAAATAGAGGGCATCTTGCTTGTTGGTTTAAACTGCTTAAGCGGTTGTTGACTTGGGGAACCTTCTATCCGCACAAGGGTTTGCTGGATAATTTCACTGTGAGATATCTTTACAAAGCAACATTCAGTGATGGGGCCACATAAGGATAAGGAGTTTGGGCTCTGGCTTTAAAGAAAAAAAGCTAAACTTTTCTGCAGTCCTGAGTTTGCAGAGAAAGCCATGCATTGATTGTGTGTAGTCGTCCTGTCTTTAGAAAATGTGGCTACCAGGAGTGTGGCCCTGTGCTACCTTACTCATCTTAAGCCGTTCGTTCAGTTCATTCTTACTTTTTCTACCTAGGATGAAGTAGAGATTTCTTGGAAATCTGTGTTTTCTCAATTAAATGCTGAATATCATCCTCCACGTCAGTGGTGGACTGAGGCAGGGTGATAAATCTGAGATTGACGAAGATCAAAAATTAGTGACGGAGAAGCCAGGAGTGGTGATGCAGCCCAGTAGTCCACCTACTCAGGAGGCTGAGGCAGGAGGATCACTTGAGCCCACAATTTCAAGATCAAGACCAGCCTGTGTAACACAGCAAGACCACTAACGAAAAAACAAAACTACAAGACAGAGAAGACTAAGCAAATTTTGAAGAAGGAAAGGCTTTAAGTTTTCTGGGTTCACTCAGAATATACAACCACTCACATGCTTTCTGGCCCCATCTCAGCTGTGACTGTGGGCGTTTCTTCCTCTTCTGGGAGCTCAGGGAGAAGAAAATTCCTGGACATTTCAGCATTCCACAGGCATTCCCCTGTTTCGGAGTTCATAAAGGCAAGCACCACGCTTTAATGCCTCCTTACACCCCGTGCCTGCCAGCACAGGACTTTCCCCTTTCTTCCGCCATCTCTAATAGGCTTTTTTCTTTTCTTTGGGAGGAGACTACAATCAGCAGTAGTGTTGTCATTAAGTAGCAAGTTCTCAGTACAGTGCCAGAAGTTGGGAGGACAGAGCACTTGGGGAGCAGGATGTGGCTCCTGCTTTTGAGCGGCTCATAATTTGTTGAGGAAGATGGGCGAATCACACACACACACACACACACACACACGCGCGCGCGGGCGCACACCCAGCAGAACTGAGCACAGAAAGCGCCATGCTGGGGGCTGCAGGAAGGCTCTTGAGCCAGAGATCAGAGCAAGCTCCCTGCCAGGGCAGTGGGGCTGTGCTGGCCACAGGGTCTTAGCAGCTCAGAGATCACAGATCAGCAGATTTGGGCAGCACTGTGGTGGCAGGGACACGCATAGGCGGGTCCTTTCACCCAGAGGGAACCGCACTCAGCATGAACAAGGACAGCATGCTTTGGGTACAGTGAGAAGTATATGTGGAGAGTGACAGGAGAAAGGAAAAAGTAGGTCTATATACATACCATTTTAGTGTCTTTACAAGGAACATGTTTGTATGATACCTCAGTAATCAAAAATTTTAAAGGAGAATGAAAATGGCTTGGCTGTCCTGAATCTAAACTCTCCAGGCAGGGCCGCTTGGTATGGTTTGGTTGGCTGTCATCTAGACTGGAAAGCATTTCACAGGCTCCACACAGTGTCACCTTGGGCTGGCTGCTCCTGGAGTTGGAGCAGTTGGAAATGGCTAAGGCACTTGGCAGTCATGGGAGGAAACACCTCTGGACTTTCGTCTCAGACTGTTCCTCAGTGTGTTTCTTCTACTACCTGATGCTCTTTTGCTGCTGTTCCCTGGCATCTTGCTTCACCTCTCCCCTGAGGCTGTTCACTACATGAGGGCAGACAAGTCTGTCTCCTACAGAGCACAGTACAACCCTGCTTATGCAGTGCATATTATGTGCTGGGTGAGGGGAGTGTATAGTTCTAGATTGTGAAGGCCTTGGATGAATGAAGAACAGTTGTGAAGTTGAGCATGGTAGCACACTTGTTATTCCAGTAGTCAGAAGGCTGAGTCAGGAAGATTATAAATTTGAGCTCAACATGAGCAACCTAGTGACTTAGTGAAACCCTATCGCAAAAAAAAAAAAAAAAAAATTAAAAATTAAAAACAATGTTGACATAGTTCAGTAGAAAAGCCCTGGGTTCAGTCTTCAGTATCACATTCATTCCATTTCATGGTTGGATTCTGCTTCCTTCTGAGATTTTGTTCTCATTAAGCACTTAGTAATGATTTGGTGGGAAGGTAACTTACTTCAGAGGCTGTTTTCAAAGCAACTGGTGTAAGCTTAAGGAATAATCTTGTAGACAAAACTGGGTTTGTGCCCCAGCTCTACCACTGACTAATTTGGGAACTTGGGGAAATTTCTTCCCTTCGGTGAACCTTAGTTCAGCATTTTAAAAATGGGAACCCTGTGGGTGGGGAGACGAAACACAGACATAGATAAGCACAGTATTTTGTCTCATGCCCACATGTCATAGGGCCTAGTCCAGCTTCCTTCAACCTCACAGCATCTCTGCTTCCACACTGAGTTGATTTCAGGTAGTTTAACCCCCAGATTTCCATTCCTTCAGTTTGAGTGCCTTTTAAAAATGTTGTCCTTCTTATCATGATTTCCATGTTATGGCTAAAAGAATTCTTAAGTGCCTAGACATTTTTCTCTAGCATGCTTTCTAAGTGCAGGTAATCCCATGTGAGGGCTGTTTTGATTTGAGGCTTGCATAACTCGTCTTTGTGTAGCTATTGCTTAGTAGTTATAGATATCGACTGTTAATTCTTCTAGTGGGAGTTACGTTTTTACAGGAAGAACTAAATTCTGGAAATTCAACAAGGGACACAACTATTCATACAGATAATTTTACAGTTTGTCACAAAATATGAGAAATTTAGTCATACTTTTAGCCCCTTGTTAAAAATCTAATTGCTGCTATTTTATTCAATGAAGAATCTATTTCAGATTAAAAGATTATTATATCAAGTAAGTAGCTTGTATGGTATACTCTCAATGTTGAAATATCACACTAAAGTGTACGTTTTACTGGGAAACCATTTTATGGTTATATCATTTTGAAAATTGAGGGTTTTACAAAGATTTTGAAAACATTTTCAGTGTAATGTGGAAAAGATGTTATTTCCAATAGCATTGAGAAGAGAAGCATTGTAGGTTTGTGCTAGATGCCAAGTGGACAGTATTCTGGACCATAAGTCCTGTTAAATGCTCTTTAGGACCTTATATATCAGTTCAGTCAATGAAAACATCTAAGCCCAGTGCAAGACATTACTATTTTAAAGCCCCTCAAGATGATAGAACCTTCACATTTGAGTTGCTAAGACATAACGACAACTCTTCAGAGTAGGTGCTGTTATCCTTGTTTTACAAGGGAGGATGCAGAGGGCCAGAGAAGTTCTGCTGCCCAAGTTCACTCAGCTAGTAAGTCCAGCTTCCCCAGAATGACTCAGGTTGTCATACATCTGAGTCAAAAAAACAGCAGTCTGCCTGGGTCTAGTTTAGTGGGAGTGTGCTTGCCTAGCTGCATGAAGCTCTGGGTTCCATACCCAGCACTGTTTCTCACACACTCACACCCCAAATCCCCAGAACCTTGCAGCATTGCCACCATTAAAGATTTTCTGTTAAAGACCAACATTTTAAGCACTTCTGACATGTGGTTTTCACACTTCTCTAAGGCCAAATAATTAATAAATAAACACAATGTTCTTAGCAAAGTTTTTCATTAACAGGGCTTTCCTGCGTTAACGTTGAGATCAGCTTTGTTTTGGACCAGGTCCCTATTACTGTGGCATGGGAGGGTGGCAGGGATGAGGGTGGGACGTGACAAGGAAGGAGCGTGGTGTGGGTCACACACACAGAACCATGGCAAGCTGAGAGCAGCAGGAAGGTCTGGGTAGTCGTCCCGTGTACCCCAGAAATAGTTGCAGTGAAAAGAGCTTACAGATTTTAGGTGATATTGGCAGTGCTGGCCAGTGTTCATAACCTTTAGATCATTTCTTTTTATATTCTAAATATAGAAGAGAAGAACTCATCCATTCATTAGAAACATGTATTGAGCCTCTGTTTAGTGGGTGCCAGATCTAAGTTAGAATCAAATGGATGCTTTTCATGGAGCAGTCCGTATATCGGGGGTGGTGGGGTGGTGGTGGTGAATAGTCCAGTGCATAAGTAACAGCAGGGTAGCAGGAGTGCAGCAGCTGCAGGGTGTGCGCTGGGTATTTGAAGGTACAAAGGAAGTAATGTAACTCAATTAAAGTGGCTCCCAGGGAACTTCATGGCGGAAGTAGTCCAGTTGGGGCTTACAGGGATGAATAGGAGCTTGCAGACAAACGAGAAGGGAGAGATCATTTAAAGACAGATGGCTACTCAAAGGTATAGAGATATAGAAAAGATGATGGTAGTTTGTGGAGCTGCTATGAAACACCTTGTACTAACCTAGCATAACCCTCTGTAGGATTATGCTAAGGAGTTGGTGTTTTTCTTATATTGGGTGGCGACCTGTTATTAATGTAGGAAAGCAACATGATCAGACATGGGCATGAGAGAGAAGAGTCATAGGAGCCATGGAGACTGAAGGCTGCCCCAAAGAGCCTGAGGGTAGGGGTTTGTTGAGATCACAGCTGGGGGCAGCGAATTCAGGGTCCATTAAATCCCATACACTCGATGAGCATGTGTAAACCAAGATGCTGCAGACATGGACATGCCTTTTAGCTTAAGAGTCTGTTGGACACAGCACCCTTACTAGGGTCAGACTGTGGGCAGTGCCCTGGCCCAGGAGCAAATAAAGAACAACTCCCAAACCAAGACAGAATGGTGACTCTCATGCTACTTTCTTAGCCAAAGTCATCATTCCTGTCATACATAAGTGGTTTGTTTTTAACTCACAGTATCTTTTGTTTCACCTGTTTTGTGGTCTTTCTTACCACTGGCTCATACAGTGAGCTCCGGACTCCAGGCTCCCTGGCTCACACTTTCCCACATGTACTATGCTTTGTGAATTTCCTGGGCACATTCCAGGTGAGGTTTCGTGCAGGGGACACCATCTGAGCTGGATCTGGAAGGATTTTGATTATTCGTCTTAACAGACTCTAGGCAACAGGTAGCCATTAAAGATCTTGGAGCCATAGAGTGGCTAACCCAGGGGTGACTCTATTATGCACAAAGAAGAATGACTAGGGGCATAGTTAAAGTATGAAGGCCAGTTAACCTGTTCATCATGTTCTGCTTCATAGAGAATGAGCCATTAGAAAACTTTATGCATATTTATTTTTCTTCTAGAAATAATGACAGTGAAAAGAACTTCTGTACAACATTAGAAATACAGTATTCAGTGCACAGCCTTAGACTTTTTTACTTGCTTGTCTTTTTTAACCCTTGCAGTCCAATGCAAATGTGTAGTTCACAGTAAGCTGGCCCATGATAATGAAGAAAAACAGTGGTCAATGAGACTGTTGCTTGGAAATGTTTTCAGGTGCTGTTGTCCAATAGAAACTCCTGAGGAGGGTGGAGCTTGAGTTACTGCCAGGCATTTTATAGGGACTGGAGGTAGAAATCCTTATTAACCAGGCAGGGTTTAACATATCCCTCTTCTGAAGTTGACCCTTATCCACTCCTGGGTGAATGCAGAGACAGGAGATCTCTGGGAATTGTCACTGTTCACCTCCTGAAGGCCATCAGTGCTTTCTGTAAACCTTTAGTTCTGGAATGTGCAGTACCAGAATGGGCTGCCAGGACCTGCTGGTGAGTTTTCATGCTGCGCTGATCTTGAGTCAATGATTTGTGTTGAGGATTGGCTGAGACACTGGCCTCACAACTTCCTCGTTGACCATGCTCAGAGCCTGATTCAGATGCTGTTTTTCACAAGTCTTCCCTTACCCTCTGCCTAGTGGCTCTTCTCCCACTCGGATTCTCCATCCCTCCTATTTAGTCATTTACTCCATCCTCTGTACTTAGTGAGGACCTGCTGTGTTCTCGGCCCCAGGCTAGGCTCTGTGCCCCGGGGAACCTCCTGTGTGGTGGTTGTGGGCGAGGCAGACAGGCATCACATGGTCATTTGGATAAGTAGAACATGGAGTGGGGTGGCATGCTGTACGTGGGAGATGGGCTGGGCAGTGAAGAGCACACAGTAAGACTACCTGACTAATCTCATGGGTGAGTTCTTCAGACAGAGTAAGCTCCTGCTGTTGGCATCAACCTCCTATGCCCTTGCACTCCATCCATACATAGGTGTCTGACCTGGTGGTGACTGGCAAGCTCTGGCGAACCTCCTTTCGTTCCCTAATACTGAGGCAGCAGTGTGGAGGACATGGCTAATTATTAACTCCTCAGATGTCAGTTCACAAAGAGCAGCACTGCCTCCTCTGGCTGGGCCACAGAGCAGCACCCCCAGCTCTTTAGGAGCGTGGATGGCATCATTAAACATGTTCCTTCTGTACTCCTCTCCCGAGCCAATGACCCTTGGTTCCTGCAGTGTCCCCCAAACCTGTGCCTTTTGATTGTTGGGTTTTATAATCTAAGATTTTTCACCCCTTTAGATGCACTCCAGCTGATGAAAATGCATCCCAGGGCTCAAAACTATTTTCATGCCATCTTGTAGCATCTTGCTTGAAAAAGCGCTTCTGAAACACCTCTCTGTGCTTTGTCCTGCTGCTGGCATTGGAGGACAAAGCCACAGGGTCTCTGCATCCTGGGAGCCATGCCCTGTGGTAGTGTCACCTTGAAGAAGCTTCTTTCTTGGCTTTTTCCCACTGGGTCATTGTTTTCTTGTTTTACTTTATGGTGATAATCTAGTGTCAAAGTGGATCTTGAGGATGGAGGAGCCTCTTTGCTGCCTCAAACATGAATGCGTTTCACAAATATTGAGCTGCCGGGAAGGGGAGGCAGAGAAGAGAGGCGTGCTGTTGTCACATCAGGGACCAAGGGTGCTTAGGGAAAAGGGTGACCTTGGAGGCACATTACAGTTCAAAGGCTCATGGTGGGTGAGCCCTTGGAAAGGCAGGCAGAATCCAGATGTGTGCAAATGGGTGAGGACCCTGTGGCCACAAGAACCATTGTTCACATACGTGCAGAGTTCAGAATGCTGAGGGTGTTCAAAGAGAACATTCTAATAATCCGAGAGACTTTTGGGCTGTGTCAGGATTTGAGGGAGGAGTCGAGAGACCCTACAGCTGCAGCCTATTTGATAACATTCTCCTTTTAGCAGCATGAAGAAGCTTCATTTGTTCTTTGATTCTCATTCTTTTAACATAGAAGGTTGGGAACTCCTCACCCATGCATCATCCCTCCCTGTGTGGGAAGCAGAGGTGTCTCAGACTGAGGAAGCTACAGCGCCTTCCCTAGACCCAAGGAGGTCATCCCTGGCCTGCTGTGGATTTGCCTTAGGACTGGCTGCAGCCAGGGAAGGGGAATATTCCATTTGTCACTTCTTTCTTTGTGGCTCCCAGACTCCATTCAATTACAAAGTACCTCTTACACTGTTAAAGTTGAGTGTCTCTGGGCTGCAATTTCTAGCCACAGACCCTGCATTTGCTGTGCCTCAAACATGACCCTGAGGCCACATCCCATTACACACACAGCCCACAATAACGTTAACCAGTCTTCTGTCTGGGTGAGGCCAGCCCAGCGCATACTGCATGTCCTTTTGCTGCAGTCTCTCTCTCTGTATTGCCTCTTTATCAGAAAATGTCATGGAAGCCCAGGATGCAGGGTAAGCCAGTGATGGGCTCCCTTGCAGCTGTGTCATGCAGTTTAAGAGAAAGGACAAATCCAGTCAATTGAGACCACAGTGCCTGGTAAGGATGGCACATCAAAGTGGTGGCTCAGGCAGTGTTGATCTTTGCAGCTGGCTGTGGAAGAAGCCAGGGCAGGTTTGGTAGGGTCACTCAGCCTCGGAGGAGGAATGTTCTGTGCATTTCTGCAGGGGTTTTTGTACTCCAGAGAAGCTGTAGTGTGGTGACGCTACATGGTGAAGTATGACATGGCCACTTAGCTCTAGAAGCTGTTCAGCTGTTTTCAGAGAAGGAGCTAGTAATGCTGTAGATGCCACGAGTGTGACCCAGAGACTCCTGGGTTGAGAAGGAAACCCCGTGGAATGGCCTAGGGAGTTTGTGGGTTAGCAGACAGAGTTCTCTGGTCTTCAACCTACCCTACTCCATTCTTCCTGTCAGATCAGTCTTAGGTGCTAGTTATGACATGCACACTGAAGTATTTGGGAAAAGTGTTAACCATGCCAGCAACTTACTTTGAAATGCAGCAGTAACTACTAAGATGTCTTGGTGGATGGATAGAGAAGTGGTGGGATGGAATGAAAACTAATAAAGAATAGCAAAAGTGCTTACAGGCTGAGCACCCCTAATCTAAAAATCTGAAATGCTCCAAAATCCAAAATATTTTGAGTGCTGAGAGACACCACAGTGGAAAACTCCATGCCTGGCCCATGTGATAAGTCACAGGTCAAATACAGGCACACTAAAAATAGTGTATATGATTACTTTCAGGCTCTGTGTAAAAGGTGTGAGACATACATGAATTTCGTGTTTAGATTTAGATTCTGTCCTCAGGATACTCTTTATATGTATGCAAATTTCTTAGAATCCAATAAAAGCAAAATATGTCTAGTTTCACACATTTTGGATAAGGATATTCAACCTGTAGTAGCATTTAGATAGGGATATAGTAGTCACCATAAAACTTTTCTGTAAGAAACTTCGAGATGTCTAAAATGTTTCATAATAAATGAAATAATAAAACGTTTCATAATAAAATGTTGGAGGAAATGTCTATTGCTAAGGGTCTGGCTTATGTTCCAGTACTTTGGGGAAGCCTTTCTAGATTTCTTGAACCACCATGGCCTGTTAGCTAAGTTCCATCAACGGTGGTTAGTGTTATTGAGCTCTTTGGTTAGGGAATTCTGCACTTTAGTAACATAATTCAAAACCTGGGGGCTGTGGAAACCTGGACCCACCTCATTTGGAGAATAGGGCTGTAAAATATACATCTGGTTCAGGCTGCAGACAAGACTCCATGCAGAGCCTAGTTGATATCCTCAATATACACATCCCCTAGAAGTCAAAAAGATATTCCAAAATTGTTTGGACTGGTGTACTTGTTGGCTTAATGGGTAAGTACATTTTAATTCTAGGAAAATTAAAATTGAATGTAGAACATTTTCATAAACCAAAGCCATATCATTGATATTTTTGATTTAAAGATTTGTGTATATTTGGTATTTCAGATAATTATCTTAAATGATTTGGTGTAGGCAACAGGTTAGCCTGTGTTTTTAAATTAAAATATGCAATGAAGTAATTGATTTAGATTGGGGGTTGAAATCATGCTAGGTTTGTGAGCAATATTAGAACATTTAAGAGAATTTATTAGGTTCCTGCGAGTTGTTTAAGATAAAGCAGACAATTCCAACATTTAAAATAATTAAATAATTAATATTCATAGCTTGAAAATGGTACAAAAGGGAGAATACTTGCTTTCCAAAGAACAGGAATGTGAGAGTTAAGCTTTCATTACAATGACGCAGTACATAGCAGGTGACCTCAGGAAGAGCCTATGGTAGAAGTAGTGAGTTTTAGAAGTATGATTAAAATTATGACAGTGTTTAACTCCAGCAGCCCACATTTGCTTAGACTGTAGGGACCGTTGCCCAGTGTCTATCCTGGACATTGGTCTCATTCATTCACCTGTGCTGGCAGAAATTTAAAGTAATGCTATAGGTTCTATGTCGCACCTATCAAGTCATTCTATCTGCATTTGCAGAAAACAAGTTTGGGGCAGGAGACTTTCCTTTCACTGGCTAGACAAGGTTCAATGAAATTGCATGTCACATAGAGCCCTGGATTTATAATGCCGTGGCCACTCAGACAGCCCTGCACAGGGTGCACAGTGCAGCCCTGAGCTGGAGGATACTTGGCTCAGCCACAGACATTGTCTTTCAGGTCTGGCTTCTGGTAATTAGGCACTCATAGCTGGGCTCTGCTGTCAGCCAGCCTTTGAGACAAATTGCAAAATCTGTACAGCCATCTGAGAGATGGACAAGTAGACCAGATGACACTACAGGGGATATTGGTAGTTCTCAGAAGTTTGAAAGAGAATGCTTAGAGAAGCAATCCTCAAAACTGAATTTAAAGGTCCTTTTCTGTACCCTTAACAGGTACATTCAGTTAGCCAGGATCTGAGGTTTTTGAGAAACTGGAATGTTAGTCCAAATTTAACAGGATGAAATGCCCTGGAAATAAATGTCAGGTTCTGTATTTGGGCCTGAAAATCCCAGTTATGCATGGAACGACTGGAAACAAGGCTAGATGGATCTATTCCCTTCCAAAATTAAGAAAAAAAAGCTATATCTAGTTCCACACATTTCAGATAAAGTATGTTCAGCATATAGTAAAAGTTAGGTGTGGGGGGTTAGAGGCTCAGAGGTTCACATTTCTAATATCCAGCATTCTGATTATGGATGCAAACATGTTGTTGTGTGGACTGCAGACCCACTCGCTCTCAGTTACAGTAGGGGTGGTTGGTGTTACTGAGATAAAGCTCTAGAGCTGTGTCGGAGGAAATGCCCACGCGAATAAGACCTAGGAATTCAAGTTGGTGTAAGATGGCAGTTCATTGAGGTCCTTAAAAACCTAATGCAGTGTTAGGCTGTATTAGTAGAAGTAGAGTGTTTAGGATGAGGAGGTGATAAACATACTCTGCTGCTGTGGCAGGATTATTCCTACCATTCTGGATTCCAAGCTCTGAAAGAAAAACAAAGGATGGTCACAGGATGGTGTCTGGGAATGTTCCAAAGCCTGTCACACAGATAACAAAAGAACAGAGGAGCTTGAGCTTGTGTGTGTGCCTCCAGGACCTGAAAGCTGTTGCTAGTCTCTGAAATGCAGCCAGCTGTGTGCATAAGGGGCGAGATGAGCCTTGTTCTAGTTAAGGGAGCAAGTAGGGTCTGAGAATGAGAGTTACAGGAAGCCCCATATAAGTAGAATCTTTTTATTATTGAGTATATTTCAGTACGCAGTGGGCTGCTTCTTCAGTTCTCAAAGGGCTGGTTTAGGCTTACGGAGGACTTAGAAATTCAGAGGTGGAAAAGGCAGGGGTGGGGTGGGGGTGGGGGTGGTGCTGCTGCAGTAGGGCTCTATGTTACAGAGCAAGGAGGCCAAACCCGGTGGGTGGTTCCAGGAGACTTCCCCAGAAAGTGACCTTGCAGTGGCCTTGAAGGAGAAGTGAGACCTGGCTGCACTGTTAGGGTTTCCAGGCAGGGAATGTGACTGCAGTAGACCTGAAACTTGTTCTTGACCAAGAGGCTCCTGTTAGGATGGAGCTGGTTTCCATCAGCTGTAAGGAGTATGAAATGGAGGTATCCATTTACTGTAGAGTATGTCGAAAAGGAAGATAAAGTCATGAATCTGACCACCTCACAAGGACCCAAGGCTTGTAAAGTTTGTATTTATTTTGTGTGATATTGTAACAGTACATTTCCCACATAGCTTCTGGGGATATGTCTTCTTATTGTATCATAGTTCTTCAAAGTCAAGTTGCCTATTTGAGACTTCTCAGTCTCTTGGTATGTTCCAAAGTGTCTTACTTTCAGGCATTTTCTTTTCCCCTGGTGGGGTCTTGCATGTGTATAGTCGGGCACTGCTGCAGAGAGCTCCTTTTGAGGTTCCTGCTTTCACACAGCCCGGCCCCTCATGTGGCCACTGCCATTCATTCTCTTGTGGCTCTGAGGACTGCATGGAGCTATCTATGATTCTAAGTCAGGATGAGGAGGAAAATGACTGAAAAATTAAAAACTGAAACAGAACTGAGTTTTCTTTATTCCTAGATGAATCCAACTTTAGGTATAGGCATGCAAACAAACAAAAAGGCAGATTTAAAAAAATACATTTCTGTCTTCAATGGATGGGCAGGAAGTCAAGGAGTTTTTCAAGGAATTGTACTGTTTATTTTATTTTCATGAATAAATGGGTAGCTGCAATTACAAAACTCTTAGTTCAGAAAAAATTATTTTTAACCCACCTTACCGTAAATTCTTCTTTCTTTCAGGTAGGAATGAATTGATAGCCAGATACATCAAACTCAGGACAGGGAAGACGAGGACCAGAAAGCAGGTACAGTGGCCCACCCGGGTGGTGTGCATGTCAGCGAATGGCCCCAGAGGCATCTGGCTGCACTGGCTGCTGTGCTTTGGCTCCGAGGAGCCCCCAGTTCCAGTCCCCTCTAAGGATGTCAGCGCTGGAGGTGTTTCAAGTTGGCTCAGTTTCCACTGTTTGTCATTTCAGTGACCCTGCAGTCTGTGGTCTCCCAAGTTCTTTTCATCCGATGTGGAAAAGGCTGGCTGCAGAGGACAGTGTCCGAACTGTCCGCGCACTGTTTCAAAGTTGACATTTCTTTCTCCCAAAACATTCATCTGACAGTGTTGCAAAAGCTGCAAGGTGTAACTACACTTGCAAGCGAGTACACATTTGTGAAGTATTTATTTCACATGGTATCATGGCAATACATTTCCCCACTTAGCTTCTGGGGAGATAGGCTTGGAGATGTGTGCTTTGTAACAGCCTGGAACATTAATCATATTAACCATCCTTTCAATGAAAAAGTAATGCTGGAAGCCTTGAGTGTTGAATATTTATATCATTCAGTATAACTGAATGATATGCGTCCAGCATGCTGTAGTTTCTTAAGAGATGGCTTTTTGTTGGTTGCTGGGAATGAATGAAGTTACAACTTCAATACCTTGCAGGGCAAGGATAAGGATGCTCCAGTGCCCTTCTCCAGGGCTCTGCCTGTGCTGCATCTTTAAGATATAAGGCAGCTGAACTCTGATGTGTGGTGACCCAGTCCAGAACTGGAAGGGTTAAAAAAAAAATCAATGTTTAACCACGCTGAGTGGAGGAGCACATCTATAATTTCAGCACTTGGGAGACTGAGGCAGGAGGATCGCTAGGAGTTCAAGGCTAGCCTGAACCACAAAGCAAGACCCTGTCTCAAAAAAACAAAACAACAAAAACAAACCAAAAACCATAAGAATCAGTGTTTAAAAACAGAAAATGTGACAATAGAAAAAGAAAACAAGAAACACCTCCTGTGTGAGTTAACAGATGAAAAGTATTTTTAATGTTGACCTATGCTGAATGATATGGCATGGTCCTTAAAAACTATAATCAGCCAGGCATAGTGGCGCATGCCTGTAATTCCAGCTACTTGGGAGGCTGAGGCAGGAGGATCATGCATTTGAGACCAGCGTGGACAACTTAGTCTCAAAAAAAATCCACCCTATAATGAAATGAAAAGCTCACCAGTGGTCTCTTGAAGACTGGCAGCCTTGAGTTCCCCTCCCTGGAGGAGTGGTCTCTGTGAGTGTGGATCAGGGGCTGGGACTTTCCCTCAGGAAATGTTGCCTGTGCCTGGGACCTGGTGCTGAGTCAGCAGGAGTGGGGTGGCCTCCTGCCAGCACTGAGGCAGGGCAGTGTCTGCTAGGGGATGTCCCCCAACAGTGGCCCTCATGCACTTGGAGAATCACAGATGAACAAAATTCGGGTGAAAATAAGTAACAGCAGGAGCCAGACGGAGGCGGGAAGAGAATGAGGGGAGTCCCTGTTTCTCTGTACTTATAAAATAAGTACAAAAGCAAAATGAAAAAATTGAGTAACTGAAACACAGAGACCAATTTAAAGATCAAAAGCTCTTTTATTCTCATAAATCTTCTTTTTAGAGTCACTAGAGAGTTTGAAATGAGGGAATCCCTGCAAAGTCTGAGTTGCTAACTTGTGAATGGGAAGTTCTGCATTTTGGAAGTAGACAGAGCTAATGCCCTACCTATTGCAAGTGCCCGACCTGGGCTGTCTGCTGGCCTCTGAGGTCGAGGCACTTGCCCGGTGACCCCCTCACTGGGGGAGTCTTATAAATTTAACTAAGTTTCACCAAAAGAGATGCAAATTTGTTTACCCGGTCAAGTTGTTGTGTTTCAGAAGCTGGACTTGGCTGTGTTTGCACACCCCAGCATCCTGGGTTTTTTTTTTAAGGCAGCAGTTGGTGATAACTCTCCAGCGTGAATTTGTTGTTGAGCAAATCCATGTGGTTTTCAACCCAGATTTTTAACAGGATGGCTGGCTGGCTGGCTGGCTGGCTGTATTCACACATTTTGCTTTGTAATAATATGCAAATCCATTTGGCACCCAGTCAATACCCAAAAGAGTGGAAGGATTAAAGATATTTATAAGGGGGGAAGAAAACCCCACTCTGATAACTGGGTCTTTCCATTTCTCTTTGAGATCTAATTTACATGTCAGTATTATTTTAACATTTGCTACAGAATCCAGAGCTCTTAATGAGATCGGAATACAACTGACAGCTTCAGCTATTTGATTCTGTACAATGTGCTAATTTATGGATATTCTCCTCTAAATTGAGGAAAAGGGATTTTGCCTCCTGAAACTGAGATGCTATAAATATTTTCATTTACCTCTACCCCCACCTTCTTAATTATTAAGCAAATAGCTCTATTATCCCCCTCTCATCCCTCCCCAAAGTAGCTTTTCCCAGTGCCTGTGACTTCTCCCAGGTGGGAAAGTAGAGATGAGCCTAATTTTCATTCTGAATCAAGTCACTGCAGTGATGACCCAGTCTAAAAAGTTCAGAGCAGAGCTGGGGGCTTGGTGTCTGGCCGGGACTGTGTGTTCCTAACTGCACAGCTTTGTTGAGATGCAAATAACCTCCCCTCCCCAACCCTCCCAAGGAGTAGCGATTTTATATTTGATTTCCTTTTTTTGTTTTGTTTTGTTTTGTTTTGTTTTGTTTCCCTTCATAAACCCGAACAATGTAGGTGTCTAGTCATATACAGGTCTTAGCAAGAAAGAAAGTTCGAGAAATTCAAGCCGCCATTAAGGTACGTCTGGCTTGCCCAGTTGTAGGGGGCTTTTCATCTCCATGGTTACAGGCTTTTCCTTTGTTTTCCTCCCTTCCCCTACCCTGCAGGTGTCTAGTCACATTCAGGTTCTTGCCAGAAGGAAATCTCGTGATTTTCATTCCAAGCTAAAGGTATGCGCTTTTCTGCTTTTTGGCTTGTGGTTGCTATGCATCTCACTTCCTGTTTTCCATGGTGACTGGTGAATGCCTGGTGCTGGGATTCTCGTAACCTAGTTTCCTTGCATGTTAGAGCTGTTTACGTTTCTTTGTGTCTAATCTCTGTTTCTGTACTAGCCTCACATTAAACTCAATGCGTGTGTGTGCGTGCGCGCGTGCGTGCGTGTATGTGTGTGTGTATGTGTTCCTAATAACAATGCAAATGCTGCAGAGAGCTGGTCTTGATAACTTTTCAGCACAGAAACATAATTTTTTTTTTAACGCCTTCAAAGGTCCACCAAGCAGTCCTGGGCTAGGAGAGCTTTTTCCTCTTTTTAAAAAGGACAGTCCAGAGATGCAAAGTTAATGGAGATAGTATTTTTTAAAAGTCATTTAAAATTATTTAAAAATCAGCAAAGAATATTTTTGCCTGTTTTCTTCCATATTGCTTAATATTGTTTAAGTAAATGGTACTCTTATTAAAAAATTTGAAGTATGACTGTAAGAGAAAAGGCGAATCTTAGAGACATGAAAGCTCTTGATCCAACTCATGTTGGCCATTCTCTTTGCGCTTAGTTTATTTAAATTTTTTAAAAACATGGGCCTCATTTTCCAGACTCTTAAAATACATTTCATAGCAAAAATGAAGGCTTTGATTATCTTTATTTTTGTTTGATACTGGGAATTGAACCCAGAATTGAACCTTATGCATGCTACGTATGATTTCTGCAACCTACATCCCTTTTAATTTTTTGAAAAACATTTTGGTACAAGGGCTCACTAAGTGGCCCAGGCTAGCCTTGAACTTGCAATCTTTCTACTTCAACCTCCTGAGTATCTGGGATTGATTATAGATGTAGGCCACGGCCTTGGGCTGATAGTTTTGTAATATAAATTATCCCTACTACTTCTAAGATTTGCAGTAGAATGTGCCTGATGCTTAGTTTTCCATAATTCCCTACTTTAATAATGCAAGGGGATGATTATGATTTGTTTGGAGGAGGCTAGTTTAGAGTAAAAATTAATTTTTAGACCATATTGTAGCCTTTCCCACATTTCCCTCCCTTAACGTATTAATGAACCCTGTATTTTTGTTCCACATTGAAAAACAGTATTATTTCTTAGCTCCAAGTGTTGAACACTAGGGCTGTCCTTGAGTCCTTTAACTTCTTACCTGCCAACAAACTGGCCATGGCACAGGACTAGCAGCAGGAAGGAGCATTGGGTGTGCCCTCGAAGTGGGCAGCATGCTGACTCGCTCGCTCGCACGTGTGGCTGATGGTGGCTGGCTCGGAGCTGCACTGGCTGAGCAGTGGAAGACCACGCTAACTCCGTAGACCCTGCTTTTTAACCAGAGGGGCGGTACTTTCTATGTGGATGCAGCTACCCCCCTACCCCCTGTGTTTGCTCAAGTTCTGACTCTGTTTCTAGTTTCTCTGAGCTAATGAATTAATGATGTACCAAGAGGTGTATAGATACCAATTTTCTTTTGCCATCTATGATATGAATTGCTCTGTTTCTGTGCTGTTTGTATATTTCCTGTCAACTCAGCAGGGCACGTGGCCCTACATCAAAAGCCACATAAGTGATAAAGAATGCTTTTCTGTTCAGGAGGGACCACCATGGAATATAGGAAAATTGCTTGGATATTTTAAGAAGTTTCTTCCATAGAAACAATACAAACTGGCATGGCTATATATTTGTTTGTTCAAACTTTTTAAAAAAAAATAGAAGATTCTTTCCCCCCTACTTCGAGACCTGCCCCACTGTTTGTTGGAGCATACACAAGGAGGAGGTGGGAACAGGCTGTTGGGTAGCAGCTGGCTCAGCATTTAAGCTCCAAGACCCACCTTATTTTCTCGGCATTTCTTTCCTTCCTCTCTACCACTCCTTCTTGGAAAGGTCCTTTGTTTTTCTATCAGCTGATACCAACTGAGTGTCCTGGACTTAGCATTTATTGGGGTGGGCGGTTAGTAGCCAAGTCCCTGTCACAGAGCTGGGCATGTAAGTGGGAATGTGAGAAACAGGGTGTTAGTGCATAAGTGTTAGCAGCAAGAGCCACAGCAAAACATTGGGAATCCCAGGGACAAGCTCATGAGCAGTGTTCCTTGTTTGAAAATTGAAAGATGAAAGTTTTATTCTAATGCAGAGCCTCTTGCATGTCCTCTTAGTTAAGCTCACTACATAGTGGGGCATGTTCTGATTTCAAGGAACAACATTGAAATAATGGGGGGTCAAAGACTGTGTTGACTTTGTTAAAAGTTGCCAAGCCTAGTAAGGGGCAAAGCCAACATTTGAACTTGGGTGTTTCTTAAGCCTGAACTACTGCTCTCAGATAGGGTTTCATCCAGTGGAGATGGGAGAATGTTTTCAGGCAGAAGGCTTCATGCCAAGACCCTGTACCTAAGCTATCACCTGGCACACTCCATGCAGCATTTGCTGCCAGCCTTCCATTAACCAACCACCTTTTACCCTTGACTCCCCGGTCACAGTGTGATTCAATTTGCTTCAATGTGAGTGGCACTGTTGGCTATTGGTAATTTGGGGGTCGATGTGGTCCCAGCTGTGGAGCTGCTTGGTCCCCACTCTGAGGGCATCTGAGCAGTCCAAGAGAGTAGCCTGGCCATCACCTGCCTGCTGCCGATACTGCTGCCTTATGCCTCCCGTGGACATCTCGTCCTTTACCTTCCTGGCCAGCCAAAGCAGGATACCTGCTTAACACCCAGGGGGAAAAGAAGATGACTGCTTCCCATGCTGTTCCTCCCTGCCTTTACAGGATGGCTCATGTGTCACATGTTTCTCAGTTCTGTAGCCTGCATGCCCTGTTCCTTTGAAGAAACTAGACTCACTAGATAGTGCTCATGCTCATGTCAGAGTCACCTAGCTGCAGAGCCATTCCGTTGAAAACCTGTTAGAGTAAGTCCCAAAGGTCAGCTCTGTGTTTCTGCCAACTACAGTGGTTCTCAAGAGTGCTTCTTGGTGTCCCAGATCACAAAGTGAGCGGACTTCACTTTTATTTTAGTTTTAGCAAACAAAAAGTTATTCTAGCAAATGTGTAAGATTTCCACATAGATTAGAACTTTAAAGTACAGGAAAGATTGCTTAACTCAGTCCACTTATGTTTCATTGAGAACCGGGTTGGGCACACAGAGCTGAATATGCAGAGTCTGTGTTCTTGGGGATCACCAAACTGCTGTTAAGTTTCCCAGTAGGTTGTCTGTAGCTGGGGCCTCTGCTCTAGAAAATAAGCTGGGCCCTACAAAGGCCACTCAGAGGAAAGAATGATTAACTCTGAGGCTGAGGGAATTGAAGAAAACTTCACAGAGAAGGTGTCACTGAACCAAGCAGAGGAAGGCTAAGAGTTTCCAGAGATGAGGGTGTTTGGGGGACTGTGGGGCAGGCAGTGGGAGATGGGAGGAGACCAATAGGGAGGTCTAGCCTCTCCCCACCAAGGGCTGCTCACCTGCGACGCTGGGGAGTTCGTTCAGGTAGTTCAGACGTGCACTCTGGGACGATCTCTCCAGCTAGTTTTTAGAGAATGGATTAATAAGAAGGAGGCCAGGCTGGAGGTAGAGGGACTTCTCCTGTATGGAGAAGAGGAGAGTGGACCAGGGACAAGTCTGGGGCCTCACTCTTTGGCTCTTAGCCATTCTTGTCACCCTCGGGTGGCGTTCTCCTCCATTGTATTCTGACTGCTCTGTATGCTTTCTTCCTTTCTGTCTTTAAAGGATGAAGTATGTTTAAAAGTTCTATCTTTATTAAATCTGCAAAATGTATACCAGAACTTTCCAGAAAAGGTTTTCAATAGCAACATTTAAAACTTAGTTTAGTAAAGGTTGGGTTACTCATAGAGTAATGGTAATTAACTGAGAGTGTGCACCAAAATTAACTGTGAATTTTTTGTCATTGCTAAGTTTTAAATACACAAAAGTAAGTACAGAGAACATATTAAACACTCAGATTTGTACGATGCAAAAATGATTATTTTCATTATGGCATAATTCCGTTAAGTTTTTCAAAGTGAAGTAGTCCAATGGTAGAACGTTATTCTGTAGATTGCCTAATTTTTCTACCCACCCTTCTTCCCTATTAGGCAGCCTCCTTGTGTGTCCCTGAGAAAACCAAATCCAATGAAAACTCTCTTCTCCTGTGGCCCCTTTCTTAAGATTATCTAGATGTTTACTCCCTATCAGCCACAAGTTTGTGCTACAGCCTTTGGCACCAATGTGAGCCTTACTGTCTGCAGTTTACGGAAGCCTAAGTCAGTGTAGAGTTGGCCAACAGCTTGGGATGCCCTGGGATACGCACATGACCATATGTGACAGAAGCAAGGGGTGATAAAATATGGGAGTGACTGAGAGTGAGGGAGCCTGTAGGTGGCTCAGTGGTAGTACTCTTGCCTGGTATGTGCAAGGCCATGGGTTTGGTCCCCAGGATTGGGAGGAAAAAGAAAACGAGGGCCTGACTCAAGACAGTGGAACAGGGCCAGAGAAACTGGAAGAGCAGAGAAAAGGTGCCAGCAGATTACAGTTGAGACTCATACCTGTGGAAACAGAACAGAAGAACAAACAGTCATTTGTGACCAGAGGACCAGAATATTGGAAGTTAAACATCTACATCAGGGCATGATTTTGTCTTTCTGGCTAGAGTATCCAAGAGAGAAAAATGTGTTAATTGAAGAGAGGTAAGAGGACAGCTTACCTCTTTGGAAAGCATTTTTCAGCGATGGGAGTATAACATATGTAGCCCCTGCTCAGACAAAGTCCTTTGACCCACTGTTCTGCAGGTAGTAGGTGTGTTTTAGAAGACCCACAGCTTTATAGCTTGGCGTGATTCCAGTTACACAGTGGAAGATGAACCCATGCAGCTAAAACAGACATGTGGCCTGTAGATTTATGGAATATGCATGTTGGAATCCCAAGTATGCCATATTAGAGCTCTCCCTCAGATTTTGTGTCATCAGCCATACCAACAGTAGTGGCACCCACACTGCTTTCAGTCCCTGTCCTCCATCTGCCCCTTTTCTCTAGTTTAACTTCTGCCTGGCACCTGTGATTGAGTTGCAAGAGACAGCAGCATGGTACGAGGACTAGCTTGCAGTGTTAGAAATTATTTTGAAATATTTCATTCACCATTGATTTCTCAAAAAGCCATTGACTGTTGTTTAAGCTGCAGGGATTTATTAGCTCCTGGGCAGGATGAAGGAATGCACGAGCATTCTCCATGCATTCAGCACTCCTGCTTTCCTACTCAGGTCCTGTGTAAAGTTTCCTGCCTGAGTCTCTTTGTATGTTCAGTTGTCCTGAGAGGTTGTCCCACTCCACCCAGAAGTCTCGTCCCCCATCAGCAACAGAAAAGTAATGCTTTATTTGCAGGTGCCAGAGGCTTGTGGAGGCACAGCCAGGCCCTGCAGATGCCACTTCTGTACTGTGGACCATCTTCACCTTCGTAGGGAGATGGAGCAGTGTAGGTGTGCTTGGGTGAATGCATGGTTCAGTGGGCAGGAAGACGCATGCATGTGTGGCCCTGGACCGGTATTGCTGAAAAGCCTATACTTGCTGACATTGCATCATCCCAGCAGAGCAGAAAAAGACCTGAGCCTCTCCAACTATGTCCAGTCGCCATGACTAATTCATGAGCTACATGTGCTCCCCTGCAGCCGTTTTCTTCATTTTTGCCCTGGTGGCCTTTCTGATTTGATTACTGAATAGGCCTCTTCTTTTTAATCTGTCATTCCTTGCAATAAGCAGAGGGCTTAAAGTTGACATTGCCAGTGCCCATCCTGCTGTGTCCCATGTTAGTCACCCCTGAGGCATCAGGAATGGGTCTGCCACATGGAAGGTGGACATGCTTCCCTTTCCCCTATGAGACGCCCTCTGGGACCCTGGGTGACTGCTTCTCAAGGGTGGGTCCTGCACAGGGCGTGAGGGAGAAAGCCTGAGTAGCAACCTCAGAGACACCAGTGATCTTTCCTGGCATTTCCCAGTCTTTGCTAAGTTCTTTTTCATTCATAACATCTGGCCTGTCTCCTAAAGCTATTTCCATTACCATGTTTTTAATTTAAATAAATTAAAATTAAGATTGGGGATGATTTCTCAGCTTAGGCATGGTGGAATTAGAACTTCTTCTCAGGAGTGTGGCAGTGCAGGACTGATGAGTGTGAGCCAGGGCATTGGGTACCATTACTTTTCTGTGTGTACTGAGTGAGGCCTGGATTTTTTTCTTAAGGACAACAGAATAGCTTCATTCTACATTTTTAAATCTCTAGGTAGATCAATCCCATGGTCAGTCAACTTCAGTGTAGAAGTTGTCTTAGAATAACATTGATTCCCCCAGATCTTGTAGCAGGTACCAGAGCTCCTGGGAGTTCAGCTTCTGGGCAGGATGAAGTCTGGATGGTATATCCATTGGTCACATGGCCCCACAGGCCGCAAAGTACATCAGTGATAGAGCTGAGGGCACTGTGTAGAAGGCTTGAAGCAGTCTCAAAAATGAGTGCCCTTGTCCTTCCTTTGTCATAGAGGAAGCTGAGGCTTAGAGTGTCTGTGTGACTTGCCAAGGGTCAAAACTTTGAATCGGATCCTGGGCTGTATGAGGCCAAAGCCCTTTGCACTGTGTCATGCTGTCTCCCCAGAGTGCTGGTCCGAGCAGGGAAGAGGATTTGTGTCCCCCGCTGAGCTCCTCTGCTTGTGTCCATGTGTTTAAAGGAAACTCAACAAGGGAAGCAAGTGGAGGGCACATGTTCTTTCTGAAGTTCATGTCCAGGCATCTGGAAGCTGGGGTTGCTGTGGCATCCCAGAGGACAGGTACCTCCTGCCTTTCACTGTCAGCTACCAGATAAAGAGAGAGTAAGGTCAGAGCGTGCCCTTTCCCAACTCAGATGTGGCCCAAAGCTGTCCTACATGGCAGGCTTCCTGAGAGTCATAAGGCACACCTACTAGTCTCTTCATCTCCACTCCTTTATGATGCTAAGCCCACATCAGAATTAAAGGAAATGCTGTTGACAATTATAAAATGCTAAATACAGCTCAGTACATTTAAAAATGAACAATGGTAGAAGCCTTGAAAATTTTTTCTTTGATGTGAATGGAGTCTTTGGCATTTGGAAATACAATAAGATGAATTAATTGCTACTCATTAGGCGGCAAGTCAGAAGAAGTATGAATGTGCCTTCTCTCCTCCACATTAGCTGCTGCCTGACCAGAAAAGCTCTCTTTTGTATTTACTCCTGCCTTCTCTAATAATAAGCAAATGAGAGGTCATGGCTAGAAAAAATTCAAGCGCCCTTCATCCTTTCTCCAAAACCATCATATAGTTGGGTGATGTTTATCCATTCAAGGGATCTGGCTAATAATTACAGAGATTATGTGAATTCAGATAGTACAGGATTAGAAACAACATCTGCAAAATTACTTCTCAGGGAGATATTTTATGTTTTGTTTTTCTCTGAAAAAGTAATCTTTAAGCCAATGCTATCTTTTCAGCCATGCATCATATTTTTATATTGATGCAGGAGGTATGTTTTGGAGGAAAACATGAATAGCTATCAAAGAGTTTTTGAATCCATGGTCTTTTTTAACTTTATGTTTTTGCTGATATATTGGAAAACATCCTTATGAATAAGTTAAATTGGAATCCAGCTTCTGGAATGATAGCACTTTAATAAACTGGATTATGTTGATTTTTGTGTGCTGTTCATCGACATTCTGTGTATGGCCGCTATGATGTGTTGTATTTGCAAGCATGTGACCTTTGTATGTTACCTTTATAATTTGCCTGTGGTTAATGCCTAACAAGTAAGAGATGATTGATTTCACAGAATAATTAAAAGCCTGGGAAGCGGGGGGGAGAAAGGATAAGAACCATATGATATCCGGAGTCTGATCCTTAAGATACTCTGGAGTTCTGAAAGCACCCTGTTCCTTCCATGTGTCTTTGTGCTGGTACTGTCTTACAGATATTTTCCAGACATTGTGTCCATTTCAGTCATAAAGAGAAGGCAGTTAGCAGAACGGAGTTGTAGCAGCGTCCTTGCCTTGCTTCATGAAATATAAAAGCCTGTTTACTTAGTAACAATAGCAATTTGAAAGGCTCCAGGCTGAGGAGTTTATGCCTGACACAGCCTGCTGGACCGCACGGCCAGGGCAGTGAGGCTGTTGATGGTTTGGTGTGTCAGAAATTGGATTGTGAGGAAAACAGAGTAGGTAATAAGACATGCACCTCGAGTCAGAGCGCTTTGTCTGCCCGCATCCTCGTGTCTGTAGGACCATTTGTTCTCAGCACCCATCCCTCCTCCTCTGGGGTCCACAGTCACAGGACTCACAATTCCTCCTCCATACATATTTTCCTTATTGCAGGTCAAGGGCTCAAGTTGGGGTTCAGTTAGAACAGGGAGACTTGCCCTCTCTCCCTGTCACCTACCTCATCCCCAAATACTCGGCTCTTTGTGGCTTCATTCCTTCTAGTCTTAGAGATAGAGGGACTTAAAGTCAGTGAGAAGGAGGCAGTGTAAACTTGTCCAAGCTTTTTTCTAGAACATATTTTTCGTCTGCTGCTCTTATGTCTGTGTACCTTACACCTCCTTTTTCTCCTGTAATATAAGACGTTGTACAGCATAACTCAATATTGACTTAATAGCAGTTTTTCAAGATAAAGCAACGTGCTCATCCTTTGTAAATTTCACCCACATCTCAGAAATGTTGGTGAGACTAAATCTTAAAATTAAATTGGTGTACAAGGATAGTACATGTTTTTAGTTGTGTTTAAGCTTCACTATTGGCTAGATTGGCCCCCAGCCCTTTAGCGTGGGGATAAGAGGAGAAAATGGAGTAGAATGTGTGAAAGGCCAGGATAGCAGACCAGAGTGACACAGAGAAGCAATTTACTCAGGTCTGACACTTACAGTTATAATTTTTCCAAACCCAGGCATATATCTCTGGGCTGAAAGTGACAATTGAGAGATCTGTCCATTGAAATCTCTTAACTCTGCATCCTTTCTAACTCCCATTTCAGGATAAGTGGGTCTGCGGCCACGCTCTCAGTTCTGATTTCCAGATAATCCTGGTGGTGCTTATTATCTACCTTCAAGGTTGCTTTAGATTTCAAACAACAAAAAAATATTAATCTTCTTAATGTTCACATGTATATCATAGATGAAGAGGCCACACTATATAATTAAGTGAATAGAGTAGTTCCTCTACAAAAGGTGAGAAATCATTGGTATAGACATTTTAGTCCATTTGCAGAAAATTACCTATTCTCAGATAGGTAGGTCAAGTGCAGAAAGAACCACTACTTGAGATAAAATTTTCTTTCCACACTCAGCTTTGTCTTTTATCAGGACAGGCAGCTAAGAGCTGCCCACATTTTAAACATCCTGCTGTCTTCCCACTAGTAATTTCCTTGGCTATATATTAAGACGCTTTTGTTTTATAAAAGACCTCACCCTTGTTGCTACAAATACTTTTAAAACTGAAAGGACATTAGAGAATATGCTGTGACTCCTTATTTGGCAGATGAAGGAAATTAGAGGGTGGTGAAACTCGCGCACAGTAACACAGAACATGCGTGTCAGACAGGGCAGGTTGGAGCCCAGTTCTCGCACCTCCCCAGCAGGTGTACCACTTGCCTTCTTAGACACAGTTGACACCGTGGAAGCATTTGATTTGCCCTTCTACTTTCTTTGAACTCTTGTTTTCATTTAGGTACCTAGTTAAATGCTGGGTAATAAGAGTCAAACATTAAAAGAAAAAGATCATGTTCTGAGGCTATGTGACATAGAAAACAAGATAATTACTTTTCTCTTTTCCCACATTAGCTGATATCTCTGTTCCAAACAGAAATATCAAGCTTTTGTGAAATTTCGAGGAACTTTTCAATAAGCCTGGCAAAGCGAGACATTCCAGAAAACACTGAATAGAAAATAGGTGATGGAAATGCAGGGAACTCTTTTTCCATTTGGAGCTGGACTTTGGATTTGAGAGTTGCCCCGCCTCCACATGCCCAGCAGATTTTGTACTTGAAGCAGAATCTCCTGTCATCAGCGTTGCATAATCCAGAAAGCGCAGGTCTGTGAGAGGCCCTGCCACATTCTTCTGGAACAGACCCAAGCACATGAGCTCTTTCATAGTTATCCTTCAGAATTCACAGCACCAGGCAGGCCAGAAGTCTGCTAGGTCCCCTAGCCCGGGCCCCAGAGAAGTTGTAAGGCTTTTGCATGCTGAGGAAGGCACCTGTGGTCACACCTATGCCATTACCTCAGTTTCAGAAATGGCTTCGAGAGAGTTTATAATCTCTTGTAAGTGGCTTCAGGGCTTGAGTCCAGCAAGACTGGTCCAAAGAGAAGCTAAGTTTGTATTGGTGTCAGGGTATCCCTGATCACTGATGTAGCAAATGTGACCAGAGCTGTGTTTTCTGTCTCTCTAAGAAGATGGGCTGAGCAAGGGCCAGGGGAAGCCACAGGACCATCCTGGAGTGGACTGACTGGCACTCAACACCTACATTCGCAGGGCTTGCTTCAGCTTCAGGGCATGTCACACTCTGAATGGTTTATCATCAGATCCTGTCTACCTCAAGAGTTACCTTCCTTTTCCCTGGCCTCTTCATTTGAAATGTTTCAGGTTTTTTGTCATTGTTTTAATGTTACCTGAGGAAACTAGCTGCAGATTAGAGCGTTTAACAGGTTAGCAAATGAAGCCTCACCTGGAAAAATATTATCTGATAAGGAGATAACAGGTGGCACTGAGTCACCTGGGGCCATTCCCTCCAGGACCACCATCCCAAGTCCTTCAGCCCCAGCATGGGACATTACAGATGGTCATGGCAACTGTGTGTGCTGTACTTGAGGCCATCAGTTTTTCAGTGGTGAGAGCCATGGAAGTGTACAAAGTAACAGTTTATGCAAGCCTCCAGTCAGCTGTGCTCCTCCTCTTCTCTTTCTCCTTCCTGTGCGCGTGCGCGCCTGTGTGTGCATGCGCACGTGTGGGGGGGGCGCTAGGTTTTCAAGGATTAACAAAAGCCTCTGGAGAAAGTCACATGGTGGTCCTGGCAAGTTACGGGCCAAAGTGGTGCCCACACCTTGGAACTGAACCGAATGGGTCTTTCTCAGACGCCCCAGCGTTGTTTTGCAGGCTGAGATTGTTGTGCATTCCTCTTGGCCTTGCCTTTGGCACCTCAGCCTGTTTATTCCTCACCTGTGGTTGGCTCTGTAAACATGGAGGCTGCCACTCAGCTGGGGTCCAGGGCCTGAGCCTGCAGCCGCCGTCCTATGAGCTCTGATGGCAGCTATGGAGAGCTCTCCATTATTCCAATGTAGTTGTTTGTTCTGACTTTGATGGTGTCTGCACCTAGAGCAAACACCATTGCCCTGCATCCAGGTCTCTTCACACGCCGACCCCACACAGCTCTGCCTGCACTAGCAGGACCCGCCACATGCTGGGGTCTCACTGTGGCTCCATCAGACCTGGGGCAGCCATCGGGCCAGCTCAAAGGAGTTTTTAGCTGTGGTTGTTATTGGGTGAGCTTGGTAATTGGCTTTCTAAATGGCCGTGTAGAGCACACATTCCTAAAATGTGAAGAAAAAGAAGAAAAAAGTTATTCCTCTAAATTTTATTGTGCCCAAGAATTGTGTTTGTATACATATGTATTTTTTTTAACTGAAGAAGAAAAGTAATCCTTTTATATGCAATCTTTTTAACAAATTGTTTATTATTGTATCCAGGTAACAAGCATGGTAAGTATTTTCATTAAACTGAGTATTCTGTATTTTAGCTGTGCTTGGCAGACTTTTTTGGCTAGCTTTGTGTTACTAGTCTTGGCTTTTCTAGAAAAGACCCATTTAGCAAAAGGAGAAACCACCTACCTGTGTCATCCCTATGCCCTTGGCTTTTTTTAAGAAGCCTTGTAGCCTCAGACCCGTGGCGGTGATACTCGAGAACGCATGCGCCCGCCAGCATGCTGCTTGGCCCATCCCCCACCTGCCCGCTGCTTCTGAGCTGCCCCCGCCAGGTGTCTGCCAGGGCTTCCGGACAGCCGGAGCACGCTCAGATAGAGCTCCACACACTCTGTCCCCAGTCCATAAACATATCTCTCCCTCCTCTAGCATGGCCTCACCCAGCCCATTCTCCTAGTGTGTTAAGTAATTAGAGAGCTCTTCTGGAAGCTGAAAATATAAATTCATTGTCTGCTCTTCTCAGAGGCTTCCCCATTCTGTTGGAAAATGGAATAAGATAAACAAAAACAAAAAAACCTTGCCACTGGGTGTTCTTAGCAAATGTTCAGAGTTATGGTAGGTTGAGTATGTTTTAGCCTTCTGGCCGTGTTTATTTACCCATGCATGTTTGCTTTTTCGGCCTCTCTTGTGGCTCTGTATTTTAGTCCATGTGCTCGTGGCTGTGGCTGTTTATCCTGCCTGGTAGCCATGCGTTCTGTATTAAGTCAGTGTGTCACTGTCGCCTTCAAGGATCAGACTGCAAAGGACAAGGCCCTGCAGCACATGGCCGCCATGTCGTCAGCCCAAATCGTCTCTGCCACTGCCATTCACAACAAGCTGGGGCTGCCTGGGATCCCACGCCCCACCTTCCCAGGGGCGCCGGGGGTGAGTAGGAAGCAGACCCAGGACTGATGGCTGGGTAGGGTGTGGGGCTGGCTGCCGGGCAGCATCAAGCCCTCTACCTGGCACTTCCTGTCAGTTGGGTCAGGTGTGTATAAGGTTAGAACGAAAAGAAGGGAGAGAAAAGAGGGGGAAGAGGAAGGGAATAGGGAATCCTTAGTCCCTAAAGACAGGGAATTAAGCATAACTTTTCTTATTCCCTTTTGGATTGTAACCTCCTTATGCTCTTTTAACCTTTGTTTTTCCTGCATGCTTAGGTCACTTCATAGCAATTAGCCCCTAAAGAGACAAAGCATTCTATTAGTATCTTCATTTTGCCATATGCCAAGGGCTAAGAAGCATTATATTAAATCCCTTTTAATCCTCACAGTCATCTTAAATGTCTTCTACTGTTGTTGCCATTTTACAGATGAAAGAACTGAGGTTGCTTAGGGGTGAAACAGGAGCTTGGGCGGCTTGACCGTAGGCAGACTTATAGTGATGTCAGGATTTAGCTCCAGCGCTGTGACTGACTGAAAGCTGCCATTTCCCCTTTGTCTCAGCCAGCCTGTCTGGTGGGAAACAGCAGTGGGGACCAAAGGCCTCAGGGGCACTCATAGCAAATGGAGGCTTGCATTGCTTCTCTGAACTCCCAGCCCTCTTGTTCTGGTTTGTGTCCCCTGTACCCCTGGACCTTGGGTGTTGCGAACTGCCAAAGCAAAAT
The DNA here is from genome assembly GCF_000247695.1 of Heterocephalus glaber. The sequence continues at coordinate 4,879,299 of NW_004624766.1, forward strand.
ATTATTCAGAAAGTACTTCGGAGTGGAGGGAGAGGAGGAAGAGAGGTGTGTACTTAGATGAAGCATCCCCTACCACGCACCCATTCCCTGTTAGGTGGGATGAGGACTGAAAAGCAGCTGCCTGGTCTCCTGCCTTGGGAGGATTTTCAGAGCAGAGGGGCTAAGGAGAGCCCTGGGTTGCCAGGCCAAGGGTAGGTTGTGATCTTGTGCACAGTGTGTGGTGACCATATCTGTGATTAGGGAAGATGCTGCTGCACCTGGTCGGAAATGGGAACCTGCTATCCTTCAGCAGGGGTTGCAGTGTGTACATGTCCTGAACTGTGCTTAACATATTGTTGCTTTTGCCTTCCAGTTTTGGCCTGGAATGATACAAACAGGGCAGCCAGGATCCTCACAAGAGTAAGTCTGAGGCTGATCACAGCCCACCCTGGGGGAAAGTCCTCCTTGCACCAAACTGTCAGGGCTTGGAAGAAAAAGGAGGGTTAAACAGATTCCTTCAGCAGCCCACCCCATAGTCTCCTGAGGCCAGTAGCAAGAAAGAGACTGACCTCTCAGATCCAGGAGAGGTGTGAGTGCCTCACTCCCACCTTAGCTATTGATGGTAATCCTGGGAAAAAAGGTCCCTGTCCCTTTGTGGCTTTGGAGGGCAGAGCCTGGGCTCTTCCTCACCTGACAGAGGGCAGCAGAGTGAATCCTATAGTCCTTTCCATTCTGGCTTTCCCTGTGTTAGGGGTGGCCAGTAGGAATGTCTGCAAATACTTTGGGCCAAGGGAAGCAGGCTCAGGTCCCCAGAAGAGAAAAGCAGTTCAGGAATAAAAGCAGAAAGGAAATCCTGGCTATCTATTCAAAGAACTTAAATGCCCCAGTGCAGGAGAGCCTGAAGCATGTTCTAGACCTTGCTTGGACAAAGTGTCTGCTGACCTCATTCTCTGCGGGTATGAAAAGAGGTTCAGAGGCAGATGTCACCGCTATGAAAGTCAGGCTGACGTCTGGTCCTCCTTGACCTGTACCTGGCATGAGGTGTGGGGGCTTGGTCCCCAGCAGCCTGCTGGGCTCTCTCAGTTGGAGAGAGCGACCACTTCTGTCCACAGAGCCCTCCCTGGGATGTGTCTCCCCTTGTAGGCAGGGAACAGTGCAATGAGGGATCCCCCTTGGGAGGCCAGGGCAGGCCTAGATCTTGCCTGCCCATCCATGATTTATGACTCTTGTCACCTGTTTGTCCCTAGTGTCAAGCCCTTTGTGCAGCAGGCCTACCCCATCCAGCCCGCGGTCACGGCCCCCATTCCAGGTGAGTCCTCCTAGCTTTCTTTTGGTGGGAGGTGAGTGGCCCCCATAGCTGACAGCCAGGCCTGTTTGGTTTCCAAAGTGTGAGATGCTGTCTTTGCTACAACTACACATCTCTCGCTTGGGAATCATAGCTACCCCTTCCACTCCTGCTCTCCTGAAGGGTGGCAGTAGCCTGGAGCTCAGGAAGGCCACAAGGGTGTCCTCCCACACTAGGCCTAGGTCCCCTTACTCATCTCCCAAGCGCTCTTCAGAAGGGTTTGTAGAGAAACAGGAAGGCAGATTATTTTCATTAGGGACAGTGGTCACACTTAGAAGGGGAAGTTGCGGTTGCTTTCTCAACTGAATTAGGCAATCTTGAGTCGTGAGCACAGATGTGGTTGTACTCTCCTTTACTTAGATAAGTAGATTCCCCTTCTAGGGCCCTTTCTGCAAAGGAGCACTTAGATGGAAGCCCAAAATAGAAATCAGGCGTCTGGTGGACCCACCTGCCTCCTGCCCCACCAGACACCCGCACCCCCACCATACCACGTATGCATGGTCACTCAGGTGACCTGCTTGGAGTCCACTGCTGTCCACTGTGGAGGCCCCAAATGAAAAATATCCTCACAGGTTGCACTCTGCTCCCAAGGTCTGGAGCCTTCCGTGAAAATATTGTATAGTTCTGGTGACTACAGTCATAAGGTGGACAAGTACAAGAAGCTCATGGCATGCTTCATCTCACAGGCCTTTGGAAGCTTCCCTCTGCCTCTTCAACCATTCTCAGCTTGGTCCTTCACTGGGCTCCTTTGACCAGGATTAAATGTCCTCCCACTACTGCCCTTAAGCTTGGCTGCACTTGGCTTCATGAGGAGCTTGTGCACCGCGCTTGTCCAGCCGGACCCTGTCTCAGGAAGCCTCGGCCAGAGGTCACCACTGCCTGGCCGGTTCCTCCTTAGATGCTTCTGGAGGGGCTCTTGGCCTTCCCTTTGAGATCATCCGTTTCAGGCCACCCTGCCCCAGCCCTGGCCCAAGGCCTGGGGGTGACAGTGGCCAGATGTAAAGGTGACATTGGTTTTTCAGGGTTTGAGCCTCCGTCCGCCCCAGCTCCCTCTGTCCCTGCCTGGCAGGGCCGCTCCATTGGCACAACCAAGCTTCGCCTGGTGGAATTCTCAGCTTTCCTCGAACAGCAGCGAGACCCAGACTCGGTGAGTGTGCCCAGCGATGTGTGCTCATCCAGGATTTCTTTCCTGCTTCTGCTTACCTTGTCATGGCCCCCATCTTTCATCCGTACCCTGCCCTGGTTTCCTGACAGAGCCCCATGTGGAAGCAGACTGGGGCAGCCGAGCAGCCTCTGTGCTGGGAGAAGGAAGGGCATTCCTCCCAGCGAGTGTGGAGAGCCTCGGGGCTGCTGGGGCATTGCGGCTCACAGCACGCACTCCAGGGAGGGCTTAGGCCAGAGGGAGGCCCTCGATCCACTGTTGCCCAGCAGTGCAAGGCCTTGGGTTCCATCCCCAGCACTGCAAGAAAACAAATTAATAGCAGGTAACATTGATTGAGTCTTCCTCTGTGGCTGGTCCTGTGCAAGAGTATTCAGATATCTGATCCCATTTTTATGGATCACAGAAAACCTGTGAGCATAGCTACATCTGATGGACGAGGAAATGGACAGGTTAATAATTTTCCCCAAGTCACATGTTTAAATCTAATGGATTGAAGATTCAGACTTAAATCTTTAAAACTCGAAAGCCTAAACAATCAGCTATTAATTCTGTTCTGCTTTTCCAAATCTGTGTTTTCTCAAAATAGCAAGTTGTTATCTTAAGGCGAAGTAACAAAGTGGTACTTTAACAGCTTAACATAGAATGCAAAGCGTTATAATATCATAAATACCACTAACACTGGCATCTGGACTCTTATTTGTCATTTTCTTCTTTCCCTTCTCCCCCACCCCATCTTGTACTTATTGTCCCATACATATGTGATTCTCCCTTCCTTCCCACCCCATAAGCCCCGTACCCTTTCTTCACACCCACTCCTTGGCTGTGCATGTGAGCATTGCATCTGTGTGTGGGTGAGCCCAAGGAGAAGATCGGAGGAATCATGAGTTTGTCTCTGGGATCCTCACCAGCTCCTTTCCGCATTCCTCCTTTCCCCATCCTGCCCATCGCAGGTTATGAACGGCACAGAGGTCCCAGCTTTGCTGTGTGTTGCCAGCCTTCCTGTCATCTCGCTATCAGGAGAAGGTGTCGTGTACATGTTCACAGCCTGTTGGAAATAAACGAGATACCGAGCAAGTGGAGGTCACCTCTGCGGGGGCTTTGCACTCCGGCTCTGTGGGAGGCCTCCTGTGGGGGTGATGGAGGAGAGGCCTGGCTGGAAGGGCTTCACCAGCCATCACTGCAGTGGAGAGAGGGCGCCCATGCATGGCCCACAGACCTCCCTGCCTGGCAGTTGTGACCTCGGGTAGCCAGTGGGAAACAAGAGCTGATTCTGAGTCAGTGGTAAACAAAGAAAATGATGTAAAGTATGTCACTGGGCCCGTCAGGGCAGGCACAGGGAAATGAAGTTGTTGAGACCAAGGGGCATCAGCTGCCTCCGGTAGCTGACTGCTCTTACAAGGGAGCCATGCTGGCGGGTTAGGATTTGTATATGCAGGGGTGAACACTAAAAGAGCCTTCGGGTTTGTGGCCTTCCTGTTCTGAGAAATGGGCTCTTTGGTGGAGGCTGCAAGTCCTGTTTGTAGAGCACTTCATTGTTTACAGAGCACTTTGTTGATTATTCCACTGTGTCCTCAGAGTGCACCGTGAGATAGGTTCTGCTTTGCTCATTTTACAAATGAAGAAACTGAGGCCCAGGTACCCTGAGTTACACTCAGGATATTTACCTCGTAAACAGAGGAGTCTGGAGTCTAAATCTTCCTTCTTTCTGTCTTTCTTTCCCTTATCTTTTTCTTTTCCTTTGTCCTTCCTCTCTCTCTCCCTCTTTTCCTTCTCCCTGAGGACTGGACTCAGCACTATAATACACACTAGACTAGCACTCCAGTCCCAAACCTTCTATTTCATTGTACTCTTTTCTCTGCTGTTAAACACTGCTTCCCAGTTGCCAAGTTCTCTTGAATTGCTTGTTCTGTCTCTGTGAAGGCAAACCTCTCCCTCTGAATGTGGCCCCTTTACAGGGACGCACCTTCAAGGTGCTGGGAGACAACCCCCCTCCCCCCAGATTATTTTTATTGCCCTGGTTTAAAAACGGGACTGTTTTATCACCAACTGTAGTAGCCCCCTTACAGTTGCTGTGGTCTCTGGTTATGGATCTGTCAGAGACCGCAATGCTGCTCTTTTGTTCCTATTTTTTGTTGGGCTTAACATTTTGAGTCAGTGGCAGATTCAGTCCATTTTGTAAACATTTACGTGCTTGTGTGCAGGTGACAGGGGCTGGGGAGAAGAGGGCCCTGCTCTGCCCCAGCAGAATGTGACATCCACAGAGAGGGAGACAGGAAATCCCTGTGGTGTGGGCGACTGTTAGGAAGGAGGAGTACCGAGTGCTGTGAACATGAGGCAGTGGTCAGGGCAGGCTTGCTGGGAGGAGTAAAGGACAGGGAAGGTAAGGCCGATGAACATTCCACAGCAGTGAAACCAGAGTGTCTGGAGCAACAAATGAAATGGTGAGTATTTGTTTAGCAAAGCCAGACCTACCAGAGTCCCAGAGTAGAGTCTAGAGATACTTTTCAATGCTCCAGTGGCACAATCGGTTAGCGGGTGGTACTTATACAGAGATACATTTCACGTGTGTCAGGAAGACAGCTCTGTAATCTGAATGATCTCACTGATTCGGCCTTTTACTATTGAAATCAAAGCAGGGCTCCATAGACTGGACCCCAACACTTGAGTTAGAGGGCCCTAAAATGAAAATCAGCACCCATGGGCCCTTTGAGGAAGTAACGATTCTATTTTAAGGGTGCTCATTTGGGAATTGAGCGACACGGGAACCTTTTGAACAACCAGCCTCTGCTTCAGATGTTAGGAATTCAGCAAAGGAAACGAAATTCTTCCTCTCAGGGAGCTCACACTTTTGGAGAAGACAAAGCAACCACCACACAAATATAAATATACATATACTTAACTACATAGGTATTATGGTCCCTCAGTGTCTGTGGGCCACAGGAAATGCATGGGTGTTCAAGTCCCTTATGTGCAGTGGAGTAGTAACTGTGCTTTTCTTCCTCCATACATTAAATCATCTCTATGAGGTATGACAGAAAAATACAGCAAGTGCTTAAATTTTTTAAAAAATGTATTACAGTAAAAGAGACATTGTCATTAACTCATAATATTCCCCCTCACCTTAAATACATTTATCCCATTGTTCTTGCCACTTTCTGAAGCAGTTTCAGAAGTTCCCTTTTGTGAGTCTCTTTAGTTACATTGTCGTGGTTCTCTTGATGTTCTGAATCAATTCAAAAAGTTAACGATTCATGGTTATTTCGACTTGAAGGAAGAGCCAGAAATCTCATGGCGCCATATCCAGTGAGTAATGTGGATGAGGACACAGCATAATGTTTTTATAAGTGTGCCTCATTTTTTATCACATCTTGTAATCATACTCATGTAAGAGGACTTCCTGAGAGGAGTGTTTTGAGGGGCATTACTGGCAATGTGTCTTTTACTGTAATAAATGTTTAAAAATGTAAATGTTCACCATATTTTGATCAAACCTCATATATGACTTATAATACCTAATATATCTAAATGCTATGTAAGTAGTTATTCTACTATATTGTTCAGGGAATTATAACAAACAAAAGTCTGTACATGCATAGTATAGAGGCAACCAGGGTGGGGGTACTTTTGATCCACAGTTAATTAAATGGAAGACAACCAATAGATAGAATCCATGGAGAGAGTCTGTGGATTCAGAGGGCTAGCTCACTACAGTATGCCAAGGGATGCTTAGTGCTGCTATGGAATAACAACCCTTCACAAGTGAAAGAAAGTTACTTGCCCCTTAAATTAAAAATGTATAATTTCAGAAAATAGTTACACCTCTAATATATATGTTAATGTTTCTGACTTGTATTATGATGTTTAATTAGATCTATCAGATGTTGCCAACCAGTGTTGGCTGTAAAGTTATGTTGCTATAGCCTCAGTCTCGATTTTTTTTTTTTTTTTTGCCATACCAGGAAACAAACTCAGGACCTTGTGCTTGCAAGGCAGGTGCAGCACCATTGAGCTAAGTCCCTGGCTCATCAGTCTCAATTTTTGATATCACTTCTAAAGTTCCTATGTTACGAACACTGGTTTTGCAACTAAACATCAGCAAGCCAAGTGTGTACCAAAGAATACATGGCAGGTTGGAAATAGAATATATATTTGATTTTAGTACCCATGTGAGAATCTAAAGGATGATTTTTGTACTAGAGGAGAAAAAATTGTGATTGACTAATTGAAAGGGGGGAGAATTAACTTAAAATTATTTAAAGCATTTGACAATATCTCAAGCACCTGCCTCTCAAATCACATAACATGCTCTTTACTGGGCAAACACCCAGTGCTGTCACAATAAAGGTGTGGTGGTACTTCAGGAAAAATTTGAAACACGTGGGTGGCTTTTTTGTGTAACTTCCTGAACATTAATCTTACAATTATTTTTCTTCCAACAATGGGCAAGTTAAAGCCACCTAAAATATTCATTGGGTATATTTTAATACACTTGGATATACTGTGGTTAAGATTTAACATCAAACATTAAGCATAATGATTTGATAAAGAAGCCAACAAAATAACCAATAATGAAAGGATCCCTAAACAAATTAAGCTTTGCATTTAAATTATGTAAATCTTTGCTCCATACAGACAAGTGCATACATTTCTACCCCAGTTCTCCATAATGGCTTAGGCTCATTGGAATCATGGGGTCATAAGATATTTTTAGAGCGAGAAGAGAATAGGCAGGACAAACACAAACAAATGAAGTGGCCAGGTGCAATTCGGTCTTTCCGCAGCGATTGCTTTAATCCTTCCCACAGCTCTGTGAGGCAGGGAGTTGAATTCCTTTCTTCGAAGGAGGCTTGGAGAGACTTCTGACTTATACTGTGGCTCCAGCCAGCTTTGACCCCCCGGACACTTTCCCAAAAGGAGAGCAGTGGTGATTGCACACCTTGGTAGCAAGCCCACGTGCCTCCCTTGCCTCCTCCTCAGCCTGGGGCCGCCTCCCTAATACTACCAGCATTTCTGTTTGTACCACTATCTGCTTCATTTATTTATTTTCAAATTTTTATCAGTGCATGTTTGCAATATCATAATGACTATATTCATCACAGGGAGTTGGCACAGGTACATAACACATCTTAATTCTTTCTTCATCCCCTTCCTTTTTTTCCCTCCCCACAAGACTTCACAATTCTGCCACTCCCAGCAGGAGTTCTAGTAGTATTACTAAGGACTGACACTTTTTACCCATTTTCTGTGTGCCAACACCTTGCACTGTCTCGTGTAATTCATATGAGGTGCCATAGTTGCCCATGTGAGACAGGCAGCTGACGTTGGAAATGGAATTCAGATACAGCCAGCTGACTCCATACCCTGAGACTGTGGCCCAAAGGCTGGCTGGTCCATTTGAATCTGAGTAGCCTGTTGTAGCCCAGGGCTGTAAGGGGCTGACAAGACTCATGGGCTCCACGCCCCCTGCTGGCCCAGTGTGCTGTGTGCACCAGGTGCACCATGTGCCCCAGCTTCCCCAACTTGGTGGCTGTTCATTTTGGTAGAAAACCAGCAAGTCAGTCCCTCTGTTACCTTTGGCTCCACTAGAAGCTAAGAGAAAAACAGCAGAGGGTGAAGACAGGAAGGCAGACTCAAAAACAAAGACTGTTTCAGAAGTGGTGAGCAGTGCTTGAAAATACACTCTCTACATGACTTCAGTGTTGTCTGTCAAAGGACTTCAAGTGTGAAGGGCAGGATCCCCCACCCAGGGGTGGGCTATTGAAAAGAACCTGCCCTGAATCGGGGTCCATTTTCTGCAGGCCAGGTTGGGCAGCTGCTGCTTTGTACACACAAAAACTCATCTTGGCAAGCTGTGCCTGCCTGGAGAGTGGTTCTGCTGATAAAGCCTAGCTCTCGCCCCCCCCCCCCCCCGCCCCCAGGCCTGGCGGCTCCTGCAGCCCCCAGCACACAGCCCCTCCTGCTCCAGCCTCGAAGCCGCTGACTGTTCACACTTCCCAGGCACCTGCTGTGTGCTTGATTCCTGCTATGGCCTAGATGCCAGTGTGAGCAGGGCCTGGGAGCAGGGCGGGAGAGCAGGAAAGCTTTACTTATGTAGAAGTCACACAACTGGAGAAGGGAGGGAGAGATGAGATTATTTTCTAGATTTTGAAGAAGTGTTAATTTGCCCCAAAAGAAGGAAAGTTCATGATGCGGTACAGGAGCAAGACCCACCCACCCCTCAGCCCAGGCTCTCCTCCTCAGCATAGAGACTCCTTTATGTAATCATCCCCAGCACTAACAGGCCTAATCGGGAGCACTGTCCACCCAGCATTTAGATGCAGGCTGTCACTGTGTCCAGTCTATAAGCAAAGGCACGGCGGCTCAGGAGCATCAAGTAACTATCAAGAACAACCACCCAGAGTGGTGGCTGTGCCAAGCTTTGGCTCCACTCTGGCCCCTTAATCACTTCTCTCCACTTTTGGAGAAATAAAAGACTTTATTCAGAAGCAAAACAGCTGCCTCTGAAGAATGCCCCTGAAGCCTTCCTGTGGGAGGCTGGATGTTGCAGGGTCCCTCGTATTGACTAGGGTTGGGCCAGGCTTTCATCACAGATTCCTTTTCCATTCCATGGCACTGGGATTCATCTCAGGGCTTGGGGTGAGGAGCGAGAGAAACAGAGTAACTCCACCTGTGCGTTGGAACACATCTTCTGTTTGGCTCCAGGAGCATCCTCCTCTTTTTCAAAGAGGGGCCCATGTTTGAATTCTGCCAGCTGTGTAAGATGTGGGGCAGGTGACTTTGCAGCTCAGCACAGCCTTCCAGTCTGTGAAGTGGGCAGGCTGGGGTCACTTGCACAGCATTACTGTGGGGATCACAGCCCGAGCACTTGGCACAAGTTTCTTGAGCCTGTTGTGTAGCATTATAGTGGGAAACTGAGCCAGCGATATGTACGGCAGCCAGCCTTGGGACAGTGTGCTCCCCAGGTGGTTTGAGCTCTATTGCAATTCAGGTGGAGCCACAGTTTTTAAAAATAAATTATTTTTCTTGTAGGCAATTCATGGGGTCAAAAAGCTACAAGTATAAAAGAGTGGGAGGGGCCAGGGATTTAGCTCAGTGGTTCGGTCGCCTGCCTCACAAGTGCAAGGTCCTGAGTTTGATCCCTGGTACAAAACAAAACAAACAAACAAAACAGTGGGAGGGAGATTCCCCTTCCTTCTAATTCCTGCTCCACCCATTAGAAGGTAACCACTGCTATTACAGCTTCCTTAAGAATTTTTGTAGAGATTTCTTTAACATGAATATATATTCTCCACCCCGCTTCCCTTGAGACTGTGATCCACTCTGGGCTTCAGGGAGAGGTGGCCACAGCAGGTTAGAGGTCAGGGGCAGGAATGGGGAAGGATGCTGCTAGTGCAGGTGATAGGAGAGGGCCACCAAGGCCTCGGGGACTAATGGGCTGCAGGAGGCGAAGGATGAGTGGAATGAGGGCCTCGGAGGCCGAGCGTGCTGATGCAGTCTGAGAGTGACAGAACAGAGCAGGAAGCAGGATTGCTTAGAACTGCCTTGGTGATAATGAAGTTTCTTCTCATTCTCAAAATACAATTGATCTTGGACACAGGGGGACTCAGAGTTTAACTCAGCCCAAGATGCAGTTAATAGATGGCAGGGTTTTCTGAACCATCTGAATCCAGAACTAGTGCCGGAGGAATTTTAGGGGAGTGACAGCAGTTAACATCACAGAGCAGTCCTGTCACTTACAACTACTTTCCCATATATGTGTGAGAACGTAGAGCTGACCCCACTACCTGGGAAAGTGGGAAGGTGGGATGTGTGTTTCACAGATGGACATTTGGACAAACAGGAATGTTGGGACATTGGATTTGGGCTCTTAGAAGAGAATTCCTGATGGTGGCCTGGTCTTGGGTGAGAGCAGTACCTCTGACCAGAGGAAAGTGTAGGGTCTGGCCCCTTATCTTCATTTCTGAGGCACTGAGGGGGTCCCTGGAATATGGGGGCTGGGAGTCAGCAGTTCTGAGCCTAGGAGAGCCCATGTTCTCCCTGCCAGGGAGCAGCAGGCCTCTGGAAACCCTGCTCTGAAGTTTTGCAGATACATCCTGCAGATAATCTCATTCTTTTCCAAGAAGCACTTGGTCAAAGGGGAGCCAAGGGTGATTTAATTATCATATCTTTGTAGCTTCTTCTGAGATTGAAATTCCTGTGTCAGGCTACATGTCTTGACTTGGTTTAGAACCTGGGACCAGAACATCTCAGAGGAAATGCAGTGTAAGTGAGGCCTATTCCCAAGGGCAGGGGGATGGCTGTGGGCGGTGACTGGGATGGAGGAGTAAGATCAGAAGCAAGGGTCAGGTCCGGATTGCAGGAGGACCCTTGCCTGTCTCCTGGGCAGGCCAGAGAAGGGCACATGTTACCAGCAAGCTCCTGAGCCTCAGAGTTGAAGCCATTGCTCCTTCTGAATCTAGACCTGCTGGCTGAGTAGTTCCAGTTTCTGGTTCTTCAAAAAACTGCCTCTTTTGCTCCCCCAGTGCTGGACTTGCATGTGGATTCCTAATAGTAACCTAGCACACCAGCACCAGGGCAGCCCTTGGGAGCCTGCCCAGAACTTACACATTTATGATTCATCTGACCTTCACACTTGACCCTGGAGATGAACAGACCAAGTGCCATCCCTGTGTCCAGATGAAGAAACCCAAGACTCAGAAAGGCTAAGCAACTTGCCTCAAGCCACACAGCTCAGAAATAGCAGAGCCTGGATTCTCACATGTGTATCATTAATGTGTCCATCTCATGCTTGGAATAATTGGTCAGAAAGTGTACTTGGCCTGCCAGCTTCTTGGCAGAAGGATGCAGCCAGTTGCGTGGGTGGCTGTGCTCAGCCTTTGGGCCTCTCCAGGTTTTCCTCCTATGTTCTACTGAGTGTGGTCTTCCAGTAGGATACAAGATGCAAAGTGTCTTCCAGGGTGGAGGCAGCTCATCACATCCCATATACACCGTCCATGGCAGCAGCCTGTCTGCTGAGTGGTTTACATTCGGTGTCTGAGCTGTTCTGGGAACTCAACCTCTTTCTTCATTAGCCTTTGGGGATGAAGCAATTGAAAGCATCTGGAAATCCGAGTTTTATAGGCGTTTCACAGAGGCCCCACCAGGCTCCATCTGCTTTCCTTGGCAGGTCAGCTCCCAGCCTGCCTGCCATCCCAGTGGCCATCAACACTCAGCTGGTGGCCCTTTCCAGCTGTCCTTCTCCTAAGGAAACCACAGTCTGTCCCTCTATGGAGACTGGAGGGCGTATCCCCCTGTGAGATGCAGGAAGTGCTCCCAATGATGTTTCCTTCTGGGAAGGAAAAGCAAAGGCCAAGGACAGAGCAGAATGCAGGGCCAGGTAACCAGGTAGCCTCAGTGGGGCCACTCCCCTGAGCAGTGAGCCCAGGGAGAATTCATCTCCTGCAGACTCACTTTCTTCCTGGTGGGACCATAGAGCACAGCTCTCTCAACCCTCTCCCTACCTGAGCTGAATGTGCAAGTCACTTTCTTGACTGCCTTGAGCTCCCTCCCTCCCTCCTGTGTCACTTTCTTGGCTTAGCTCCTCAGCCATTCTCTGTCCCTGCAGGGTCTGGGGGCCATCAAAGGCTACCCAAGCTGCCCTGGGGTGGCCCCACAGACAGTCCAGGCAGAAACGTGACAGAAGGCAAATGTGGGTGATTTGTCCTTGTTCTGTTCCAACTTGTACATTAGCATCCCTTGACATGAGTTATTTGTCTTGGTTTCTTTAAATTCCTAAGTGGATTATAATTTTTATTTTGGAATTATTTGACAGCAGTCATTTTTCAAGGTTTTACTACGTTCTTCAAATACTTGGAATTTTTGAAACAAGTTTAGGGGAAGAGCGCCATCTTCAGGTCAGGCGGTGCAATGCAGTGTTATGGCCTGTTGAACCACACAGATTTTATTTATAGGGCTTTTCTTTCGTTTTCTTCAAAAAGAGGCCACTTCATCCAAGGTCTCTGGAGTAGAACAGATTAGCAGTCCTTTTAAAAAGGGGAGAAAAGGAAGGCCTAGCGACTCCTTTTGGAAGTTGAACTGTTCTGCTTCTGTCATCCTCACAGATGAGCAATGTCCCAGCTGCCCCACCCCACTTTGGAGGGCAGGCCTTGTTTGCTTCTAGACAGAGCTCAGGGTTTAGGAATCTGGAGGAGGTACTGTGTCCCTGAGAGAAATGCAGGGGCCAGGCTACAGCTCCCCACCTCTGCCGTCTTGCAATTCAGTAATAGCAGATCAGTATAACTCACCCTCATGTGTCTGAAACTTTCCTCCCTTCATTTCTGCTTTACATTTTAGTATTTCCATTTTGTAGCTCTCAAAGAGAAAGCACTGATTTCAAATTCTGTCACCCTAAAAAACATCACAGTTACTCAGACTAATAATAATAAATTATGTGCTAGGCACAGTGTTACATATTTTCCCTGCGTCCTCTCGTTTAATCTTGAGTCTCCTACAAAGTAGGGATTATGATTCCCCTGCATTATGGCTGTGGGAACTGCAGAGAGGGCTGAAACCACCTGTCCTGGACGATTCAGCTAGGAAGTGGCATCAGTGCCTGGGTTTAGACCCACCTCCCAGCTGACTCCAGAGTCCAGGTCTCCTCACCCCCATCCGCAAACTCCCTAAGCAGCAAAGAGCAAAGGAGGCAGAGACCTGTAGAACAGCTGTGGGGAGGAGGAAAGTCCTTTGTTCTACCCCAGGGAATCTAGCCCTGTGGAAGCAAATGTGTTGAGTTTTTAGGATTACAGTCACCTTTATCACCGTTTGCAACTGCTATGAAGAATAACTGGAGGGATTATAGCAGTAGAAAGAGAAAATGAAGTGTTTCCCTAAGTATGTCACAGTAGAAATCTGTGTACTAACATGGTGTCCATTGCTCCTGAGCCACGGGGCCCTCTTGCTGGAGGTGGGATTTTGCTGGTGTGGCGTCTGTCTCTGGTGAGCCCCACACGCACACTGGTACCCAGCTCCTGGTCAGCATCCCCGGTACTTGAGCTGCAGGAAAGCTTTGCAATCTGACCCAAGTTCCTTTACAGTCCAGGGAATTTGTGGCCAATGTAGAATAAACATCCTGAAGTCATATTTTTGTTTCCTTTTATAGTTCTTTCCCTTCCTCTAAATCCCTGTGATGTTCCAAGTTAGTTTTTGACTGTTTACTTAAGTTAATAAAGTAATACTCGTGCATCATGTATAAGCCAAATGGAGACATGTGGCCCATAAAGAAATGCGGCAGGCTGGTGCCCTGAGGCTCCTGACTGCCCAGTCCAGTCCGAAGGGACAGCTGTCCACAGCTTTACAGCCATTTCTGTGTTGGATCTGCATGTGTGTAACTCATCTGCTTACACAGTATATCTCCATCCATCAGTCTTAGACTTTCTAACTCCTATGGGAGGCTAGGATTTAGCTCTAAAAACACGTCCCTGCTTCTTCCATGTGCTTCCCAGTGTATGGAAGTGGGTCCTTTTGGTTTAATTGACATTTAGTATTTGTATTACAAACGTGTACATTTTGCACATAGCATTGTGACAGAACCATTATCTTAATTACAAGACTTTATTTTTCTGGAGTACGTCATTCTTTTATCTGCTTGTTCAGTTTTTTAAAATACATACTTCATACAAGTACATCCCCAGTGTTTTTAACAGAACTGTCCAGAGGGCCAGGTAAATCAGAGAATCCCTTGGTGACATCCTGCTAGGAGCCCTCAGCCCTCGCCCCCCCCCGGACTTGTAACTGGCCAAGTTCGTGGCTAGCTGTTGACCTGGCTGGTTCCTTTACAATTCCATTGTAATGGACTCATCTTTTTTCGTTTCCTCTTTCATTTTTTACAGAACGTATCCTGTAGTTACCCGAGAAAAGTTGGAAGACAGGTCAATTTTCTGAAATATCAGAATGGATTCTGCACACACACGTAATGGATAACTTAGTGGTCATCACAGTTTTGTTTTTTGTATTTTGTTTTTTTGGTACTGGGGATCGAACTCAGGTCCTTGTGCTTGCGCAGCAGGTGGCAAAACCACTGAGCTAAATCTCCAGCCCGGTCATCATAGTTTTTAACCTCAAACTTATGAAACCTTTTTCACATTTTCTAGGTGGATTCTGCATAGGTTATCCTTGTTAATGAATAATACTGTATGTTTAATGCTGGAGAATAAGGTCATTCTTACAGAAGTGACAGGTGAATGCTGATGTAAGTTATATTATGTTCAGGAGAGATAGTTGACTATCTTTTATGTCCTCGTCTTCTCTGTGGGAATCTATGAGAATATGTATTTATGTAGACAACATGATTCTGGCTGTAGGAGTAAAAAACTTTCTACTCAGTCACTTTGTGAAGCTAAGCACCTGATAGTGATAGCTCATCCATTTCCTGTGCTTAGCACAGTACCTAGAATAAAATAGATGGTAGGTACACTGGCTGCTCTAAAAATGCATCAAAGAGACATGTGGTGTGAGTACTATTTTGGTTTATGCCCTTGATATGTTGAGGATTAGTTGTGCCTCTACCAAGTGCCTGTGAGACTTGTTAGTCGTGTAAGTCAAAGTTAACCTCTGCTTTGAGGTACTAAGGAAACCTAGTCTTGGGCTTTGATTTATGTGACTCACTGATATTTGCCCTGTTTCTGCCCAAATAACTATTTTCCTTTGAGAGCATGTTTTTCTGTCCTGTAGAATAAAATTGCTTTCTTTGGTCTTATGTGCCACCTGCAGTTTGGGGAAAATGCCATTGTTGGAGAGAAAATGGGATTCATGTGGGAAAGAGGAAGGCAAGTAAAGAATCCACTCCCAAGTTTCTCCCCCAAAGAAGAACAGGCAGGATGAGAAGTACTTACAGCTTCACCAAATGGATTTTAGGTTTTAATTTCATTAAAACTTGAACCCCAAATGTATCAGGTAGATTTGTTCTTTTCGGTCTTGTGGATCTAGAGACAGCAGGGTTCAATCTGCTGCCTGACCCACGCAGATTGAATTAAGGGGAGAACTGAGGTCTGTTTGTTGTAGTGCTGTGGTCTCCAGGGCACCTCATTTAGTCTTCTGTATTCTTAGAAACAGAGTCACCTCTCGGCAGGAGTAAAGGCACTCAGATGCCCATGGTCAGGATCTGATTTCAAGTCACCTGGCTTGGAGAACCAGGGCCCGATTTCCTTTGGCAGAGACAGCCTGCCCTTACTCTGTCAGCCACTTGGGCACAGAGGTAATGTTCTCAAAATAGAAACCTTCGGGGACTTGTTGGTGCATCTGTGAATCATTACGTTTGTCCTGAATTCTAATTTAATTTCATAGAATTTTGGAAACTATTTAGCTTTTTTATTTTCTTCCTCAAATCAACTTTCACAAAAAGTCGATCAAACAGAGTCAGGAGGGCTTAGAAGGTATCTTCTGGGAGAGTGTACAGCTGGTGTCTGCAGCAAGTAAAGGGCAGTGACCTTCACAAATCCACATTTTATTCTTCTTTTAATTTTTATTAGTACATTTGCAGTACATAATGATTGCATTACTTGTGGGGAATTAGTTCGTGGATCCACATTTTTTCTTAACTCCATGACTATGCCTGGACATGTGACCTCAGTCTACTCAGCTCATCCCTAAGCTCCTGTTTCCTCATTTGTAAAATGGTCTTTGAAAAATGCACCTATAGCATCATCATGAAGATTACCTCTGAGGATTACCTGAGATCTCTCTGTCTCTCTCTCTCTCTCTCTCTCTCTCTCTCTCACACACACACACACACACACACACACACACACAGCACCCAGTGGGCATAAGCGCTCACCTCTCCTTCAGCCCAGGTGAGAGGCCCCCTCCCAGCAGCTGGTTCCCAGGGGGCTACAGTCAAGGATTGAACAGTGGCTTCATGACTTGCTTCCAGCTCTTGGGTATTCATGTTTATTTTTTTCTTCTCTTGGCAGGAGCACTAGCTCAAGCGGGAAAGTTCTTTTGCTTTTACCCTAGGATCTAGTTAATCTCGCACGATAATAACCCTAATGATAGCAATCTTAGCAGCTACAGCTTATCGAACACTCACTGTCTGCCAGGCCCTATGCCAGCCACCGTCTCTGTATTATTTTCTTTAATCTTCACAACAGTTCTCTTTTACAGGCATTGTATTCCCATTATACATACGAGAGAACTGACATTTCAGGTTCGGGCCTGGCTCGGGTTCTCATGCTTTGTTCTTAGCACCTTGCTTTTCAGCTACACCCTGTGGCCCCTGCTGAAATCAGATGAAATTTACCCTCGTTTACCTTCCTGACCTAATGACAAGGAGAGAGCAGAACCGTAGTCCCCACATTCCAACAGTAGAATACAGGGGCATTTCAGTGTCAAGGGTAAGAAGATCGAGCTTCACAGCGTCTCTACTCCACCCTGCTCTGTCCTTGCCTGAGCTCACCTGGGAGACCTGGATTCAATTCACAGGTGTCTCTAGGGCTCTGTGTGCTCCATTCTTTCTGTGGACTCACTGCCTACAGGTGACAGAACTGATGGAAGGGGCTGGCAGCCAGCTGCGAGCAGATGCTGTTAGTAAGGGCTGGACAGATGGACGTGTTGACAGCTGGGCATCCAGGTAAAGACCTTTTGCCTTCAACTGTCTAGCATGTACTCCACATTCATTTTTTTTGTCTCTCATTGCTTTTACCCAAGGATATAGCCCCCCACCCCCGAACTTGGCCTGTACTATTCTTCCTTTTGCCTCACTAATGAGACTAGCAGCTCCTTAGCCTTTGCTTCATACCTTTCCGTGGGCTTTTGTTTGTAACTGAAAAGATGACATGACAACATGTGAGAAATTCTGTAACAAGACTGAAGTTAAACTCTCATCACCTCACCTGTCTAGCACAGTGGCTTTGACTCTGTACTTCTCAGTGTTTCTCAGTGTGGCTACACTCTCTTCTTTCATTGTGGCTCACAAGTTGTCAGCCTTTCCTGAAAGCCACCAGGCATCTAGTCCCTGCACCTGGGTCTGTGTAAGGGCCAGACAGTTTCCCCTTTTCATTTCACTTGAATCTTTTCAGTCTTGGAAACCTTGGTACAGATCACTCTGAGGTTGCCTGAGAGAGGGCCTAGCTCTCCCCCAGAAGATACTAGCCGTGGGACACTAGCATCAAATGCAGTGTCCAGCCTCCTGCATTTTTGCATCAGGGCCATAGATCCACTGGCGTAGAAAGTCATGGATTTAAACCAGACCTTCTCAGGATGTACTTACAGGGTTTTGTGATCAGCTGAGTTTGGGTTATACAAAGTCTACAAAGTTTAAAAATGCTTCTTTAGGTCAGTACTCTCTCTCTTTTTCTTTCTTCCTTCCTTCCTTTCTTCTTTCTCTTTCCTTCTTTTTCTTTCTATCTCTCTCTCTCTCTCTCTCTCTCTCTCTCTCTCTCTTTCTTTCTTTCTTTCATGCTGGGGATTGAACTTAGGTCCTTTATTTATATGAGGCATGTGCTCTACCATTAGGCTATTCTCCCAGCCCCTGTCAGTGCACTTCACATGCTAATAAAACATATTCTGTGAATCTCAAAGATGGAGGGTTTATAAAAATAATAAGCTACCATTTATTGAGTGCTTACTCTTTGTTGAATCTAGGAGCCCTGGTAAACTCCTTATATGCAGTGTCTCATTTAAAATCGCAACAACCCTAAGAGATAGATGCCATCACTGCTTGCATTTTAGACTCTAGAGACTACTTACCCACTCTCATATCTGTTTGCAGTGAGCACAAAGTCTTGTGCTGCACAAGACTGAGTCCAGACCCCAGTCTTAATAACCAATGTTTAGTACCTTTCCTGGAGGAAGCTTTGACTAAGCCTTCTATTATTTGTGGCTTCTTTAGGATTGGTACTCAGAAGGGCGGTAGTTGGTGAATTGCCAATTTAAGCTTGGAATGTGAATGGTGACTGCTAGATGAAGAAGGGAGAGGAGGCTTCTCATATGACTCTTGTTGGATTTTGAAGCCTGCACTGGGCTTCACTGTGTCATGTTCAGTGATGTTAATGCAAGCACGGGCGGTCTGTCAGAGAGTGTCTACACCAGTGGTTTTCAAAAGTGGCTGCTCGTTGGGATTCTTCCAAGGATCTTTAAAAATTACTTATGCCTCACCTCTTCCCAGGGATTTTAGTTTTGTCTGGGTGGGGCCCAGGCCTTGGAGATTTTTAAGTGCTTAGAGTTTGGGGTGCAGCCTGGGTTGAGAACCCGGGTTTGGACATACTCCTTTGCAGTCGAGTTATTGCATCTTACACCAAAGCAAGGGAAGAATGAGTGTCCTTAGTAAGTTACATAATAATGCAGAGTTTGAGGGATATTTTTTGTATTTTTATTTATGAATGAATGACCTGTGCCCTTTTTTACTGGCCATGTATGGCCTTGTGGATCCACTATACTTGTTGACTATCACATGTTGAACAGCCCTTGGGCAGAAGTTATAGATGGATTCCTAAGGGAGCTGGTGACACAGAGGCCAAACACTCTTGCTCCTGCCAGAAGGAAGTGCGTGTCATTGCTCAGACGATTGTGTCCACATTGCTGCTTGAGGAGCTGGAGTGCAGAATGCATTCTGGCTGATGCTTATAGCTAACTACATACATTTCTTTTTGACTCCAGTGAAACTGGGTCTTAGAATTATTTCTTGGTTTGGTAGCTTATACTTAATGCAGTTGTTTTATTACTATGTCTGCAAAAAGCCTTTTTAAGGCATTTGGGGAAATGTATGACCTTGTCAATAAAATACAATGATTGTTTTAATCCTACATTCTAGTGGCTTTTCTTAACTTACTCATCTTTTCAAAGGCACAAACACTAGGCTGTTCAAGGCTTAATTCCAGAATTTCAAGACTGCTGCTCTTATCCAGTTCAAGACGGATGCACCCCAAGTTGCTCAAAGGGTTTGTAATGGGAATGTTTCTCTTGGTTTCTTACAGTACAACAAACACCTCTTCGTGCACATCGGGCATGCCAACCATTCTTACAGTGACCCATTGCTCGAATCAGTGGATATACGTCAGATTTATGACAAATTTCCTGAAAAGAAAGGTGGCTTAAAGGAACTATTTGGAAAGGGCCCTCAAAATGCCTTCTTCCTTGTAAAATTCTGGGTGAGTACAATATTGCTGTGATTCCTGTGGTTTGTGCCTAAATGCTCACATCTCTTATGTGAGCCATGCTGGCCGTGGATTCACACTGCCAGCATCTTGGTGTGCTTCTGCACAATGGCCAGCGATCGTGGGCTCACACAAGTGGGCTGTCCTCAAGCTGGCCTTGGGCATGCGCAGGGTGCATCCCCTGGCATTTACATTTTCTGCCCCACCAAAGGGTGAGAGAGACCAGCAGCCTCTTCAGGGTTCAGGACGTACTGGTGCAGCGACTCTCAGGTGGCTGGAGTGACGGTGGAAAGCATGGACCACTATGACCTTTTCTTCTCACCCCATTAAGCAAAGCAACCCATAAATGTTGCTGAAGCATAAAATTTGAAGTTGGTGTGAAGATAGTTATGTGCCTCGAGGTTTTCTAAGTGTCAGAGAGAATCCAGAATGCATTTGCCCAGTAAATACTTCATTCATGCTTGAATAGAAAGAACCCAGGCAAATATCCCTTGCTTTAGGTCTTTGCTGGTATGTTGAGGCCTCTGAGAAAAGCCCTGCTGTCTCTTCTGTACTAGTCAAGTTTGGATGGGGAATGAGGGGATTTGAGCAGGCCTAGCTGTGGGGGCTTGGAGGTAGGGCAGGAGACCAGATAACCTGCTAGTACCAAGAGTTTGTAATCCTCAGTCTTTACACAAATATAAAGCTTGCAGTGTTTGTGTCCCTTAGCATGTCATGAAGAGGTCTAAATGACCCGGCTCCAGGGCATTGTCTTCTTGGGTCCTGTCTAACCCTTTTGCCCCACCTGTATGTCCTGTGCCCTGCCTTGCACATGTTCCTGTGCACTTAACCTTTCTCCTTTTCCTCTTCTGCCACCAAGCCAGTTCCTCCCAGTACAGCACCCTCCTCATTTAAGCACCATTGATTTTTCTTTTAGTCCCATTGCATTTTGTAGTTAATCAGTCCCCATGCTGGGTCATAATTATTTGGATGTGCATCACACTCCTGTCTGGACTCTGACTGCCTGCAGGGAACCTTATTCATAGAATGGCTTCCATTTATTGAATGCCTGCTGTGTGCCAGGAGCTGCGCTAAATGCTTTACATGCATTTCATCTAGTCCTCACGGCTTAAGTGGAATTTGCCTCGTATCCACCTAAGAAAACAGGCTCAGAGATGACAGAGGACAGGTTACTTGTAGGCTGCTGACCTGGGACTTGAAATCAGATCTATCTGACTTTAATGCCCCTACTCTGTTTCCTGGCTGCCTAGCATCCTACAGACTCTGGCCACAGGGTTTATCAACTTTAGGCTTTCTGTATCTCTGACCCCAAGCACATGCCCTACCTTAAAAGCCCAGCAAATATGAGACAGTGGAGGAATTAGAGAAAAAAAAATTAATATTTTAAATTTCACAGGGAAATTTGCATATTAAATTTAGTTTGTTTAGTTTGTCCTTCCATAGTGACCAAATTTCATTTTGTGTGTCTGTGTTGACAGCTGGGTGGAAGTAGCCTTTTCCTTATAATAATGTTTATGGAATTGGTAACACATGGATAACCTGAAAAACCAATAATAATCACTTTTGTTTTCTAGATGGGTGGCTGCCTTCTAATGACTGGGGGATCAGTTGTTAGATGTTAACACTGCAGCTTTTACATGTGACCAGTGAACTACAGGATTGACAAGGTCAAATCCATTTTTGTTATAATACTGCAGCATGATTTGCACTCTGCCAATATTCACACTGGTGATAAAACGCAGTGGGGTACAACTGCTGGGGCCTCAGTAGGGATCAAGGCAGTGGCTTTGCCACTTAAATGCACACACAGTTTAAAAAGAGCAACTCAAGCCAGGAATGTCCCATATGAATTTTGTGACATCTTAAACGTCATCTTAACACATGTTCAAAATGAACACAGTAAGCCTGTCACGTCTTGGAAAACAACTGACATTATTTGTTGCCAAAGATAAAATTCAGGCTCACAGAGGAAAATTAGAATTTCCATTCCACCTCAGTGAACGAGACAACTTCCCAATAAGAGACTTTTCTGATGCGAACCCAACACACCAGGGATTGAACTGAGGACTTTGCGCTTGCCAGGCAGGTGCAGTGCCACTGAGCTACATCCCCGGCCCTCAGTGCTATTTAAAAACCATGGTTTGATATTGTGCAAGAGGCCAGTGGAATTTAAGGTAGCACAGCACAAAACATTCATTGATAAGGTTTCAGATTTGCGTTTTAATGTACTATTAAAAGACCACAGTTTCCTGAAAAGCCTGTCGCAAAATGTAAAATGGCGCAGCCTTTCTCATTGTTTTTTTTAAATATAGGCTTGCTTACTGTCTTAAAAAGATGTGTATGAGCATATAATGAGCTTATTTTTTGCGGTTATTATTTTTTCAAGCAAGGTAATAAGTATTTTGAAAATTTCTCAGTTTTCATGTCCAGTCCAGAAAACATAGATATCTCTTATCTACCATAAACAAACACTTTTTGAGGCCTTAATTTTTTTTAAGACTGAAGGGACCGGAAATTAAGAAGTTCAAGAGCCACAGTTGTGAAAGTTATAAGAAGAGATCATTGATCCAAGTTAATTAAAAATGAATTAGAAATTATAAGATATGATGGAACCATCTTCAGTATTTTCACATTGAACCATAGTGATTTTAAATAAGATTTCTTATAATTAGCATTTTGTTTGAATATAACTTCGTATAGCAAGGGTGCTTAGAAAGCCTTTTTTTTTTTTTTTTGCCTCCCACATTTCCACTATTTTTCTCAGAAGATGATTTTAATAAATGCTTTCAGTAATGGGACCCTTCAGTCATGGACTTCTGGGTAATGAGGTCTAGAATACAGATGTGTAGAGAATGGTCGCCAATATGAAACATGAGTTTAGAAACAGTTATTCTGAGATCAGACACTTATTTATTAAATGAAGATTTAGAGGATTAAAATTGAACACTTCTTGGAATATGATAGAAAAACGTCACTTCAGTATAATTGTTGGGAATACTTAACCTTTACAAGGATATTCAATCATAACCATGTTAAAATCAAAGAGAAAGTAATTTAAATTAGGTTTGCTATTGAAATCTCATTGGCTTCCATCTTTGGACATCTGTAGGTTCTGGTGGATGCTTCTTAAGTAGATCTAACATTCCCTTTGATGTATCTTCTGTATTAGCAATTTGCTTAGCAGATTTTCCTATTTTTGGGAGAATTCTGTAAATTAAAAACAGAGACCCTATATCTGACCCTTCTCTTTTCTTTTGCCTGTTTCTTAATGCACCAGAATTCTCTAGGTTGTCAGAAATCTTACTTTGCTCATTTGATGGTTCCTGAAACTCTGTTTTCAGAGTGTCTATCTCCTCCAAATGGGGCTCAGTCTGGCTAGAGTCTACTGTGGAAGAAATTCTAAATACTAAACTCCCTCAAGTACCCACACTTAGCCCCAGGTGTAGGCACCTCAGCTCTTTGGTAGTTGCTGTTTTGAGGTGAATGGAAGACAGGGAGCCATGCAGCAGCCCCTCGCTGCCTTTTTGGTGGGAGATTCTGACTGGCATCGCACAACAGAGGTTGAAAATGTAGATAAATGGTAGAACCATAGATATCAGCATGGATGCCCTGTTTGGGTGAGCCTTATAATCCCATGCCTTAATTGTGTGGGACATGCATAGCTCCTCTCAGTGACTGTATCTGGTGAGATCTGTCTTTTGAAAGAGCCTTATTGAGTTACAATTTACACGCCATAAAATTTACTTGTGTTAAGTGTTAATGATTAAAGAATTTACAGAGTTGTGTAACCATAACTACAATCAAATCTGCAGTGTTTCTCTCGCTCTAGAAGATCTTCTTGGCCTATTTGTAGTCAGTTCTTGCTTCCACCCCCAATCACGAATCTACTTCCTGTCTGTATGGATTTGTCTTTTCTGGACATTTCACGTAAATGGAATCATTCACTGCATGGTGTTCTGCACCTGACTCCTTGTAATAATGTCGAGGTGCATTGATTTGGTAGCATGAGTTAGCAGGTAGCTCCTTTTTATTGCTGAAAAGAGTCTTCTTGTGCAGATAGGCCATATGTTTTTTCCTTATCCTTTCACTAAGCTTGTGTAGTTACCACTCTAGGCGATTACGAATAACGCTGCTGTGGAGTCTGTGTACAAATCTGTGTGGACATATGATTTTATGAGGAGAGGTCACTACCAAGCAATAGAATTGCGAGGTTATATGATAATCTGCAGATTTTTAAAAAGTAGTTATAGCATTTTACATTCCCACAGTGAGAGCTCAGGTGCCCACCTCCCCCCTTCAGCTGTCCGTCTCCAAGCACTGGGGTAGGGAGAGGTTGTGGGAGGCACTGTAGATGAGGAGGCTGGAGGGGAAACTGCTGAGAAAGGGTGTGTTACAGCTGGGCCTCTCTGGTGTGGGAAAGATGGTGGGTGGCCATTTTGAAAAGATAAGGAATCTGGATTTAATTGTGTGGACAGTAAGCAGAGTTCAGAGATTTGAGCACTTTTTCAGCCAGGAGAATAATGGGAGTGTTGCTAATGAGAATTATAGAGGCTCTGTATCGTATTTTTTCAATTTGAATTCTTTATCTTTTCCTTTTCATCGCTGCCTTCTACACGTTAACCTTAACCAGCATCCTTGAGACCAGAAATGTTTTAGATTTTGGAGTTTCTTAGACTTTGAAATATGTGCATAGAGTTTAGTGGTTTAGTATCCATAATCTGAAAATCCACTCAAGAGGTTTTGAAGTTTTCCAGCGCTGTAGGAGGCTGAGGTAGGAAGATCACAAGTTTGAGCCCAGTCTGGGCTATTCAGCAAGGTCTTTTCTCAAAACAAAAAGGGCTGGGGTGTAGCTCAGTTGAAAGCCCCTGGGTTTAATTCTCAGTAAACCCCCCCATCCCCCCAAAAAAACTTTTGGAGTTTACAACATTTCAGACTTCATATTAAAGATGCTCAATCTGTATTTATTTTCTTTTTCCTTTGCCTTTTTAAGATTTGTGCCTGTGTTTTACACATTATATTTAATTTCAAAGAGAGGAAAGGAATAGGAGCAAAGGGGCCATGATTATTCCCACTTTATACATAAAGAAACCGAGTCTCAGAGAGTCACAGGACTTCTGTAAAATTACACAGCTAATAAATGCCAGATCTGCTGGACTCCAGAATCCAGCTGTCCATATAAACTACACATAGCTCCTCGGGGTCACGGCTCTGTCACCAGAAACTATGCTAATGTGATTTCACTTAAATGGGAGTCAGTGGTGATTCCTGAAGTGTAGCAGCATGGTAGCTCCTCTGTAAGCCCCTGTCATGAGGGGGATGCTTTAGTGGATGTTTGCATGGGCCCAAGGGCTATTTGCATGTGTGTTTGTGTATATTATAATGTTGTGATATCGTAATCAGAACCACCTTTCTCACTTGGGAGACATGGTCCCTTCTGGCTTTAGTCAGTTCTTAGAGATGACTGAGGGCTCACTCACGTGTGTGACTTTGATACTCAGACTGGCCTGTCCACAGCCAGACCTCCTCTGTGTGCCTAGGCCCCGGTGAGGCATGCTCCTCCACCTTCATCTCCCCAGGCCAGGTTCCGGGGGCCCAAGGAATGTCCCTGCCACCCACATGAGCCAGGGTCATCCCAGCCAGTCAGTTCTGAGCTGCTCCCTCCACTATGCACTCCTGTGCCTTTCCACGGAGACCCCAGTGAGAACTTTGCCCCAGCTGTTCCCTGGTCTTCTGCCTCCTTACCACCCCATACCTTCACAGGGGGCACTGTGACATGCCTCCTGCCCCTGGGACCCACAAGGATGAGGCTTTTTCTGAACCTATACAGGTATCTCCTCTTGTGGCCAGCCCCCAGTTGACATAAAAGAACACAAAATGTGAGGTAACAAACCACCATTACGGGTTGAGTGGCTTTATCTGAAACACTTGGGATCAGAAGTGTTGCAGACTCTGGAGTTTTTCAGATTTCAGTATATTTGCATAGACTCCTGTTTTAGCATCCTTAACTCAATAATCCTGAACCTGAAATGCTTCATAATCTGAAGTTTTTTGAGCATCATATCCGAACTCAAAAACTTTCAGATTTCAGTGTTTGGATTAGGGATGCTCTCACCTTGTACTGGGAAATTTAGGTTGGATCTTTAATCTTATCAGAGATGTCAATAAAATTCTGCTCATAGAATAGAAGCAGCATAGTGTTTACATTATAATTATAAAGGCAACGGAATATTCTAGGCAGTTTTTGGACTAGATAATTTACAATTCAATTCTAAGTGCACCTTGAATACAATCTAATATGAACTTGAGTGTGCGCTTCCAGTGAAGAAAAACTTTAAATTAGATATCCTGGGGCTGGGGATTTAGCTCAGTGGTTCTGGCGCCTGCCTCGCAAGCACAAAGACCTGAGTTCCATCCCCAGCACCAAAAAAAATAATAATAACAAAAATGAATTAGATGTCCTGTTTTTCTTCTGTCTCAAACAACTTTCCACATACCCAAATGTCATTTTATTCTTAATTATCTTTTTTACATTTTTATTGCTGGGGATAGAACTCAGAGCCTTGTGTACACTAAGCAAGCTCTCTACCACTGAACTCTACCACTGAGCTGCTGTACCCTAGCACCACCCCATCATCTTTTTTTTTTTTTTGGTACCGGAGATCAAACTCGGGTCCTTGCGCTTGCGTAGCAGGGGGCGAAACCACTGAGCTAAATCCCCAGCCCCCCATTATCATTTTTAATGACTACATAATATCCTGTTTACTGGGTGTATTGTAATTTAACCATTTTTATTTTATTAGATAATATGGATATATACATATATTTTAGGTGGGTAAATAATCCAGATTGCTTTCTAAAATAGTTGTGGCTATGAGTGAATAAATCAGGTGTCTCCATCACCTTCACTGGCATAATTTAAAATACAAAAAAACAAAAAACAACCTTCTGTTGTCATTTTGTTTTCTACATCCTCTACATCTGCAGTTACTTTTCCTTTCTACTCAAAAACCTTTACTCTCACTTTTCTCATTCTCTATAGAAACAACCATTGTTATTAAGGGTAAGCATACTGTATTCCCTACGTTCTAGAATATGTTTGTTTCCATTTCAGCCATCTGAAACAGGAATGCTTCTTACAGTTGACCTCATAAGCGCCTTGCCCACCCCTGAGGGAAGGAAGCTTGATCCACGTATTATTGCTGGACCCTCCCCAGCGTAGAAGGTTCTCACCATCCCCTGGTCACCTCAGTCCAGCTATTTGTACTGGTAGTACCACAAGCAGTTGAATTTTAGCTCACATTTGAAACCCCAATTAAGACATCTCAGAAAATTATATGTTGATAGAACACTGAAATCGTGATGGAAGAGGATGTGGACTCAGATTTGTCACAACTGAATCCAACATGTGTCCCTGGCAGACAGCCAGCCTTCTTTTTTCCTTATAAAGCAATGATGATGGCAGTGTAGGCACTAAGAAGGGAGGGTGTCCACTCCCGGGGTGGAGAGGGGCCTCCCTGCAGCGGGACCATGCCTGCAGAGAGGTTGCCAGGGATGCCTAATGCAGACAGTGCGTCATCTGTCGTAATGTAAAGACCATGTAGCAGCGGTAGCTTGTGCACAGGATTTCCAGAGCTAGAAGCGATGGGAACTCAGTAGTGACTCCTAAAAGAGAAAGACCCAAGTGCAGCTTGCAGTGGACTGTTAGGAGTTAATTTCCAGCCATATGAAGTTTACTAAGGAGATAAAATGATGACTTTAACCAAATAAGGAATGCAGATGGAACTAATATCTTTGGAGAGACCTCAAAATTCTGTTCTCTGCCCTAGTAGGGCTGAAGAATGTCAAGATCAGGAACCCTGATCTAATGAAAGCTGTATCCTTTTTAACTCACTATTCATAACCTTTGTAGCCCAAACTGCATAACAGCTTCTAGTATGATAATGTGTAGTCTTAAACTTTAATTGGAGTAATAAAGAAGAAACTGCTAACAAAATGAAGTTGTAGGGATACGTACCCTCTTGTCAAGTTCTAAGAGACTTTTTAATATACATTTAGTATAATATTTCTATTTTCCATCTAATTATTAAATTGGCTATGTCTTAGAAACTTAAGACACATACTACGCTACAGTTATTAATAATGCTTTTCCTTTTAAAGTTCTTGAAATTACATTCACTGTAAACAACTAACAATATGTTCAGTCAATTTACTTTCTTAACCAATTTTTTTTAAAGGAATGAAAAGCAAGGTTGGTTTTACTAACCATAGCAGATGTGAGAAAATTTTATATAACAGAAAAAGAGGAAGCAAGTTATTTGGCAAGAGGGCAGCATTTAGAAGATGCTTTTATCTTTGTAGGGATGAAATCACATCTGTTCAGCAAAATGACAGCTAACTGTATATGAAACAACTGGGCTTTATTTAAGGAGAAGAAGTGCGGTGGATGTGTGAACTGGTAGAATGAGAACCCTCTTTTGGGGTTTCAGCCTGTTTCTCTTTGGATTCTGCAAGATTTGGGTTGGAATTATAGGCTTGAGTCTATCATTTGGAAGCAGACATCCCTGTTGTTATTCCTGGAAGAGGGAACTGGCATTACAGAATCATTTGCTACTCACATGGTTTGAGCCGCTATCAGTAAGAAAGAGCCTTTCGGCTCCACATGTTTTCCATTTCTCCCTATTTCTAGCTCATCTCAAAATATATTAAGTTCTGGAAGTTACCTGAACAACAGTAATGGAATGATTTAAGTGATAGAAAGATTAACAAGAGACACTGGTGGTTGTGGGACTGTGGCGTGGAGACTGTGTAGAGTGTGGCTGTATGGAACTTTGACCCAGGGTCCATTTTTGGGAAAATCATCTGTTAATAGGCAGGACCTGCTATTTCATCCACAGGAATAGGGGAGTCTTTTAATACATTTGCCGTCCACTCATTTTGTTTGCTTCCATAAGAAGACCTGGGGCTGGTTAGCACTGCCTACATTGGCAGTCCTTCCCAGTCCCCATCCGTGGGCCCTAAAGTTCTCTGTAGTGTAGGCCTCCTCAGGGGAGCAGGGACTCTTCGCTGTAGCTTCTGTCTAGCAGTGTAGTGCACAGAACAGATTTTCAGGTTTTTTGGAATTAATCTATTGGTTGAAAAGATACTTTATTTCTTTCAGTAAACAGTCCTGGAAAAATTGCTACACATCAGGCACACTGCTCCTCATCTAGCACATCTTACTTAACACTTGACAGTTGTTTAGGAGTCATCCTCAAAGGCACACGCAGACAGGTAAATGGCAGCACCTGGGTAGGACCTGTGCTAGAAATGTAGGGAGAAGCTGTTGTGGAAGCACGGGGAGTTGAGGAACCCTATTTATGCCTGTGAACATTTTGGAAGTCCTCCTCAAAGAGCATTTGTACCGATCCTTGAAAGAATTTGGTCATCGAAGAGGAGTGGGAAGAGGTTTTCAAGGAAAACAGGCACAGAATTCAAAGGACAGGACAGTCTGGAAAATGGGAACAGAAATTCACTCTGCTTCCCCCAAGCCCATAATATGTGTCTACCATACTGCAGATAGTCATTATTTTTAAACCTCGATCTCTGAGCCCTCAGGGCATTGAGGCAGACTTTCTTAAAGTAGGAGTTACCTTGATCTGAATCCTGAAGGCTGTCTTAAAATGCTTTCTCTGCTGGGTCATTTGGCTCATTAGGTGCTTAGAACACCCAGGTCAGGGACCCAGTGCCCAGCCTTTTCTACCTGTGGGCTTTTTAAATCCTGTTCCCTGCCATGGTTCCATGGTGAGCTACTGTCTCCTGAGAGCTGGTGCTAAGCACAAGCCCAGCAGAAAGCAAGCACAGAGGCAGGTGCATCTGCCTTTCCGGCATTGCTCAGGTAGTTTCCCTCTGTGCCTGCTGCCTCTGCGCCTTCCACAGGAGAAGCCTGAGAAAGAACTGAGGTGCACACTTCAGGAAGCTGCTTATTTCTGGACCCAGTTTGCAAGGATTAAATGGACTATCTGGATACTCCAGGTACTTGGTTAGTTTTGGGGGGGTTTTTTTGGTTTTTTGGTACCAGCGATCGAACTAGAATCCTTGTTCTTGCGAGGCAGGCAGCGGAACCACTGAGCTAAATCCCTGGCCCACTTGGTTAGTTTTTAAAAATTGAACCTAGATGACTGGTCCTCTGGGGAATCTTCTCTCCCTGTGCTGACAGATCCAAGGTACTGCACAGCCTGCCCTCTTCTTCCCTCCCCTATTCTAATTCACTTTATACATTTCATAAGTAACATAGGTTTGCTGAGTAGAGTATTTAAAAAGACACAGAATGAAGAGTGAGGGTCCCTTCTTACACACGTAGTTGGCAGGCAAATCCTAAAATGTGGAATGTATCCTTCCAGATTTTTATGTATCTGTGAACATTGTACATACACAGTTTGTTTTTACTTACAAAAGGATTAGTTCCATGTATTTCTCTGCAACTTCATTTTTCCCATTAAATATTGAATGTAAGATGTTTTCTTACAGCATCAGAATTTGAGGGTAAGTCCTA
The DNA here is from genome assembly GCF_000247695.1 of Heterocephalus glaber. The sequence goes on from NW_004624766.1 coordinate 4,909,442, forward strand.
ATTTTTTTTTTTTAATTAAGATGACTTGTTAGTAGAATCAGATCTAGCACATAAAATTGCAGGCTTCTCAGTTAAATTTGAATTTCAGGTAAACAGTTGATACTTTTTTTAATGTACATGGGCCCCGTGCAATATTTGGAATATATGTGTTGTTGTTTATCTGAAATGCAGATTTAACTGGGTGGCTGTATCTTACTTGTTACATAACTGTGTATAACTGGTTGCTTGGGAGTTGTTCTTGTTCTAAGAAAGATAATTCATGCACAGAAACTCCAAAAGGAAGGCCCCATTTCCTGGGAAAGCAGGCCTCCAGGCCCAGCCAGTGTTTATGCACCTGAGTGTGGAGCCGGCCCTGGCACCCAGTGCTCACTAACTGCCTCATTGAGAATTGGCCTGAGCCTCGCCTTCAGAGTTGGGGCTGAGACCAAGATCCTCTGGCCCCTCTGAAGCTGTCAGTGGGAGCTACCTGAAGTCGGGTGGGTGATGCTAATTAAACTTTAAAGAACAAATGCTGTTATTTGTAGGAATTTGCAATGCAGACAGGCAGCCTTTCAAGCAGTGCATTTGTAATTAGAGCAAGCTTTTAAGATTCTTTGAAGTACTAAATGTTTATGAAATTCAAATAGGGGTGCCAATCTGCACAATAAAGGGGCCCTCTGTGGTGTTTCTTAAAATCATCTATTTTGTAGATGTAAATATATGCCATAATTAGTGAGAAGTAACTGGAAGAGCTAGGCTGGCAGAGTTTATTCCTATTATTCTTATTTCAAACAGCTGTGGCTGGAGAGCTGCATCTGCTGTCCTGTTGTGTTGGGCAGGGCACAATGGCATGAAGGAAGGGAATGGCTCAGGCACCCGCTTCCCGAGGACCGCGCCTCCTCTCCCCAAGTGCAGAATGTCCTTCTGGGGAGGTGTCACCCTCACGCTGGGCCTCCCCGCCCCTGAGTGCCAGTGAGGGGAGCTTCAGGGTCTGGCCGGATGCAGATGTATGCAAATGAGACCCTGGGGAGGGCTCCGGCAGCCAGCTTTCTCCAGACCCCCCAGCCAGGCACTGTCCTTAGGGCCTTTCTGCCTGAGGGCGCACAGCCCAGTGCGGAGCAATTGTCCTTTGGCGCCTGCTGGAGCAGCTGCAAGCCCTGAGCTGCGTGCCCTGCCTGGCCAAGCCTCACCATGTGGCAGGCCTGGATGCCCGCCCACAGCAGGGCCTGGCTCCCGGTGCCGCCTGCCAAGGAGCCAGATGCTGCCATTGGAAAAAATTGCTTCACAATTTGAAATCTTGGTCCTTTGATCATGTCTCAGAGAGGATGCAGAGGAGAGGTTCAAAGTGGTGGTTTGAAAAAATGCCCGTGTCTCCTTGCATCCATCAGTGCCTATTATGCTGTCTCTAGTCGGGGACAATCCTCTTGATGTTTTCATTTTTGCAACCAAGTAATTCCCGCCTGCCTGGCCCTCCCGAGCCTTGGGGTGGAATGGAAGGGAGGGATGGGTAGGAAGGGAGTGTCCCAGCCTGTTCCTGACCCCATGTCCCTGCCATCCCACAGCCTTAGGGCTTATCTGCTTCCCTTTGTTCCCACAGGGACAGGCTCTTCCCGGAGAAGCCAGTGACAAAGCCGTTGTCAATCAGCAGATGCTCCTGCTGTGTGGGGGGGGCGCCCTCCCACCCTTCTTTGGCAAAGTTGGGTGGGCTTCGCTTCCTGATCCTCCTGCCCCTAGCCCCGCCCTCATTCACTCTAGGAATCTGGATCCCATACACCTCGGCTGGGCCTCATTTTTCCTTATGTATGAAATGGGAAGGATCCTATTCTTAAGACTGCTGCATTTTTCAGATTTACCAAAAGAAGGCAAAACTATGCAATTAAAGAGAGGAGCATACCCTCTAATAAACAGGTTTAAGGGGTGAGACGTCTTGGAGGAGAGGCAGTGGCCCCCTTGCGCCGTGACTGACTTGCTTCAGTTGGGGGAGTGAGGCGCAGAGACGGGGAGGGGACCTCGGGTGGTGCAGTTTTGCTTCTTTGCTCTCTAATGCTTTCTAGTCCTCTGCTTACCTTTGAGACCTGCCTGTGCTTCCACCTTAGCACATCTTCCAGGCCCCGCTTGTAAATAGACTAAAGGTCTTTAATTCATTTAACATGCATTTGTTTACAATAGCGGCATTTCCAGAAAGAACTCAGTACCATCTACAATCATGTCTTTGTGGAAAGGATGGTGATTTTGTACCTGTTTGAGTAGTATTTGAGACACAATATAGAAAACTTGTCAGAAACTCACAAATGGGAAAAAGTCAGTGTTGTGCCTGCCACACGCCGACAGATGTGGGTCAGGCCGAGGCGGAGTCTGTCAGGACCCTCTCCATTGTGCTTAGTGATGGTGAACTGCTGCCCTCACTGAGCACAGTCTCCATCAAGGTGACCAGGGCCTCTGTCCTGGTCCATATTTCAAGTTGACAAGTTAATAGCAACTGTTGGTGTTATTAACAGCTGCCATTTGTACAGCTCACTGCAGCTCACAGAGGAGTGTTGCCTGCGTTGTCTCTTCCCCACATCCCAACGGCCTGTGGGCACCAGTCATGTTCCCTGTGGACTGAGATGAGAAAAATGAGACCCTGCCATCCACGTGTCAGATTTCTGAGTTACAGTAGTGATAGAGGCAGCACTCACAGATTTCTGGACTAGAAGGAATGGATGGCTGATCGCTTCTCGGCCTTTTGGCTAAGATCAAGTGTAGGAATGGAAGGCTGAAACAGGATGAGGCTTAAAAATAAAAGTAGATGCAGAACGTGAATTCTGGGAAGAAGCTAGGACAAGAAGAGCCCTGTGCGTGTGGAGGGGAGCCGAAGGGAAGGTTAGAGGGAAGCGAGAGAGAGTTGCAGAGTCATCCTATAGAAAGGTTCCTGGGTCTGTGAAGGCAGATCTGGATAGAAGTTACAGGGAAACAATTGGGACTTACCAGCTGTGGTCTGCAGAATCATGGCTCCCAAGCAACATGACACCATCTGTATCCGTAGTACCCATAAATAGGTCAGATGGGATAACAAAGGGGAGGTGGTGTTGCTAATCTTCAGGTGGATTTCATGGGTTACCTGAGTGGGTTCAATTTAAAAAGTGGAAGATGAAAGCAAAACAAACAAGCCAGAGCTGGAAGAGGCAAGGCTCCCAGAGCCTCCAGAAAGAAACGCAGCCCTCTAATACCTTGGTCTTAGCCTGGTAAGTTGAATTCTGACTACCAGAGTACAAGATCAATTAATGGTACACACTGCTAAATTTGCAGCCATTTGTGACAGCCACAGGAGAAGCACATTCGACAGGAAGGAGAGCTATGAAACAGTTGACATCCAGTAGTGAGTGCAATAATGTTTTCCCATGCCTGAGAAGACTTACCCACTAGGGAGTGCAGGTCTGGATGGTGCGGAAAGGGTTTCTGCATCGGAAGGTAAAAGAAAGAGCCTGTGAACTCGATTCATGATTCATACATGGATAAACTGGGAGGGTTCCTAGAAGGGACTGTCCCCTTGCCCTCGCCTCCCCACCCACATGGGCAAGTGTTTCAAACCCAGCCCGAGCAGTGCAGAATGTGGCTTGTGTTCAGTCGGAAAATATGTTTCTTTGGTTTAGCTGTTTTGGATTTTTGTATGTATTTGCTTTTAGAATTCACTTTGTGGTCAGTAAAAGCTGATGAAGCAGAAATAGTTTGACTCTAAGAGCAGTGGGTTTCTTTCTTATTTTCTTGCCTTCAGAACAACATGAAACACTTTTGCTTTCCACCCTGCGTTTTTGGCTGGGGGCGTGTCAGATGGTGGGCAATGAGCTCTGCACGAGCCCCACACTCATTACAGAGCTTGCCTCCTTTGTTGTTGATTTAATGCTAGCATGCTTCTTTGGTATTACCTTTGCTCCGTGGGAGTTCAGGGTCCGGATTTCTTTCTGGAGTGGTTCTAATCCCATCAGCTAACAGATAATTATCTTTCACATGAAAATGCCTCCTCCTAGAAAATTCCTGAAGAGCAGCTACATTGTGGTTGGATGGCTGTGTGATTGTTTTCCATGTTCAAGGGTAACTGTAAAGTGGTTGTGATAGCAGATTGGTTGTTCACCATTAGTTGAGAAGCCTTTTAAAATGTAACCTATTAAATTTACATTAATAGTTAAGTACAAACTTTCCCCAAACTATAAAAAGAAAACGAGAAAAAAACCAAAATAATTCAAGAGTAGTCTGTGCCTCTTACCTAGAAGAATGCTAAGATGCACATGGGCTTCGTAACCTAGCACTCGCAGTCCCAGGCCACCCCCCAGAAACTCAGAGGACATCCAAGAACGTTCAGAGTAGGTGCAATTTGGTGACACCACAAATGTCCAACAGTAATGGAATGGATAGATCATGACATTTTTGTTCAGTGGAATGAACAATAATGAAGATGAATGCATTACACACAAGCATGCACATGGATAAATCTGTGGTGGGGAAACAAAATAAGACCAGTAAGATGGTTGGGAAACAAAACTAGACACTATACAAGTCCCTGTATTTACAGTTCAAAAAAAAAAAAGAAAGATAAAACTAAGGTATAATGTTTTAGGGTCATGGTCACCCTTGTGGCATGGGAGTGATTGTGACCCAGAGGGAGCATATCTGGGGGGACTTCATCTAGGTTCGGGTTCACTTGAAAATTTACAGAGCCAGAAACTTTTGGTTCCCGCCATTCTGTGAATGCATTGTATACTTCAATTTCGTGTAACATACTGAAGTAACAACTATAAAGCTACATATTTTGTTGACATGGTTTCTGGTGGTAGGTTTTCATGATGGATATTCTTTAATAACTTTTTTCATAATTCATGTCATCATAGCTACAGATCATGTATTCCAAGTTAAAACTGTGCTTATGTTATTTGGGGAGTTCTAAGAGAGATTAGTGAAGCAGAGGTGAGGTAGTGGGACTTGTCTGACCCAGATACAGCCCATTACTAGGATAAAACCATTCTTTATAAAAAAAATGACAAAACTATTCTTTAAAACCATCTTTTTATCATTACTATGTATCCACTGTTCTAAGTAATGTCACTGATAAAATATTCCTCAAATCCTTTGTTGGCTAAGTCCTAAATAATTGAAATTACTAAATTTTTATATATAGAAAATATACACATATGTTTATTAGCTGTCCCATTGCTGAACACAATACTCAACACTCACCTCTTAAAGGAGGCAAGATTTAATTTGGCTCACGGTTTCAGGAGCTCAGTCCATGGTAAGCTGACTTTAAGACAGACATCATGGCAGAAGAGTGTGGTGGAGCAAATCTGCTTAATTTATGGCAGCCAGGAAGCAGAGCAGTGGAATAGCACCGGAGAGACAAGAGCCACACCTCTCTGACCCACCCCCACACACCCAAAAGTACATGACAACAGTCTTCTGGTAGTTCCCAAGCCCATAAGGTTGACACAATCAAGCTTCAGTTTGGCCCACATATTACTTATCCTTTAGTAATACACGTGGATACATGGTAGAATTCATTTCCAGAGTAGGGTCTTAGCAGTTTGGAATCCTTCCACCAGGTGAAACTTTACCTGGTGCAGGTAAGAGTCAGCAGCCCCCATGTGCTACCTCTTCCACTCCTTAAAACAGATTTGTACATGAGCAGCAGCATCACACAGTGATCATGAAGACCAAGAAGTTGGGTACTTCAGTTCTCTCATTCTCTTGTTTCTCCTTTTGGAGTCTGTGTTTACAATTTTAAACAGCTGAAATAGAGTGCTAATTATAATGGAAATAATGATCCACTCTAGTTGTCAAATTTCCTAGGTTTGCCACTACTGTCAGACAGCTACTTTGACTTCTGCAGACAAACTTGTAAGGATGGAAATGTGACAGTTGTGAAAGCTTCAGCAGCTCAGGGTCGTGCTGAATACCAGTCTAAACTTGGTTAATGATTGATTAATGGTTTTAAATTGTGTGTATTGACAGTTTATTTTGTGTATTTTAAGTAACTTGAGGTTGACATTGTCTTTTTGTAGAACTAGGGATTGGACTCAGGGCTTTCGTACTGAGCTTTCATCCCTAACCCTTTTGTATTTATTGTGAGACAGGGTCTCACTAAGTCACAGACTTGCCTCCGCCTTCAGAGTGCTGGGATTACAGTGTATGCCACCATGCAGGCTGAGGTTGATACTTTTTAATAACGATTTCACTCCTTTACTTTCCCGCCTCCCCGCCCCCGTCATTTACTGCCTGAGTTTCCTCTCACACGTCCCTTCTTACACCACAAATGCCGAATTGCTTAGGTCCTTGACCAGTCTTTCAAAACAATTTGATATTTTAAAAAGCTTATTTAAATTACCACATTAAATTGCAGTATTAACTCCCAAAGCCTTCATAGCACATGATTACTCCTCTTCAGAGCTACAAGTTTCTTAAAGTTGAAAGAAAAAAAAAAATTGCCAGTAGCCACTTTTCCTGCTCAACATAAATTTGTTATTACTGCATTGTTGGAAAACATCCCAAATACTCATGAGTAGGACATAATTTATGGTACATCTGTATAGCCGAACAGCATGCAACCCTGAAAAAGGACAGCTGTTTGTATTTTTAAAATTACTGTCCTTGGGCTGGGGATTTAGCTTAGTGGTTCTGCCACCTGCCTCACAGGCGCAAAGTCCGGAGTTTGATCCCTGGTACCAAAACAAAATGACTGTCCTGCTGTCAGTACTATTCAAGTTTTAATATGGGTTTTTATAAAGCAATATTTATGAAAGTGAATATAGTTGTGCTGTTTGTGCAAAAAATGTGTATAGTTGAATATCTGCTAATATCTCTAAAAGGACCCTGGAGAGATGGGTAGCCCTGGTTACTTCTGGTGAGGTGGACAATTTCATAGGTAGAAGTAAAGCTGTACACCCATTTTACAGTTTCTCTCCCCTTTACTTAGCATATACACTGAAACTTTTTTTAAAATGCTGAGACCATTTGACATAAAGTACATTATAGAGGCCGGGGATTTAGCTCAGTGGTTCTGGCGCCTGTCTCGAAAGCACAAGGTCCCGAGTTCGAGCCCTGGTCCCCCCCCCAAAAAAATAAATAAAGTACATTGTAGTAGAAAGAGCATGCAAGTCCCAGCCGATAAAAAGAACATCACTAATATTCCCTGCACTGCAAACACCTGACACTTTGCAGGGCCATATGTTCCAGGACGTGATCAGAGCAGGCCAGGGCGGTTCCTGCAGCCTCCCCTGGGTGCAGCCCGCTGGTCAGTTCAGTACCCTGAGCTCTCCAGTGTCTGGATGTCAGGGCACTTTTCTCTCTGGCAGCTGCAGCGTAGCTTGGGAAGCTCAGGTGCAGATTGCAGCCAGGCCAAGGCCTCACTTCCCACTTCGCTGCTCTTCTGTGGAGCCAAAGGTTGAACCTTTGAAAGTGAGAAGAATGCACCTGAGGGGTTTTTATTTATTTATGACCGATGTCCCATGCAGTTCCAAAGAGCAAAATGTGAGAAAGCTTACTGCATTTATGGATGGTGTGAAACCAGACAAGTGCAAGCAGAAGCAGATTGGAAACCAGTAAAAGGAGCCGCACACTGGTTGTTAGCAGCTGTTAGACGCACCTGGGACAAGAAATTACTGTAGTTGAACACTAAATTGAGCTTAAGATTTCTTAGCACATGAGGTGAAAAGGGGAATATGTAGAGAGTAGGTTCTCTCTTTTAAGGCAGAAAATCTGAAGTTTTGTCAAAGGGGATGGACACGTTCCTGATAATGCAAAAAATTCATACGCAAGTCTTTATTTAAAAATACACAGGATTAAAAAAATATATACAGGATGACTCATATCTTCATGGTGGTTAGTACCTGAAAAGGTATTGAAATTAGCTAGTCCAAATGTGCTAAATCTCACAAAATAGAAGATCCCATTTGAGTATTGAATCCACCCACCTGTCTCAAGAGCCATTATGCTATTCCACGAATCGTCCGTCCTCTTGCATTTGGATGGCTATACTGGCCTGCACATCTGAGTCCATACATTCTTTCTCTCTTCCCAGTCTTCTCCAAACTGTGGTTAGAGACGCCTCTTGCATCTGATCCCATTAGCAGTCACTGCTGCTATCCTGTCTGCTTGGAACGCCTCGGTCCCTTTGCTCTCAGGATGGAAGATCCGACCCTCCATCTTCCGGCTCCTCTGCCATACTCTCTCCTTCACTGTTTCCGTCCCACCCACCCTTTCACAGTCCTGCTTTCTGGCTCTGGTTTCTCCTTTGGAGATGGTGTTGCCTAACCATGTCCTCTTTGGATCCAGGCTGCATAGCATCAGAGAGCTCCTCCCCACTGTTTGTTCCCGTGTCCCTCTGTGCCTCTTTCCGTGGGGCTTCCCGCTCAGCCTTTTGCCCTCCTTATTGAATCATTAGCCTCAGGAGAGCAGGCACTGGCCCAGCCTTTGCTCACTCTTCTCCCCAGCTCTCCACACAGTGCCTGGGATGTGGGAGCAGATCAGCAGGTGATTAGTGACAGCCTGCTGCTGTGATGCTGAGATGGGCTTCCACAGACAGGGTGGTTTATATAAATAACAAATCTATTCCTCACATTTCTGGGATCTGGGAAGGCCAAGTTCAAGCAGCCAGCATCTGATGAGGCCTCACTGCGGCCTCACGCTGTAGAAAGCAGAAGTTGTAAGAGAGACAGCTTGTTCCTGGAAGCCCTTTTTATACAGGCTTTAGTTTGCTTGTGAGAGCAGAATCCTAAATACCTCTCAGAAGGCCCCATCACCCAACACTGTTGCTTAGGGAATTGAGTTTCCAACCCACAAATTTGGGGGACACATGCAGATCATACCAGTGACCTAAATACTGCAGTGGCCCCACCTCCAGTAGACCTTGTACCCTGCAGAGACCATACACAATCCTCAGCCCTTCTCTGCATGTTGCCATCTTTTTTTTTTTTCTTTTCTTTTTTGTACCGGGGATCAAACTTGGGTCCTCGGGCTTGCAAGGCAGGCAGCAGAACCACTGAGCTAAATCCCCGGCCCCCATGTTGCCATCTTAACCATCCCTTAATTATGCCCTTGTTAGAAGCAGTGGCTTCCATTGTCTGCATTCTGGTGTTTTTGACGCCGTATTTACCATCTACCCACATGGTAGTTATTTTATGTACCTATCTCCCACATTCAGTTGTAGCCAAGCCCTATATAGGATCTAGCATCAGCCTCCCACGGCAGGTACTTGAGAAAAGTGGGTGGAATGCATGGCACTTACTTAGCATCTTTGTAAGACATTTTCCTCCTCTGGGTGATGAGATTTCTAGTAAAGTTTCTGTTGGACATATGTAGCACACGGCTAGTTGGCTGTGGAGTCTCGTTATTTTTCAGACTCTAAAAATTAGTGAATGTGAATTCATGTCCTGCTCTCTGCATGCATCTCAGAGATCTGTGGATATATTGTTGCAAGAAACAATGTTATTCTGTCACTGAATGCAAGAAAGTAAAACAGAATAGATACAAGGCGCAGGTCATTTCCAGGAAGGACTTTCCAGGTCAGCACCCTCTATGGAAAGTGACTGCTGGACCCTTGTTTCTAGAGGGACATCTCTGAGCCACCTCCTAAGCCACCGGCCACCTTTCCCTGCTTGTCACTGTGACACCTGGGATGAGAGAATAACCCACCCCCATTTCCTTTCCAACAGGCCGACTTAAACTGCAATATTCAAGATGATGCTGGGGCTTTTTATGGTGTAACCAGTCAGTATGAAAGTTCTGAAAATATGACAGTCACCTGTTCCACCAAAGTGTGCTCCTTTGGGAAGCAAGTAGTAGAAAAAGTAGAGGTAAGTTGGCCTCGGCAGACCAGAAACTTCATTCCAGGGCAGCTGCTGCCTTCCCTTCACGTGCACAGGGGCAGAAAGTCGCACCTTTTGATGTCCTCTCCTTTCCCTCCCCTTTTCTCAGTCTTTCTTCTGTTGCTTCTAAAAGGCAGAATGATTCAGAAGCACTTGAAAGCAGGTAGGAAGTCCCGCATCAGCCCTCTCTGTGTCTGAAGTTGGCACTGTCCAGCCGCCTGTTCACCTTGGTGTGAAGCCTCCTGAGGCTCTGGGAGGGAAGTGGGTCAAAATGGGCCTTGGCACCTACCCGAAGGTCCGGGTGCACCCAGGCATGGTGGAGAACCGTCAGGGTGTCTGCAGCTGATTGGCTCCTGCCTTCTGAAACCCAGACATCTTGATTTTGATATTGTTGCTTTTGCCATTTCCACTCTCTTCCTTTTAATTGTTTTAAATACATTTAATTCTATATTAGGATCAAATAACTCCTTACAGCTTTTACGTTTCCTTTCTCCCTCCTATTAACAGCGATGTGTTATCAGGATTTATTTGACTGATTACAGTACTAGGGATTGAACCCAAGACCCTTGCAATGAGCTACGTTCCCCCCCCCCCTTTTAATTTTGCAACAGAGTCTCCCTAAGTTGCTCAGGCTGGGCTCAAACTTGTAATCCTCCTGCCTCCACCTCCCAGAGTGCTGGGATTTCCTTTTGTCATTCCCTTTGAAGTTGTGCTTTCCACCCTGCCTGCCTCACAAGTGCAAGGTCCTGAGTTCAATCCCCAGTACCAAAAAAAAAAAAACGGTGCTTTCCAGTGTCTTCTGCTCTTCTGCCTGCCCGAAGCCAGTCCTTGTTAGTGAATAGTTTTTATTTGCACCAGGTCCAGGTCCCTTAGGACTAGGAGTCTAGTCGGACAGTGGCAGAGGCTTTGCACTGCGGTGTGAGAGAGGACGCCTTGCGGGGAAGGTGTGTTTGTTAAGACCTGGCCCCCGGCTTGCTGAACACAGGGTGGGGTTTGGGACAGTAAGGCAGAAGAGGATACGAGTGAGGAGATTTGATTGTCACTTAAGTGTGGGGGTCAGGAGCTTTCCTGACATAGTGTCTATAAGAAATTGCGAATGGAATTTAGTAACTGACTGGAGATTAAAGAGGAGGGTTAACAAATGAAAAGTGAGAAAATAAATTTAAAAACCTTACCCAAACACTGGAAGAAGCAGTGATGGTAGGTCTCCTTGTATAGCTATGCTGTTAGCCATAGTTGCTGGCAGTTTGCCACTCAGTATTGTATTTACTGTTGCCTTTTATACTAAACTGCTATCTTTTGTATTTTACCTGGGATTTTTATTAGGAATAGCTAAATTATTTTTGCAGTTCCCTTTCAGAAACTCTTGCTACATTTTTCTCCAGTTTTTTTCTATAGGTTGAGTCAATATAGATTATGAATATGAACCCCACAGCGTTCTGAAGAAAGTCTCACTTCAGATAAGTTGCTGGCTTCTGCTTGCCAGTGTTTCACATAGGATTTTTACATCTCCTAAGGGATATTAGGCCAGACTTTTGTTTTTTATAATCTCCTTATCAAATTTCAGTATTGAATGTACATTTGCTTCATAAAAAGAATTGAGGTGCTTATCTTTTGAGGAGGCCTACCATAATTTAAAGGAAATTGTTAATAACTGTTCTTTTAAAAGTTACATAAAGCTTACCTATAAAACAGTTTGATCCTCATGCTTTTTTTTTTTTTGCATGTCTTTAATTTTAATGAACAAATTAAATTGTACATATTTATTGCATGCTGTGTTATATTTTGAAGTATTGCACACATTGTGGAAGGGCCAAATTGAGCTAATTCCCTTATGTAATACCTCTTTTGTGGTGACAGCGCTTAAAATCTTGCTTGACATTTTTCAAGAACCAAACACTCTGGTATTAGCGTAGTCACCATTGTATAATAGATCCCTTGAGCTTACCCTGCCTGGCTGTAACATCGGGTCCTTTGTCATCTCCATCTTTCCAGTGGTAGATTGCTAAGCAGATATCTAATCCTGGTCCTTTCCACAGTTAGCGTTCTTTCGACAGTTTCTACTTTTTGGGGTTCAGTATTTGCAGTTGGTGTTTTCTGAAAAACATCTCTGTTCTCTAGGTTTGCTTTGCTTTGTTTCCCCTAAAGTTATGTGACATACCCTCTTCTAATCTCCTATAATTGCCATTTTGCTTCTTATCTTTAGTCTCCTTTTTTTTAAGCATGTGAGGGTTTATTTTGTCTTTTTAAAGAACCAGTTTTTAAATGCACTCTGTCCACATTTTAAATTTGTTTCATTGATTTGAGCTTTTATCATTATTAATTTCCCATTCCTGGTTTTCTTTTATTCGTGGTTTGTTTTTCTTTTATGGGTTTTTTAAAAAAATTGTTTAATGTGTACCTAGTTCTGCAGCTTTTCATTGTTATGACATTTGAGACTGCTTCACTAAGTTTCATCAAGTAAAATTTTATTGTGTCCCATAAGTTTAGATGTGTTTTTCTTCTCACTGATCTTTATGGAGCTTATAATGTCCTTTTTATTTCTTTTTTTCATCTATAGTTATCTGGAAACATTTCTTATATTTAAGCATTTCCTTGCGGTCTTCAAGCTGTGTGTAGATTAGTCCATTCTTCTTTCCTTCCTTCCTTCCTCCTCCCATCCAGGGCCTCACAGTCAGTTCAAGGTAACCAGCTTTTCCTGAGGTTGAGAAATTAGTTGTACTGCTGTTAAGCAAGGAAGGCTTATCACAGAGAAAAGGGATTTCTTCAGGTTCTTTGAAAAGTTCTGACTTCCAGGGGCCTGTTCTCACTGATCTCCTTCAGGCAGAGAATTACTAAGCAGGATGCTACAAGTTTTTGTTTTGTTTAATGTACCAATTTCCCACAAGGCATGTAAACATTATGTACTAAAAATCTACTGATAAAAAAAATCAAAATGTTCTTTAGCTACCATCTTTTTACCTATTTTTTCTAATTCCAGGAAAATTTGTATTATGGAATAATGTGGAGATAAGTTTTTGTATATTGTTTAGGCTGGGAAGGACAGCAAGTCACATTGACACAGACAAGCTCTGGCTTGCCATTTTAGTATCAACAAACCTAGACAAAATTTTTGCATCAAAATGTGTTAGGAGCCAAGGATCTAGCTCAGCGCCACAGCGCCTGCCTGGCCAAGGGCAAGGTCCTGAGTTCAATCCCTGGTACCAAAAGAAAAGCATCGAGTACAAAATTCAAGGAGTTTCAGAGCAGTTCAGTACCAAGGTATGGCTGCAGTGGCTGTTCCTGGCATTTTGAAGTCACAAGTGTGAACATGTTCAAATCCTTTTGTCCTTACAGACAGAGTATGCAAGGTTCGAGAATGGCCGATTTGTATACCGAATAAACCGCTCCCCGATGTGTGAATATATGATCAACTTCATCCACAAGCTCAAACACTTACCAGAGAAATATATGATGAACAGTGTTTTGGAAAACTTCACAATTTTATTGGTAACGGTTTTGTCTCTTTCCTATCTTGGCAGACTCTTGTTGACTGTGAGGGAAGTGGGCTGGGGAGGCATCGAGACTTCCATGGCTGCCACCTGGGCCCCCACTGGTCAGCTAGCAGTTCAGTCACAGCCTGTTTAAGCACTTGGGTCACATTTGGGCTGGAATCCATAGAAGGGAAGGGCTCTCACCTGGCTGGGGTGACTAAGCTGGCAGAATGGGAATTTGGGTAGGTGATAAAAGTAGCCCTGGATTATCAACTCTGGTTGCTCATTAAAAAGACCTGGGGCCCTTATAAAAATCAGGCTGCATCCTAGGTGAGGTACATCAGGATCTCTGCGGGTAGGACTCAGGTGTGTGCATTTCTTTTAAGTTCCCCTACAAAATTCTAGTGTTAGCCAAGTTTATCACAGCAGCTGTGTGGAATAAATATCATAAGTAAAACAAAAGCTGAGTTGATAGGGTTGTACTTCAAACATACCTTGACTCATTTCATGAAGGCCTTGAAAGAAGTAACATGCCTTAAAAAAGAAAATAGAAGAGAGATATATATATATATATATATAAGAGAAATATAAATTAGAATGGAGTGCAATGACCATGAACCAAAGGAAAATGTCCTTCATAGACTGAAAAATATGGGCCAAACTTAAAGGCTAGCTGCAGAGAAAGGAAGAGGCACTAAGTACCCGAGATCCATGAAAGGAAAGCTCCCCTGGACCCTGAACAGTGGGATATATGTGGGGTTTCCTCTAATATTTAACTTTAAAACACGTTTCTCTTGGGGACTTCACTTGAGATTTGGAAAAATTATTAAGAACAGTGTTGTTCTCAAAGTATATTTATAAAAATGCAGTAATGAGTTTCCCAAGGCTTGTTTTAAAAAAATAACATTCCTCGATTAAACTGAAGGGAAAGTGCCAAAAAAAAAAAAACTTTGTGGAAACAGTTTTGCTAAAAAGGCTATATTGTGGTCAGATGCTCAGCTCCATGAAGGCCTGCCTTATTACTCTTTCATGAGGATTAAAAACTAGAAGATTTATAATAGGAATTCTTTACCTGTTGTTTTGGTTCCGTTAGGGCAAGTGGCTCTCAATCAACGATGTACTGGTTTTAAAAAAAAACCTTTCCCAAGCTCCCCACCCCACTCCAGAAGTCTGTTTTATACCTTTACATTTTTTCTGTTACTGTGGTATAAATACCCCCCACTCTAGGCAACTTCAAACTGTGGTTATCCAGCACACAAAATGCCTTCATATTTAATAAGAACTTACCTGAGCCAATAGAGGTAGCTCCCTTATACCACTGTTAAATAGATAGTTTAAAAATTAAAGCCTTTTGCATATTAGGTTCTTCCAGGGGGCTTTTTAAAAATCTGAGGGTGAGGAACCATTCCAGATAAATAAAATCAGAATCCAAGGACTGGGGCCCCGCATCATGTTTTTTGTTTGCTTCTGAAGCTTTTCAGATAGTTGTAGCATGTAGCCAGGACTGAGCCACGATGACAGGCAACTGGCAGAGGAGCCACAGGGAGTCCCAGAGCTCATAGACACCTGATTGGCCTGCACCTGGCAGACATAAGCTTAGCATAGGCATTTCATGTATTCTAGGGGAGAGAATGTCCGTGGATTCTCAAATGTGCCTTGTGCCTCTAAAATTTATAGAGACCAGTCTGGGGAAAGTTTTAAAATACCTGCTCTTTCATTGCTGTTTGTTAGTGTCCTCGTCTCTAATGATCTTTTGGTGAAAGCAGAGCAGTCCACAGCCTGAGTGCTGGCAGGGGCCAGGGACTGTTCACAGAGGTGATCTCTGCTGCTATTGCAGCAGCCCCTCAGCACTCTGGCGAGCAGTTGGAAGTGGGCATCCTACTGTGGCCTTTAAACAGCAGAACCAGGCAGAACCAAAACTGTTAGTGCATGGCTCCCTGCTTCCCTGGAGGGAGTCTTCACTGTTGCTTAAAAGCCAGCCCTGTGTCTGTTTCTGCATGTTAAATAAGATGACATCCCTAGTCCCTGACACTTGACCGCCAAGATCTCAGCTG
The DNA here is from genome assembly GCF_000247695.1 of Heterocephalus glaber. The sequence goes on from NW_004624766.1 coordinate 4,924,781, forward strand.
GGGTAAATATGACCAGGAAATGGCACGGCACCTGTTTCCCACAAAGCCCAGGTAACTTGTAGGAATGACACACATGACCTCAGCCAGCATAGCTGTCCAGGGATCTCCAGGGGTTAGATTAACTTCAAAATGAGTTACTGAGCAATTAAATATATTTCTTTGATATGAGGGATTCAAAGGTGTCAAATATCCACTAGAAAAGATGTAACCTCAGAAAATCTGAAATTAAGCCAGCACTCCTGGATTATGAAAATAAAATCATCTAATCATCCTAGTGATGACAGAACAGAGATAGCAGTTGAACAGTGGGCAAAGTATTTCTACTGTTGTCTCACACGGTAGTTCAGGCTGGCTTTGAATTTACTATGTGGCCAGGCTGGCCCTGGTCAACATGACCCTCCTGTCTCAGCCTCCCAAGTGCAGGAACTACCATGCCTGGCTCTGTTGTCTTTTGAGGTAATATTCAGACATACAGGCTGATGAAAACATTTTGTTTTCATTTCTCCTTTGAAATCTCAATCACAAAAACAAATCTAAAAATATTATTTTCTAGGTAGTTTGTGAGAAAATAGGTTTCAGGCACTGTACCCTATAAGCTTTATAAATGTTGTATTCTGAAATTCTCACTGCAAAATTATGAGATCATTTTTATTCCCATTTTTATGGGCATAAAAGTGTTAGAGCTACCCAAGGTCACAAAGCCAATGACAAATGCAGATTAAGACTTGAACTGACAAGGCTGGAGATTTAGCTCCGTGGTTCCACTGCCTGCCTCGAACGCACAAGGCCCCGAGTTCGATCTCCATTACCAAAAAAAAAAAAAAGACTTGAACTGACAGAAAAGACACTTTGCAAGATCTTTTATGATCATGAAATCAGAAGACCTGGGCTTCAGACCCAACTCAACTTTATGACCTTGGGTAAGTCATTTAAGGCCTTTAGAACTCAAGTTCTGCCTATATTTACAAACAAGATGCTCACATCTGCATTCTCCACTTAAGTGGTGACCACTGAAAATGCTTTAATTCATTCAGCTAAACCACAAGGAGATTGGATTAGCTGCTGGGAAACAGAGCAAATGATATGCAGTTCAAGTACCATAGTAACTCATGGCCTGATAGGGTGAAAAAGGAAGCCATTCCGATACCAGGCAGTGATGGCTGTGGCTTGGGAAGCAGGCACCATGGAAGCACAGGATGCTTAAAAGATGGTATCTTGGTAGATAAGCATGCATTTTTCAGATTTACCAGTTATCCTTAGGTGTCAGGTGTCGGGGATGCTGTGGTGAACTGAACAGGTAGGGCAGCCATCCTGGGGTCTGATAGGGAGGCGGGCATTAGTCTTGTCATCACTCAGTGAATGGGAACTGAAAATGTACCTGGCAACTGGCAGAGGGAATCAGCACTGAGAGCGTATGGATAATAGGATTTAACCTACTTTTGGGGGTTGGGGAGGCTGCCTGATGAAGAAACAGTTGAGGGAGATCTGCCAGTAAATAGGCATCCGAAAGCTAATTAACCAGGAGCAGATTAACCCCACAGCTTCTCCTCTGTCACAGGGGAATAATAATAGCATGCATTCATAGAGTTTTAATGTCCTAAGAGACAATCTGTGTAAAGCATTTAATAGCCGGTAGATGTATAGTAAGCACTCAGTATATGTTGCCTATTGTGTGAATTTCCATTCATTCAGCAAATGTTTATTAAGTGACTGTCTGCCACAGTAAGCTAGTTACTAGGAAATATGGTCCCAGTCCTTCAGGAATTTATACTCCTAGATGAAATGGATATTTAAAAAAAAAAAATCTCACAAGTGCATAGGGAAAATCAGAGCTTTAGTCAGAGACCATAAGCTTAGATGACTTACAGGCAAGGACAACTTCACAGGGGTGAATCAACCTGATCCGTCAGGAGAAAGTTAAATCTAGACAAGCCAGACAAGGTTTTCAGATTCAGAATGTTTTCAAACACAAAATTCAGAGTCTCTGAAGCATTTGGGTGGGGCGTTGGATCATATTTGCTTTTAGAAGGTTCTCTGTGAAGATGGCTCGGGGACCTGACACAGTGAGGTGGGGGAGGTTGCGGGGTGTTGTGGGGCAGGGGCCACAGGGACATGGGCCGGAGAACTCAAGGTCTGAGGGAGGCTGAGGCTGGCCGGTGCGGGGAGAGGATGAAAGGGAGGACTCGAGAGGGGCAGCACATGGGTACTGCAGGGTGCGTTTGGGAGGTAAAGCCTGTGTTCAGGGAAGGAATTGGCACTGGCCCTCATCCTGCCTGCACTACCCTCCTGTACACGGCAGATACCTTGCTGAGTCCAGCCACTGCGGGTTCATATGGTGGCGAGCAACACACCCACGGAGCTCCTGTCTGTCAGTGGCTGTTGTGAAACAAAACACATGAAATGCTCTCACTACAAAAATTATATGAGGCGATGAGTGTGTTAATTAGCTTAATTTACCCAAAATTCCTCAGTATATACCTGTATCAACACCACATTGTACCCCATAAATTTCTATTATTATTTGTCGAGTAAAAATGGCAAGATAGGAAACAGTATCATAAATGATTACCCTATGGGACAGAATATAGAAATGCCAGTGGTAATAAGGAAATCTGCTAAAAAGAAACAAAACCCAAATATCACTTCTTGGGCTCAGGTGAGCTGGGTGAGGCCCTGTCTGTGAGGTCTTTCTTCTGTATGCTGTCAGGCTCAGGTGAGTCGAGTGAGGCCTGTAGCTTTCCATATGTGTTAGAGGCTGAACAGATCCCTGATCCACCAAATCAGGCTTTCGACTGCTCTTCTCCAGTTAAATCGCATTCCTGGGGGCACAGGTGCACTGTGACTTCATTTATATGGTGTGATATACCTGTACCTTTTTTTTTCTTTTAAACAGGTGGTAACAAACAGGGATACACAAGAAACTCTCCTCTGCATGGCCTGTGTATTTGAAGTTTCAAATAGTGAACATGGAGCACAACATCATATTTACAGGCTTGTAAAGGACTGAACATGGTTATTTATATATATAGATATCTGTATATACACACACACATACGTGCACACACACACACTCTCCATTATCGAACGACTGACTGTAAACCTCACCACACAGGTGGTGCCCTGGCCCTGAGGTCACCCCAACTTTTCTAGATCCTGTTTGAGTGAAGTCATTTTTTCATGTGTTCATACTCTCATGGTAGCTGTGAAGTTCTGGTACAGTTGTAAAAAGAGAAATCGAGTTCTTTCGGTGTGTTCTTCAGATCTGCAGCCCACAATTCCTTGGGAAAGGTGAACCTTAATACCCGTCTCAATCTGTGGAGACCTGTTTCTTATTATGGTAGAAAATGTTAAGACAGAGCATTGGCCATGGGACATTTACTGCCTTTATACAAATGTATTTAGTTCTCATTTTTCCAACATAAAATTCTTGTTTTAAGATACAAGTAAAATTAATCTTTAAATATAAATGTAAATTAGTACACGAAACTAAGAATCTAGACTTATCTTTGTAACTAATTAGGGTGGAAGTTATAAAAGAATGTAATTCACTAAATTATTTTTTAAATGAAATCTTTCTTTCTTTTTGAAACCAAATGTTAAACTATAGCCTTAAGAAATGCTTGGTAGAAATATCCTAATGAGACAAATTTGTACTTTTCCTCAAGGTTAAAACTAATCTCCTAATCCATTAAACTCTTGAACAGATATTACAAAGGAAGAAAATTTTACCCCTTATCCTTAACATATATAGTATATTTAAAATGTAAAATTGTATTGTACTAATGTGATGATTGATTATTTAATGAAAAAGATATGGCTCTTTTGCAATAAGTAGATAAATACTGAAAAATCTAAACTTACAATGTTTATAGTCTTGTGTGTGCAGTTATATTTTATATGGACAACCAAATTTTTTATTAAGATGAGTAAATATTTGAACCACTGAAATTTAATAGCAAAAATTAAAATTGGCATGAATACTGCACTGTGAGCTGCAAAGTATAGAGAATCCTGTGGCTGGGAGAAAATTTCATCAACCAAACAAATAAAAAAAAAAAAGGCTCATCAGGTTTAGCATCTCTGCTCCCCAGAAAACTGCAAGCATCCTCACTAGCCTGTGGATAAATCCTTTCTAGTGACCCAACATGCATAGGAATCCACAGTGACTATAGCTGTGTGTGTGTGAGATGCCTGTGTACACTTATACACACACATGGTTTCTCAACACTTACTGAACATCAGTTTGGTGTGACTCAGTTTGTAAGGTGCTGACGAGTATTGTTTCCTGGTCTGCATCTATAGACTTAGATATATTCTCTCTAAGGACATCCATTTCTTTCACATCTCTCAACAAGCACTTGTTTGACTTAGGTTTAAGAGGCCCAGCTATTTCTCTCTGACCTTTTCAAACAGGCTCAATCTCTCTTTCCAGGAGAGATTCAACTTTCCAATCCAAGTATTCCAAAGTATTGCCCAGGCAAAGTTGGTTTGCGGTGGCCACATGTCTTGGGTTATTTCCATAAGTGCTTCATTGTGGGAGTGAAGAGGGGACTACCCCTGAACTTACCAGAGGAAAATGATGTTTTTTAACTGTTAGGAGTATGTGAACACAATAGAACATGAAATTCGCATTGTAAGTTGTAAAGAACTTAAGATTTTTTTTCACCAAGGCTTGAAGATAAAAACCGAGTTCTACCATAATCCAAATAACTTACATTCACCCCCCCCACCCCCACCCCGCTCTGGCCTTTCTTGTACATTGTTCAGATCATGTAGTCATGAGTGTGACCATGTAGCTGGCTTGTGGAAAACAGCCCAGCACTGGCCTGAGCCTGGCCTCTTCCACACCAGTCCGTAGTCACTGGGAAGCTCAGAGGACGATGTGCAGACTTTCTTATTTGGAATGCGTGTCCATTAACAAACCAGCAGGACACACTCGTCTTCCCCCTCAAAATGAGACTACCTTTGTTCCTGTTCCAACCTGGACTTTGTAGAATTGTCCTAGCATCTCCCACCCTTCCGTGTGGTCTTGAGCCCATCTGGTTAAGCGTCTACACAGTCATGTGATGAACATACCTCTTAGGAATATTTTTCTGGCTTCTATTTCCTGCATCTTTCATCAAGGGAGCCTCTTTCAAGACCAGGACTTAGGAACTGGTGCAAATGGTCTCATGTGGCTAACTTAGGGAAGAGATGCCTGGCTCCTATTCCACCGGGAGTGGGGCTCTTCTGTGCTCTAGGGGGAGCTCTTGGGGTTACCCGCTAAAGTACAAAATGGCAGGGACCCAGGAAGACCAGCTGGAGACTAACTTGACCCCTGCCTCACTGCCCACACCTTGCTCTCAGTGCCCTTGCAGCTGAGGTGTGGGGGGTATGAATATCACTGAGAATTACATTTGGCTTTTAAAACATCTGTAAGATTTTAAATCCTTCTCAGGATTTCTCCAGGACAATCACTGGTCTAGTTACCCCAAACTCTTGAGCTGGCTTTTCTTTGTCTCTCCCAAATGAGACCATTGGATGGGATTTGTATCCTCACCTCTGATCTGAGTTTCTTCGATCCTTTGTCGTATGTGCTTCTTCCTTCTCCTTTGGTCTTAAAGCCTTCCTAAACAATAAGGACACCTCTGCAATACCTTACTGCTCCTCTCTTCTGGGTGCTCTCTGTCCTGAGGCCCCTCATTGCCACGTTTGCAGGAGCTGCTTGCACTCTGACTGCAGAGTTTGGAGGCCAGTTTTCCACAGGGAGGAGCTGGCAAACAGGGCTCTCTTCTGTTGGCATTTATTTCTATTGCAGTAAGAGATCTAAAGAACAACCAGGATTTCAGAACATGTCCAGAATCTCAGGAGTGTCCAGGCATCCTGAGACTAGGGTTTTTCCACCTCAACACTATTGGCGTTTTGTACCAGATAATTCCTTGGGTGGGGCCGTCCTAAGCATTACAGGAGGGTTGCTAATATTCCTGGCCTCTATCCAGTAGCACCCCCTTACCCCAGTTGTCACAAGTCATAATGTTCCAGACATGACCACATGTCCCACAGGCTTCAATATCACTCCCAGTCTTGAACGACTACCCTGAATCTTAGGGTCATATTAGCACCTTGGTGATGGTTTTCTCTTCCATTTCATCCTGCAAAAGCCCTCTCCTGGGAACCTTGTTTCAGGTCCTCAAGAGGCAGGCAGGTGGGAATATTAATCGAGTGACATCTTTTCATGTTTCCTTTTATTTAGAAACTTCTTCATAATGGTCTCTCAACAAGTATTCTTTTGCTCATCCCTGGGGAAGTTAAAAATCAGCCAGTCACTGTCATCCTTGCTATTAACTAACACCTATTTAAAAAGCATTTCTGATTTGACTTTCAGCCCTGAGTTTACCAAGGGTTTTAAAAAAAGAATCTAGTCATTTTCATTGGCATCAGCTCATGGATGTCATTATCAAACCTTCCATCGCTTCAGTGTATTTCTTCTGTGCTGTTGGTACATTCTGCGTTCCAATCAATGCTGTTTGTAGAATTTACTGAAACCTCCGGAACATTTTCTCTTCATCTTTAGGAAGGGAAGGAGGGAAGAATCTTGTGGCAGAAAGGGATTGATAGCATTTTTCTTTCCTGAGCTAAAAGAGAGCACGAGTTAGTCCTTTGTCTTGTGGATGAGAAGGTTGGTGCCGGGGACATGGGATGGCTTGCCCAAGTCACCCTACTGGCCCGTGACAGAGTGAGAGTGAGGACTCTTTAGGGCTCTGCCTCCTTAATCCTTGGCCTCTTATTGTAGAGGCTGTTCTTCCTCAGTGCTCTGTGCTTACGTGACCCCAGGAAGGCATGGACAGGGTTGCTCAGACAAGGGGGTGATGCTGCAGCCCAGGGTCACCTGCTGCCCACATCGCATGCCTCCGCCAGCCCTGGCCTTCGAGGCATCCACAAGCAAGTAGGAAAAGCTGATGAGCCTTTTCACTTCCTGTGAGGAGGGCATTTCACCGGCCACAGGCTCTGAGTCAAATTTCTATTTGCTGAGCATCCCAGCAGCAAAGTCCTGCCTTCAAGCCAAAAAATCCGCCCCAACCTGAGCACTTGGTGTTCAAAGTCCCCAGGAGACTTTCAATCCCAAGGCTTCTTTAGGTTTCAGTACTGTGCTGCCTTTAGCCACCATGAATTATTTGAATCATATGAGATGACAGCCAGTTTTACAAACCAGGTACATATAATTTGTATACTTTTGTATATGCTCTGGTACACTACATGTGTCCTACCGAAGGGTGGAGCTCATTCTGTCAGTGTTCACACCTGTGACACTAGGGGGACATCTGCATTGCTTATTTCTTTATGTTGATGTTTCTGTGGCAAAGCCCTGCACGCATCATTTCTGAAAAGCCTTAAATCTCGGAGGCATTGCTTGTAGGTTCTGCAGTGCAAGAGGCTGCCTCGGAACTGTGAGCCCTTTTGTAAGCTGGAAGCATTTCTCTCACTACTGTTACTTTTTTAGGACGTTTTCAATTCAGAGCTGCCAAAGCGTTCAGTAAGCAGTGCCTTAGTCGTACCTTAGTCGTGCCGCCAGCCTTCTCTCACACCTATCTCAGTGTCTGCTCATGAATTGGCCCAGTCTTTGAAACAGGACAAGAAAAACTTGTTTTTGTTATTTTTCTCCTTGAGCCCATTTTTCTCTGGTTCTATTGGAAACTGGCGACTTGGTCTAAAATCTGAAACTGAATCCAAGTCAGTTCTTTGACCACACTCTCCAATGTCTATACCAAAACAAAAGGTTGCAACTCTGTAGTTTACTATGAAAAGTAAATTGTACTTTTATTGTTGCCTTTTGAATTCATGACCAAATACTTAGCTATTTGTGAATCTTCTGCACTCTAGCATGAAAGTGCCTTTGGTTTGAGATTCCAGCTTAGAAAAGTGCTGCCATAATAACGATAATTTGTAGAGAGACCAAAAATAATTTGAGATCACCATAATGCCTTTGGTTTACCGGGATGAGTAACCAGCCACAGGCCTCTGTCACAAGAGCACAGCATAGGCCGCCTGCTGCAGGTCTGTCCGCTGGGGGACCCCGCCTGCACTCAGCCACAGCACACCACAGCAGGAGGGACCCCCAAACTGTTGTGCTGTGTGTACCGACCACCCGGTGTGTCATTTCCGCTCATCAGCCAGCCCTGCATCCACGTGAAGGAATTTCCGCACACACAACGGAATCTCAGCCTGTGGACAGACGTGATGGCTTTCGCCTTCTCCTTGTGTCTGGAGTCTCTGTGGAGACTTTCCTTTCCACTCACGTGACAGCGCGCACTTATCTGATGTACACGATGATACCATTTCGAAAGTTGGAAGCCTCAAACTGAGATGACAGTGCAGAACAAAAAATGTGTTAGGGTCATCACAATTGAAGTGTTCTTAGGGCAAAAATGTTGACTCTGAGTGTTGTGTGTGAACGTGCTATGAGAAACTTCCAAAGAGCACCATTTGAAATTCGGCCTTTGCAAAGAATGTTCCAGCCCTTGAAGGGGTAGCTGTGGAGTCTGTGTCCGCTTTTATCCAAACCTTGTCTAAATTGGGAAAACTGATTGAGGTGAGAAAGAGGAGCGAAAAGGACGAGGCCAAAAAAAAAAACTAAACAAAACACAAAACACCAGCCAAAAAGAAGCCGGGAAAAAAATGATTTTTTTTTTCCTGCTAACATTGATGTAAAAATAACATCAGACACCTTTGAAAGTTACCCTCTAAACTCTTAATACATTGTTCTGTCTGTCTGTCCCTGGTGTCTGTAGCCTCTTTAGGCTCTGCAGTTCTACCCCAAGTTGTGAGTACTTATAAAAGTTCCATAAACAAACACTATGAAAGGAAAAAGAAAATTACTCCATACAACTAACCACAGGGTTAGCTGCTTGAATTCTCAGCTGCTCCCCATCAGGACTATACCACAACTTGGAAGAAATTAGTCAGATATGTGTTTTTCTGCTCCTCTTTTGAGCTGTTAATTGTGTTTTGTTTGATAATAGTTTGCTCTCATAGACTGCTTATATCTTTAACAATGAAGGTTTTGTGTTTAAAATGTATGCATTGCAAAGGTAGTTTCACTGAAGTCATGCATCCTTAAATAAGATGAAATATTTGTATTTATTGTCCTACTTTCTAAGCGTAACTTGTTTTACTCTGTGAATTTGCATTGAGTCACTCATACACCGCAATTCGTCATTTTAATATTGGAAATGGATGGCATCAGAATTCATTAGATTGCACTGTGTTCCGGTTGCCAGTCGTCTGCCTCCCATGATGAGATGGCTCTGCTGTCCTAAGAGAGGTAGACAATCCAGGCATCAATCAATTGGAAATCAGTCCCTGATTTTTTTCATTTTTTTGCATTAATCATTTTCTGTGATTAGTTCTCACTGTGTAAATTATGTTAACTGTACTTCTTTAAAAAAATGTGCATCTATCTCCCCATTACCTCCTTATAAGATTTACTTCTGTATGCCTTTTTTTTTTCAGTAGGCTTATAATTACAGACAAGAAAAAAACAAGTAAAAACAAAAACAGTACGTGCCTAAAAAAATGACAAAAAAATTTTTTGTAACATTTTAAAAAACCTGAATAGCCTTTACTTCTTTAATATACTCAAATTTTTATGTAAATTGGTTTTTGCCACGTGTGTTTGTTCACATTCTAAACGACTTAATGGATTCTCACAGTCTGTCTCTGTCCCGTGTGTAGAACGGGCTTGTGATGTAAGCGTTTCATCTGGTCAGTGGTTCCTTTGATATTGTACTGCTGCTGGGATGGGGCTGCGGAACCTGCCTTTGCGTAACAGGTTCCTCCGGGGTAGATTGGAAAGATGAGGGTGGGGTGGGCAAATTCACACACGTTTCCTTAACCTATTTGCAGAAATTTTCAAAAGGCATTTGGTTAAACCTCTTGGCAGTACAGTATTCTTGTATTTGTTAATGTTTGTGTTTAGGTACTGGTACCTTTTTTGTTTAAAAATGTTCTAAGTGTTGGCTTTAAAGTGAATTTATCTTTAGTATGATAGTTATATGAAAATTATAGGATTTGTGTGCAGAGAATTTTTTTATAAAGTGCTTTGTAAAAAAAAAAATATGTATTCTAGCTTTCGCGGTACATATGTGTGATAACTTTAATATCCATGACAGTTAAGTGCAATTATTTCATCACTCTAAAAATGCTATTTTTGTGTCAGTTCCTGCAGGTGTTTTCATGTCTTTGCAAAGTGACACATTTTGATGCCTTCTTGATAAAAGTGGTAGACATTTTGTAGCTTTCTAGAAACTTTGTATTCATACGGTATCAATGAAAAATAAAGAAAATGAAAGTGTGGGTCACCTTTTTTATCTGCAAAAGTGTGTGTTGCTGAGAATGAAATTGCCTTATGTGTGGGGAGTGACATGCAGGAATGTCAAGGAGGTCAACACTGTGGTCCATTTGATGATGCTCACCAAGCCCAGTCCAGTAATTAGAACTTTAGGAATTAGATCTAACTGTTTCTTAAAATCGGCCACAAGGCAGTCCCTCAAGACTTTGTGTCTCTCTTTAGTACTGAATATTTCAGAACAACTTATCTGGATCCCAGACACACCCTGAGAAGCCAGATCCCATGTACCACAACAGAATCTTCAGACAAAAAGCATTTATTGTTGTTAACCCAGCTTGTGGGGCACATGCAGGAGCCAGGCAGGGGTAGAACACAGGGTGAGGATTCAGAGGTAAATAGCATGATTCTGCCTGGCTGGTGCTTATGTTCTCTCTGGGCGTGGCCTCCTGGCCTTTGTGCTCCCATCTCTGAGGACTTTGATCCACTTGTCTGAAGCATGCACATCCAATGTGTTGGCACAATGTATCTAGATTGTGTCCTTTGTCACCATAGCCCCAGGGACATTATTGCCTGCAAACTGAAGCTCCAGAAAGCCAGCTCATCAAAGTTAGGACTGTAAGAGGTAGGGCCTTAAATAAGGTCACCCTGACCCTTCCACCTGGGTTCATGGCCTCTGCATTTTGGTCGTGCATGTACTGTGAAGCAGCTCAAGGCTAGGGGAGAAAGAACTTTCTTAAATCACAGTGACCTTGGACTTCTGATAGACCCTTCTGTATCCTGGGATCCTTAGTTTGAAAACCAGACCTCAGAGGATCTTGCTTCTCCCTATTTCTTTGAAATAAAAGCTGCTTGAAATCCCAAGAAGCCCTAGAGGAGACCATGAATGAGAACTAACATGCTCATGCTTTGGAAAAAATGTCTTTTCAGACAGCCACTGTTGGTGAGGAAGGCTGTTGAAGGCTGTTGGTAGATGATTTAGCAGCTGGGGGGGGGGGTGGCTGGTGCATCTGGTTGGCAGCCTGTTGGCTGCCAGGCGTATACTCTTGGAAAAAAGAAGTCTGCTTTTCTATTGGAAAATAGGCTTCTGGTAGATTGACTGTGTCTTTTCAGTAAATATTCTCCGATTTGCTTTGGCTTCCAAGAAGCTGAGGCTTAGAATTTGTGCCCTGTGCAATTGATAAGGACCCAGCTAAAATTTAAGGCACAGAAAGATTGAAAATAAGTAAAAAAATGGATGCCAGCAAATAAAACATCAAAAGAGAGCTAATTTAGGTATATTATCTCTAATATAGCTCAAGACAAAGATTAATTGCTAGAGTTAAGGAGGATTACTTCAAGATGGTATGAAAAATAAAGATACTAACCTTGTATGCACCTAATAATAGCTTCAAATTATAAAAACCAAAATTGGACAAATTCGTTACCATTCTGGGAGGTTTTTAAACATCTAAACTCTTTGTTACACCTCCCACCTGATAGTATAAAGGATATGAACATTTTAATGTCCTGTTCTAATTTACCAAATACAAAATAATGAACCCCACAATTAGAAACTGTGTGTTTATTCTAAAGTACACAGAGTTTTTATAAAATTGGCCTGCCCAAAGGCACACACAGAGCAGGATACTATGGCCTGTAGGCCAAATCTGGCCCACTGTTTTTGTGAATAAAGATTTACTGGGACAACACAGCCACTCCATTTGCTATAGGCTTAGGTCCCTAAAGGATGGGTAAGGAAGGAATGGTGGTTTTTTTGTCATTGTCACACCTCATGCCTTCTCGTCCAATCTGAATGTTTTATGATTAAAACAGTAAAAAAAAAAAAAAAAGTTAAGTACACCCCTGAGCCCATCTGTCTTAGTAATTTTCCTCGTCACTGAGACACAACACCCACAACTTAATGGAGGAGAGGTTTATTTTGGCTCATGATTTTTAGAAGTTTCAGTCCATAATTGCCTAGCTCCATGGCAGGAAGGGCAGAGAGAGTGGAAGAGTCTGAGCAGAAGATAGTTGCTCATCCTATGGCAGCCAGGAAGCAGTGAAAGAAAGGAAAAGCTGGGGAAGAAGATACGCCCTTCCAGGTTATGCCCTCAGTCTCCCACCTCCGTGCAGGCCCTACTTCCAAACTTTATACCCATGGTCCCCCGTTAACAGGTCAGCATTGCTGAGAAGTCCAAGGCCAAAGTCTTCTGAGACTCAAGGAAAAGTTAGCTGTGAGCCCAAAGGGAAAAAAAATCACAAAGAAAATTACTTGCAACAGACAGTGACATAAGGTAAATACTCCCATTCCAAAAGGGAAGAACGGAAGGATAGAAAAGAATTTGGACCAAAGCAAGATCAAAACCCAACAGGGCAAACATTAAATCCTGTATCACTTTGTCCAGTACACAGGGCTGATTGTACTGAGATGTGAGCCTGAAAGGGCTTGGGTGCCCATCCCCTAGAGCAGCACCGGTTGCAGCCCTCATACCCTCTCTTGAGGTGGCTCTGCTCACTGCCTGCACCTTTCCTCAGTGGATGTTCATGTACCTGGCATCTCTGTGGCACTTTTAAATGCATCTTCCTCGGATCTCCAAAGCACTTCTGGCTTCAGTCTCTCAGCTTCATCCATTGCTATCTCAGAAGCACACTCCCTGGCCTCCTAGGCTGCCTTCTCAACCTGAGTGGAAGCCTCCCTGACCCCACAGCTCTTGTACTTGCATGCCCACAAAGCCAGCACCCTGTCAATGACACCAAAATCAGCCACCAGCTAAAGTAGCAGCATGTTCCCCTTTCATTGCTGTAGAGGCCTCTGAGTACTTTGATGTCTAAGGACTGTAAAATGAATCCCTGGGAACCCATTTTCCTGGGTGGCCCTTCTTGAGCAGGGCAACCTAGGGCTCTTTCAAAGCAAAGTCTTTCAAAGGAATTTACCCTTACCCTTTTACATCTTTGTGCTTTCAAAATGTCTCGGGTCTTGCTGATTTCAGAGATGCCCTCAAGCAGTCTTTCTGGTGTCCTGATGCAAGAACTTAGCTTCTCTTTAATGCTAATCTTTTCAGAAACCATCATCTTCAAGGCCCCAACTTTGCAGGTACTTCATTTGTGACCAAGCTTTCCATCATTTGTCTCTGGTTTTTGCTTCCGATTTTCACTCTAAATCTGGCTAAAAGCAGAGAGCAATATCCATACTCCAGCCTGAATGTTGGGGTGTCTTGAAATTTCCTCTGCCAAGTTAATTCACTGCCCTTAATCTCAATCCCCAGCAAAATCTCAGGACATGGACAGAATGTTGACACATTTCCTGCCAAAGTGTAATACACATGGTCCTGAGTCCAGCTGAGGTAGGGTAGAAGTCATAAAGATAGGTAGAAAGGAGACAAGAAAAATCATTTAAAATTTGTTTTAAAAAACCACCTTCAGGTCATGAAGTCAGTTTAAATTTTTTCCCAAGACACAGTAAGCCTGGGAAATCACTTCTACCTGCAAATGGGCCTCTTTCACCCGTGCATAGGCCATCTCTTTTCACGTGTAAAATCAGGTGAATTTTACTTATGGAGGGACCACCGCTCTGTCACCTGGGATGGTTGTCATCTATGAATGGGCCATTGCCCTTCCCCTGCAGAAAGAGCTGTCACCTTTCATCTATAAATTAAATCCCCTCTTCCCATAGATTCACAAGTTCTGCAGATTTCAACGCCCAAAACTTACAAGTGAGCCATCCCCAAACTATGGCATTTCTTATTTCTCTGAATCACTGCACTCTACTTCATGTGCACTTTAAAAATTCTGTGTAATCCCTTTATTGCCTTTTTCTGATTAGTCTTCAAAATTCTTTCTCTGTGATAGGAGCCCGCAGACCTGCTGCTTATCCTGCAGGTAGGATGGGTTTGGGTTTCTCATTGCCACTTTGGGAACCTCCTAGGACCCTGTCTGGTGACAGCTGCCAAGGGAGTTCTTGTTCCCAACTGAAACCTCCTGAGCCTGGCCTCTACCATCTTACATTTCTATCCACATTCTGAGCTTCTGAGCTCTGACCAGCATCTCCCATCATGCTTGGTTTACAACATTCCAGGTTTTCTCTAGCTGACATCGCCAAACCTTTCCAAACTCCTCCTGTGGACCAGTTCCAGAGGCTCTCAAACCACATGGTTAGGTGTATTCCTAGCAGTGACCCCACTGTCCTAGTACCAAAATCTTAGTCATTGTCCTTGTCACTGAGACAATACCCAACACTCAGCACAACTTAAAGGAGAGGTTTATATTGGCTCATGGCTTTTAGGGATTTCAGTCCATAGCTGGCTGGCTGAAAGGCAGAAAAGGTATGGTGGAAGGGCCTGGGCAGAAGAGAGCTGCTCATCCCGTGGCAGCCAGGAAGCTGAGAGAGAAGGGAGGAGGTGGGGAGGGAGATTCACCCTTCCAGGTTATGGCCCCAGGGACCACCTCCAACCAGGCCCCACATTCTAACAGCAAGGCAGCTGTAGTGCCACTACGATCCAATCACCTTCCAAAATCCCCACCTCTGAATGCATGAGGCCTTAGGAGTGCACTCCAGCTCTGAACCACACTATCCTCTATTGTGTCCTTGCTCTCCCGTGGTCTGTTCAGCCATCTCCAGAGACACCTGTGCGGCTGCACTCCTTGGGGCCTATTGTATTTACTCCTTTGCCTGTGACAGCTAAGTGCTGCCACTTGGCCACTGCTGCTCCAGAATCCTATCCTATCCGTTTGCTCAAGGGAAGCCAACATACGAATATCTCTGACCATCCACCCTGGCCTGCATGCCACCACTGAGTTTCTTAGCAGCATTGGTGCCCAATCACCAGCACATTCATTATGGACTTGAGGTGCACATACACAGACAGTGAGCACTCTGGTCTTAAATTGTCCATCCATCCCATGAGCCTGGCCTTGGTGAGCTTTCTGAGCCCTGCCTTAATACTTTGCTAAGGCAGTTCTAGCACCTTGGCCTCATTTAATAATCAAGCAGTGAGAGAAAGTTGGGCAGATCTTGGGGAGGCAAGCGCTTTGTTTTAAAACAGCATGTACTTAATAAAATTGCCTTAAAAGACATGACACAGAAATAAGAGAAGAATACACCTGTAATCTCAACACTTGGAAGGCTGAGGCAGGAGGATCACTAAATTTGAGGCCAGTTTGGGCTGCATAGTGAGTTCAAGGCCAGCCTGAACTACATGGCAAGACCTTGTCTCAAAAAAACAACAAAAAAAGGAATAACAAAAGTCAAAATCATCCATCTCAGTAGTTGATGAAATAAACAAATACCAAGAAATAGGTATAAATTGTGAATAAATACATCTGTGTGTATGTGTCTATACTGTATCTGTGAATTTTCAAAATTCATATTTTCAAATTCATTTTACATGTGGAGCAGTATTAAAACCATACACTTAGCAAATCTCAATGTATTTATTTATTTGTTTGTTTATTTATTTATTTATTTATTTATTTTTTGGTGCCAGGGATCGAATTTGGGACCTTGGGCTTACAAGACAGGCGGTGAAACCACTGAGCTAAATCCCTGGCCCAGGTCTCAATTTATTTTAAAGGACTGCTAGAATACAGTATTCTCTGACCACAGTGCAATTAAGGTAGAAATCAATAGAAAAGGGTCTTTTATAAAACTTCAAATATTTCAGGGTTAATAAACATTTCTAATCCACAAGAAAAAGAAGTCATGGGGAATTAAGAAATCTTTAAATGAGGCTAAGGAAATACTGTATATTAAAATATGCTGGGCCAGGGATTTAGCTCAGTGGCACTACACCTGCCTTGCAAGTGCAAGTTCCTGAGTTTGATCCCTGGTACCAAAAATAAATAAAATATGCAGAATATAACAACACCATTATTTAGAGGGCAAATCAACGTGCTTAACTATGCATATGAGAAAAGAAGAAAGACGTAAAATGAAGTAGATATTTAATTCATGAAGTTAAGAATAGAGTAACCATTACAAAATAAAAGGGAAGAACTAATAATGAGAACAAACTAATAAAGTAGGAAACAAACATAATGACAGAAAAAGGCAAACATTAGTTCTTCAAAAGTACTAGTAAAATCTGTAAAACACTGGCAAGACAGAGAGCATGCCAAATGAACAACCATAGGAATAAAAATAGGGGCATGGGGCCGGGGATTAGCTCAGTGGTTTCGCTGCCTGCTGCATAAGCGTAAGGACCCAAGTTCAATCCCCGGTACTAAAAAAGGGGGGGGGGGCATCACTACAATCTTGCAGATATTTGTAAACATATTATAGATTATAAAACCATACCATTATAAATTTTATGCCAATAAATTTGTAAATATAAATAAAAGAATGAGTTCTTTAAAAACTAACTTCAGAATATTGTCTCACAAAGATATAGAAAAAGCGAATAATAGTCTCAAAATCATTAAAGAAAATTAAACAGTAGTTCCCATATACTCACATGGGAAGACCTGGGCCCAGGTGGCTTTAAAGAAACAAAATCTTGGGCCAGGGATTTAGCTCAGTGGTTTCGCTGCCTGTCACACAAGCGCAAGGACCCGAGTTCGATCCTTGGTACCAAAAACAAAAAAGAAAAAATATCTTGCAGTCCTATATATTAGATTCCAATGTACAAAACAAAGCAGACAGTTCTGATCCTAGCTTAGATATCTTACAATCCAGAGTCTGAAGCAAGGGTTAAGCATCTAATGCCTTATTTGGGAGAAGGAAGCTAGAGATAGTCTGGGTCAGATGAAATGGGCGTAAATTAAGGGAAATCCACATTCAGATTTTGAAACAGTCATATAATGAAATATCTTGGAACCTACATCTAAACCTGAAATTCATTTGTGTTCCACATACAATGTACACTCATGTCCTGAAAATCATTTTATACAATATTTCTAGTGCACCTACAGTTTGACTGTGACCTGTCTTGTGAGGTCAGGTGTGAATTTTCCACTTGTAGCCTCTTGTCAGCACTAAAGGAGTTTTATAGTTTGGAGCATTTGGGCTTTGAGTTTTCAAATTGAGGCTGTTTAGCTTTTACAAGATCAACTCAGCATGTGTGATTCTTTCCCTGTTGGCTTTTCTGGGAAGGCTGCAAAGAGGACAATATCTTGGAGGAATCCATGCGAGAGGGAAGCAGGAGAAATTTACGTGTTGGGTAAGTTCCCAACTCCAAGTTCTCACTGGGCAATATTCATCCAACGGGGTTGTGACTGGCACCCAACCTCCACCTTGTATTGAATCATCCAAACTTAGCAGCTATTCGGGAATTCCAATGACCTGTGATGTGGTGTTTCGAGAAAGTCTGAAACTGGAGGGGAACCCTAGCGTGTGTGGGCTATCAACCAAGGAGAGAAAGAAGGAGGCAAATAAGGTAATCTAGGAAGGAGCACAAAATTTGTTTCTAAATAAGCCAGGTGTGGCGGCGCACGCCTGTAATCCCACCACTTGGGAGGCTGAGGCAGGAGGTATAGGCCATTCTCACTCATGAGCATATAATTGACTACATATAAGCAATTTGAGTAAAACAGTGTGCATAAGACATAACGCATGATGACAGAATGGGGCTCATCCCAGGAATGCAAAGTTGGTTTAGCATTAGAAAATCGACACATATAATTCATACTACCAGATGAGAAAAATCATAGATGACATCAGCGGATGAAAACAGACACAGCTGATGCAAGTCAATGTCTGCTATAAACTGAATGTCCCACATTTGTACTTTGAAGCTCTAATCCCCAAAGTGATGATATTGGGAACTGGGACCTCAGGAAGGTGATTACGGTTCATTGAAGTCATGGGGCAGAGTCACCATACCAGGATCAGTGCTCCCCAACCAAGAAGAGACTGGGGCTCCCCTGTCTCCACCACGGCGGGACACAGCAAGAAGGAAGCTTCTGGAAACCAGGAAGTTTGTCCTCACCAGAAAAATCTTCAGCCACCTTGACCTTGGACCTCTCAGAAATAGAAATGTTGTTTAGGGCCAGCTAAACACCAACGCCTATTCATGATTTTCTTAACTTCTTAGTAAATTAGGAGTAGAAAACAACTTTGTGAAGTGATAAAGGCTATCTACCAAAACAAAATCAATAGAACAGTGAAAGCATTACTTTCGGTGTGGGGAATGAAATAAGGATGCCTACATTTACCACATCGACTCATCAAAGGGAGGTTTTAGACAGTGAGGAAAGGCAAGAGAAAGAAATGCATGAGGATGGGAATCCAATCTGTCATTGCTCTTAAAAGATAAACTTGCATATATAGAAATCCAGAAAATTTATAGGTACATTACAGGTAGAACTGACAGGAAGTTTAGCATGTTGTGGATACAAAACAATATACCAAAATAAATTTTTGAATAATGGTAAAGAAAAAAAAATTTAAATACCATTTGCTTAAAAATATGAAGTGCTAAAGTATAAATCTAAGAAAAGCTGTATGAAAGCTTTATGGAGAAAAGTCTAAAAGTGCTATTGAAAGCTTTAAAGAAGACATAAGTCAATGGAGAGATATACACGCTCATGACCTGAAAGAACCAATAATGTAAAGTCATAAGTTCCAACTAATAAATCTTTAGAAGAAATGCAATCTAAGTAAAAACCCAGTACTTCCCCTTTACATTTCTTAAACTGTGTATATGAGGATGCAAGGAACCAAAAATAACTAAGGAATTCTTGAAGAGTAAGAATGAGTTAGGAGAATATTCCAGTTATCAATTTTCTCTCAGTTCCAAGTCTGCCCCCCAGCCTGTTCTGTGACCCTGAAGCTGTACCCTAGAAATAGTTCCTCCTTGGCAGCTGTTGAAATGTTAAGCTCTGTCAGTTGAGTGCTGGGGTTAGACTGTAAGGCAGAGGAGACAGGGAAGCATTTCTTTTTCTTTTTTTTTTTTTCTGTATTAAATTCTTTTATTGGTACATTGTAGGTATACAACACAATTACATTTCTCATTGGGAATTGTAC
>NW_004624766.1:4946620-4994286 GCF_000247695.1 Heterocephalus glaber
TCTGCATTCTGTTTGCCAGTATCTTATTAAGGATTTTTGCATCTATGTTCATTAGTGAGATTGGCCTATAGTTCTCTTTTTTTGGTTGGGTCTTTCTCTGCTTTGGGGATCAAGGTGATGCTTGCTAGGGAAGCATTTCTTTTCTGGGGTTCTGTTATGGTTTATATCTAGATATCCTCCCAAAGCCTCATCCACTCATAGTGGGGCTTTTAGGAGGGGACTGGACCATGGGTGTGTGGTACTAATCACTGGGTTGTCCACTGATGGGTTTATAGCTGAGTGTGATGGGAGGTAAAGCCTGGTGGAAAGAAGTGGGTCACTGTGGATGTGGGCTGGAAGGGCACATAGCCCTCCTCTTCCATTGATCCCTGCTCTGCTGCTTGCCACCATGTCATGGACTGTTTCTCCTCTGCAGTGCCCCCCTGCCATGCTGCCCTGCCTTGGAGCCAGCTGACTATGGACTGAAAACTCTTCAAACTGAGCCAAAATAAACCTTCCCTCCTTTTAGTTGTGGGTGTCGGCTATTGTGTCTTAGTGATGAGAAAGTAGCTAAGACAAGCTCAGTCTTCTTTATTGTTCAGCCCTCGTGAACAGCTGTGTCCTCAGGTAACCTCATCCCACCCATGAGCACTTCTGTACAGCTCCCCCTGGACACTTCCATGACAGCTCAGACTGTGCATCCAGACACATCTCTTTCCCCACCAGGTGAGCAATTTCTGCAGACCAGTTCCTCTCCACCCACACCCTATGGCAGTGAGGCACCATTTCTGCCCATCAGCTCTGGCCCATGCCCTATGAGCAGGCTGCCTGCTCCTCCTTTTGTGAGAGTTACAGATCTTAGCCTCTGATGAAGTAATGGATTCTTTTAAGTCTCTAAGCCTTTGCCGCTGTCCTGCAGTCCAGAGGTAATAGCTGCCTTCTTTTCTGTGCTACTTCTTGATGCCTTTGAGTCTTTTCACCCTATTTAGTAGTTAACTACTTTCTACTAGGTAACAGTTCGTATATTTCATTTCTCCTGTTCACATAACTGGTGAGGTCTCTGTCATAATCATATCTTGGCTGATACGGGGCACTAGCTCTACTGAGGTACTGATATTTATCTTACACCTAGGAAATAACACAGCATGGTAATAGCACAGGATTAGGCAAAATTAACCAACAGAGCAATACAGAGATGAGAAAAAAAATTTATGTGTCTGTTAAATCTTGACTCGTGCCAGAAATGGTATGGTTGATGTGGGATAAAATAGACTATGTGATAAATGATGGTGGAAAATTTCAAAATGGACCGTGACCTTATACCATGCCCCTAAATTAATCCAGGGTAAGTTATACATGTATATAGGAAAGGCAGAACTGCTGGGGGCGGGGGGGGGGGCGGTGCATGCCTATAATCCCAGCACTGGAGAGGGTGACTGTTGTAGTCAGGATTTGCAAGGGAATAGATTTAATACAGGCCACATAATTTATAGGATTATTTTATAATATTCACCCCAAAAGTCAGATGCAGAGAAGTGCAAGAGATCTGTCCACACACTAGATACCGAAGAATCTAGCCAAGGGCCTGGATCCCACAACAATGTCCCGAAGAAATCCAGCTAAAGTCCTAGAGCCCAAGGCAATGTTCTCATAAGTCTAGCCAGAGCCCTAGAGCCAAGGCAAAGTCTCATGCACCAGGAAGGCCCAAAGGCCAGTGGTGGAAGCTAGACAGCTGCGCTGGAGGGGTGAAGGATCTATGCTACCAGGCTGAGGGAGGTACACTGGAGCCAGGAAGTGATGCTCAAGGCGAAGATCAGAGCTCCCCTGAGGAAAACAGCAGCCATTCCTAGCGACAGCGAGGACCTGAAGTCCTCTGAAGAGAACAGCCAAGTTTGCATCAGGAAAACCAGCTGTGACAAGTTTCTCCAAGAAAATCAGCAGCCAATGATCTTCCTCTCCAGTTCCCTTTTTATGCCATTGGTAACAATCCTCAGGTGGGTCTTCCATGCCAGAACCCAGTGATTCAGTCCAGCTGGGCATTCCAAGTTGACCATTAGTTAATCCACCACAGTGAGGAAGGAGGATTGCTGAGAGTTCAAGGGCTACATAGTGAGTTCATAATGAGCCTGGACTACAAAGTGAGACCCTGTCTCAAAAATTAAATTAAATACAATTTAAATTTAAAAAATTGAAAATGAAATACAAAGACAAAAGGGAAAAGATTGATTAATTATAATTAAGTCTTAATGACACTATAAAGATAGAAAGAACAACTACAAATGAAAAGATATTTGCTATATATAACAAGGAATAAATACCAGCAATACACAAAAATCATCATTAGTCAATAGATGAAAGAACCTATCAAAAACGAAGAGGGCCTGGGGGTATAACTCAGTAGTATATCACTTGCCTACCATGAATGAGGTCCTGGATTTGATCCCTAGCACCACAAAACAAAATAACAACAAAAATGGCAGTCAATAATCATTTCCCTTAAAAAGAAACTGAAAATATACCAGCAACATTAGTAATCAGAAAAATGCAAGTTAAACCCTACAATGGTATACGTCCAGAAGATTTGAAGTTTTAGTCTAAAACACTGATTATTATGGGCAGGGATATGGGGCAATGAGCTTTCATACATGCTGGGGGACATGTACACTGGTATAAAGACTTTAGAAAACAATCTTGCATTACTTTAAGAAAGGTGAATAAGGGGCCGGGGATTTAACTTAGTGGTTTCACCGCCTGCTATGCAAGCACAAGGACCCAAGTTCGATCCCCAGTACCAAAAAAAAAAAAAGAAAGGTAAATAAATTTACTACAATGTATAACCCAACAAAATGTATGTTTATAAGAAATAAAAAAGTGCTCAAGGTATTTGTTCAAGATTGTTATAACTACCTTTAGTCCAAACAGAAAAATTAGAAACAATGCAAATGTTCAACAACAATAGAATTAAAAAATAATTATGATGTGGTGATATAATGGACCATGATATGAATTTAAAGGACATGAAAATATGAATCTGTATTAGTCACTTTCCAATCACTGGGACAAAAGTACCTAAAACTTGCAACTTAAAGGAGAAGAGGTTTAATTTGGCTCACGGTTTCAGGGAATTTAGTACGCGTTCGGCTTGCTCCAAGGCAGAAACTTCATGGTGGAAGGACCTGGCAGTGGAAAACTGCTCACCTTATGGCATCAGGAACTAGAGAGAGAAAGGAGGAGCTGGGGAGGGAGACACCCCCCGCCCAAGGTCATGGCCCCAGTGACCCCCGCTCTTCCAACCAGGCCCCACTTCCTAACAGCACTTTCAGCTATGAACTCATCAACAGAGGCATCCACTAATGAGTACACTGCCTCACCTCTGAACACATGATACTTCTGGGGGGAAATTCTAGATCCAAACCGAGACAGAATCCAGTGTTCTGCAAACACGAGGAAGACCCCTTTGACTGTGATTTTGTTGTTGTTCACTTTAAATCCAGCATTACTGAAGGATAATTTACAATGCGGTAAAATTCACTTATTTGAACTATATAATTTGATGAGTTTGGAAAATTATATGCAATTGTGTAAACATCACCACAATCAAAACATAGAACATACTCCCAGGCTCAGGAAGGCACTGATCTGCTTTCTGTCCCTGTATTGTAGCCTTTCCTAGAGTTTCATATAAATTGAACCATGTAGTGCATTTGACTCATTTTATTGAGCAAAGCGTGTCTGAGATTCAACCATCGTCATTCATGGGAGGGTAGTTCATCCCTGTTGATCCTGAGTGGCCTCCCATAGCAGGGATGCAGCGCTCTGTTCAGCAGTTGACAGACACTTGAGTTCTTCCCAAAGTTTGGCTAAAACAACTGGTGCTACTATGATCACCTGTGTACAGAACTCTGCAAGAACACATGCTTCTGTCTCTCCGGGAGGGGGATTTTTGAGCCGCTGGCGATTGTATCTTTAACTTTACAGCCACGCTGTTTTCCAGCCTGGCTGAACAGCTATGCACTGCCTCCAGCGATGAATGGAAGTTCCTTGGAACTGAAGCTCTTTTTAATTTAGCATCTGGAGGAGGTGCAGTGTTATCTTATTGTGCTTCTAATTTGAACTTCCTTGATGACCTAGTAATGCTGAGTGCTTTTAATGTGCTTTGTTGCTATTCCAATGTCTTCTTTCGTGAAGTGATTGTAAGATCTCTTTCTTGCCCATTACTTATGATTTATTTCTTTTTATTATTGAGTTGCCGAGTTCTTTATATAATCTGCACAGAACCTTTTTCTCAGACAGATATTTTGCCAATAGTTTCTCCCAATCCGTGACTTTTCTTTTCTTTTTTCTTTTTTCTTTTTTCTTTTTTGGTACAGGGGATCGAACTCAGGTCCTTGTGCTTGCATAGCAGGCAGCGAAACCACTGAGCTAAATCCCCGGCCCTCGTAACTTTTCATTTTCTTAGCTCTGGCATTTGAAGAGCAAAAGCTTTTAATCTTGATGGAGTATAATTTTATATCTTTAAAATTTGATTTATGGTTTTGTGCCTTATTTATGAAATAATTACCTAGTCCATCGCCACGAAGATATTCTGTGATTTCTTCTAGTAGGTTGAGAGTTCAAGCTCTTAAAGTTAGAACTATATGCATTTAAATTTTTATACATGGTATGAAGTAAGGGTTGAATATGTATGTACATTATAGATTTAGAGGATATATATAATATATACATGTATGCATAGAAGATATATGTGTGTGTATCC
This sequence comes from Heterocephalus glaber, assembly GCF_000247695.1. Next base: position 4,951,356 of record NW_004624766.1, read on the forward strand.
ATTTCTGGCTGTTCTAGTACCATTTGTTGAAAAGACTATCCTTTCTCCTTTAAGTTACTTTGGCACCTTGGTTAAAAATCAACTGACCAGTTATCTATCTTTAACTATTCTGGCCGGGTGTAGTGGTGCACACCTGTGATCCCGGCACTCAGGAGGCAAAGACAGGAGGATCACTTCAAGTTTGAGGTCAGTCTGGGCTACATAGTGAATTCAAGGCCAGCCTGAACTACGTAGCAAGACCCTGTCTCAAAAAACAAAACAAAACCAGAAACAAAAAACCCTTTCTCTTCTGTTCCACTGATTTATACATCTACCCTTATGCTAATAACATTGTATTGTAGTTACTACATCTTGATGGTAATAAGTTTTGAAGTCAGGTAGTTTAAGGCTTCCAACTTTGTTCTTCAAATTGTTTTAGCTATTTTAGGTCCTTTGACTTTCCATACAAATTTTATAATATCAATTTTTAAAAATTTAGTCTTAGAAATACTTTTAATTGCTTGACACTTTAAATTCCTACATGAGACCTTTTTTAAAAAATTGAAGTAAAGGGCCAGTGATTTAGCTCAGTGGTTTCGCTCCCTGCCTTGCAAGTCAAAGGTCCTGAGTTCGATCCCCAATAACCTCCCCCCCAAAAATTGAAGTCAAGTACACACAACATAAAACTTACCATCTTAACTATTTTTAAGTGTAGAGTTTAGTGCACTGATAAATGCACATTGTCAAACCATCACCACCATTCCTACACAGAGTCTTTTTATCTTGCAACTGGAAACTTTGTATCCATTAAACAATGACTCCCCATTCTTTCTTCCTTGGCAACCACCATTCTACTTTCCCTCTCTGTGAGTTTGATTATTCTGGTCACCTCATAGAAGTGATATCATGCAGTATTTGCCCTTTTGTGACTTGTTACTTTAACTTAGCATAATATCCTCAAGGTTCATCTATGTTGTGTGTGTCAGAATTTCCTTTCTTTTTTAAGGCCTGATAATATTCCATTGTGTTTATATACTACATCTTGTTTATCCATTCATTTGTTGATGGATACTTAGGTTGCTTCTGTCAATTTCCTTTTTAAAAAATATTTTTGAGACTATGATAAATGGAGTTTTAGAAATTTCATTTTGCATTGCTTATTGCAAGTATATAGAAATGCAATTGACATCTGCAGATCGACCTTCTCTCCCTGTTTGTCTGGCTCCAAGGTGGAAACATCATGGTGGAAGAGCCTGGCCGAAGAAAATTGCTCACTTTGAGGCATCCAGAAAGCAGAGAGAGCAGGGAGGAGCTGGGGAAGGAGCTACACCCTCCAAAGTCACGACCCCAACCAGTCCCACCTCTTTTTTTTAACCTACCATGAGGGTTTATTTTATTTTTTAAAGTTTTATTAGTACATAATGATTTCATTCACTGTGGGGAATTGGTACATGTGCCTTACACATCTCAGTTCTTTCTTTCCCCCTTCCCCTCCACCCCACCTTTTCTGCTGGTGTCAGATTCATTTGTAAGGTTGATTACCATACATACAGATGAACAGCCAGGCTGGCCCCGCCTCTGAACAATCAGCCACGAACTCATCCACATCCACGGGTCCATCCACTGAGGGACACAGCACCTCCATAATCCAGTCGTGTTTCAAAGCCACAGCTGCTAGCATAGGAGACTTTGAGGGGACAGAATAAAGTCATCTAAAATCAAGTCATATATTAGGTCTAACAGGTTTTTTTGGTACCAGGGATTGAACTCGGGTCCTTGTGCTTGTGCAGCAGGTGGTAAAACCACTGAGCTAAATCCCTGGCCCAAGATATTCAACTTTTTAGTGTATTTAATTTATTTATTTTTTATTTTTTTGGTACTGGGGATAGAACTTGGGTCCTTGTGCTTGCGCAGCAGGCAGCAAAACCACTGAGCTAAATCCCCGGCCCTAACAGCTTTTTAAAAAAGCATTGTATGGGCTGGGGATTTAGCTCAGTGGTTCCACTGCCTGTCTCGCAAGTGCAAGGACCCGAGTTCGATCCCCGGTACCAAAAAAGAAGCAATATATGACCTTTTCAGTTGCAAAATTTGGCACTTTACTTCTTCCTTCCTGCTCCGTATGTCTTTTGTTTCTTTTTCTCGTATTGAGCTGGCAAGGATCTCAGGATACAGTTCAACAGAAGTGTTGAAAGTGGTTACCCTTGCCTTGTCTCTGGTCTTAGCAGGAAAGAATTCAGCCCTTCACCATTAATTACCATATAAGAAGTAGGACTGACAGCATGAGCGTAGTTATAACAGCTGCTTTAAACCTTTGGTTGATGATTCCAACACATGGGTCATCTTTCCCTTGTCCTGGCTGATAGAGAACAAGACCAGCTCTTTGCATGTTGAGTTACTTTTGATTGTACACATTACAAACAGTAAGGTGTAGAGGCTCTGCGTTCTGATACTTTTCTCTAATAAATACAATCTCCTTGAATTTTAGCAGATGTCTTCCTTGACTGAATTCTAACCGCAAACTGTTTGGGGAAGGACAGCTTCCATCTTTCTGATTCTTTTGTCTTTGGCTGGGATGCTGTGTCTATGCCCTGTCCAGACACAGTTCAGGGTCAGCCACAGAGGGCAGAGCATAGAATGTGGGCATCTCTTTTCCACTTCTTTCCATTCTAGGAATTCCTCTTCACCCCTTGGCAGCTTTGGACTCAGCTTTGTATTTCTTGGGCCCAAAAGATGGCTGTTTTTCCTCCAGCACCAGCGAAGGCTTGCACAGCCCTGACTGAGGCTTCCCCCTGGTCAAAACAGCAAAGGTGAGGCCCCACTTCTGGAACGATCTCTCTTTCATGCAAGAAGCATGGATCCCCCACCCCGGAGCCTACCTGCTGGTTCCCAGAGCTCTTAGGTAGCTGTCTTTTAAAGTTATCTTCATCCGGTAAAATTGTATCCAGTCCTTACTAGAAGCCGGAGTCTGACTGTGATGAGCTAAGGACAACTACTAAGATGTTTCCTTTTACACAGTATTTAGATACTTTCTCTTTGCCTTTCCTTTTTGGCACATTTTGAGCTTGCAGGAGCTTCCCAGTTCTGCTGTGAAATCAATGTGACATCTAGTGGCTTCATAGAGAAAGTCTGGGCTGGTTTTAATCTGAACGTCTGTACTGGGGGTTTCCTATGTGTGGAGAGGTGGCTGAGCTCAGTGGCTTCATTACGTTTTAATAGAGCAGCCCCTCCTTATTCAGGAGGGTCATGGGCCAAGGCCCCCAGTGGATTCTGACACTGCAGGCAAGCAGTCCACTCCCTGTACATGCCATGCTTCCCCAAGGAGAGGAGAGAGGACTATTTATCCTTGCCACACAGTACCAGAGTTCAGCTGTCCTTCCTTGTTTATGGTCTGGTGCCTCTTCTGCATTGCCAGCTCTTATGCTTGGGGCCATTAATGAGTCAAATTAGGGCCACACTGTGATACAACCATTCAGTCTGATAGCACTGATGGTTAGTTACTAAGTGACAAATGGGCAAGTAGTGTATACAGTGTGGACACGCTGGGCAAAGGGGTGATTCAGGACCCAGAATGAGACTTCATTAGTCTAGTCAAAATGCCCCACCATTTAAAATGTATCAATTGTTCATTTCTGAAATTTTCCATTTAATGTTTTCTAACCATGGTGGACCTCAGGTAACTAAAACCACAGGAAGCAAAACCACAGCTAACAGCCCGCCACTGTAATTGGTTTTAAAGAAATATTTCTTGGAAAATAATAACTAATGTAATAAAGACCTTGGCTTCAACCTGTACATTCATTGATGGGAGAGAATGAGGGAGGAAGGGCAAGTGAATGGAAAAGGAAATACGAAAGAAGGAGATGAGAGGAAAAAAGAAAAAGGAGACGCATGAAGTGAAGGCTGCAGGGCAGATAAAAAATGAGGGTAAGAAGAGCAAGGACAGGGGAAGGAGAGATGGGGGCAGCCTGGTTCTCTCCTCCTCTCTTGGGGCACCCCTTGGAGAAGTGCTGGCACGCTCTGTTCTGCGCGGTTAGACGGGTCGGGGTGCCAAGCTCCTAGGAAATCAGCAGTCAAAAGAGTCCTGGCAGATAGAGTAGGCATATCTGCCCTTGTTCCCCACCTTAGGGAGAAAGCATTGTATCTTCTCCATTCATATAAGGCATTTTTGTTGGAAGTATGGAGCACATGTCTTTAATCTGTTGAGAAGGTTCTGTTCTACTTCTACTCTCCTGATAGCTGTTACCATGAACAGCTGTAGAATTTAGTCCAATACTTTTTCTCCAACTAGTGACAGGATCATAGGGCTTTTTCCTTTCCTCTGCTAAAATGATGACTTTTGGGGGTGGATCTTCCAATGCTGAACCAACACTGCCATCCCTATAACAAAACCACTTTCTACATACTGCCAGATCTGACTTCCAATAGTTTGTTTTGTTAAACAAATTTCCATCTATGTTCATACTTTTTTCTTCTATTGTCTTTATCCAGTTTTAGGATTAGCACAATGTTGAGTTCCTAAAATGAGGGGAGAAGTGTTCCTTCTTTTTTCTGCTTTAATTGTTTGATATAATTTATCAGTTAAAATGTATATGAGCCTGCTGTTGTCATATAGGTAGGTTTTCAAGCTAGGAATATACTTTCCTTACTAGGTATCATTCAAATTTTATATTTCCTCCAGAGTTAGTTTCATTAATTTGTCTTCCAAGGTATTTCTTAGAAGTTGTCAAATTTATTTCAAAACAGATTTTTGAAATATGCTTTCTATATCCTTTTAAATTCTGTAAAATCTGTGGTAATGTCTCCTAGATCTTAATATTGTAATTTAAAAAATCTATAACTGATATTGCATAATAGAAAAAGTCTAAAGGAGCAGGGGAAGTGGGAGGGGTAGGGGAAAGGAAAAAAGGGAAAGGAAAAAATATGAGAAAAGGAAAAAAATGGAAACAAAGTCTTTGCAAATAGGGAAGGGGGGTGAAGGGAGGGCAGGGGAAGGGGGAAAAAAAAGAACCAAGATACATAATGTACAGGTATAGGATCCCAATGATTAATGTAACTGTGTTTTATACCTAAAATGTACCAATAAATTTAATGGGGGGGGGGAGCGTCCTGGGAAGTTCTCCAGATGGACAGCAGGGGGCAGCAAACCGCCACTCGCGGCTTCTCGCCCAGGGCCTCCTTCCCCGAAGGTTTCTATGGGAGGAAGGCGGTGACACGTTTGGGCCCTGGTGCTCCGGGACTCTGTTTTCATCACTGAAAGCCAGAGACGTTCCGTAGAGCCTGCTCATCCTTGGGAACCCCAGCAGTTCCTCTGCCTTTGACCACACCCGCCAGGGCGGGATGCCCGAGCCGCGCGCCCGGCTGCTCACAAGGTCTGCGCTTCCCCGCGAGGAGGCCGCACTCAAAACTGTAACTCCATGCAATTTAGCCAGGCCACACACCTATGCGGTGGGAAAACGTGGCTCGGAACCCTCGTCTACCCAGTTGCCAGAAGAGACGCTCTTTCCACAGATCATTTTGCTTTAAGAAAGGAAAATGTCGCCGGGCCTTGTCTTGCTCCCTTGCTCTTCAGAGGAATTCTTGTTTGCAAACAGCTATGCGAGAGCCATGCGCAGCCCTGCCCAGGCCACCCAAGGCCCGAGCTCCTGTGTTTCTTTCGTCGCCGCCCGGACAGGGCGTTTGCAATCCCCCGAGGCCCTCCCGAAGCCCTGATATCCCAGCGAGAAGCTCAGAGCCGATCTCAGCCTCCTGAGCACTGTCCTAACGGGTGAGAGCGCTGGCCCACTCCCCTTCAGCTAGGAACGGTTCTGCACAAAGGCGTCGAGGAGCTGCGCAGATGACTATAGCCTCCTAAGGTAGCCTCAAAGCAAACCGGTGTCCAAATAAGACGGCGCTGAGGAGCAGGGCCTGGTGGCACTTTTCGGCAGCCCTAGCACTCCCGGGAGGCTGAGGCAGGAGGACTGTGAACCCAGAGCCCGGTCTGAGCAACTTACTGATTTAGCGAGACTTTGTCTCAAAATTTAAAAGGGGGGAGGGGGGCTGGGGGATGTAGTTTAGTGCTAAATAAAGCCTTATGCTCATCTTCAGGGCCACAAAAATGAATAGGGCGGGGCATTTAGCTTAGTGGCGCCGCGCTTGCTTTGCAAGCGCAAAGTCCTGAGTTCAATCCCCGGTACCAAAAAAAAAAAAAAAAAAGTATAAGTAAAAATTTAAGTAGGAAGAAAAGAAGAAAAATGGAGCTGAGACTTTTCATATTCAGTGGAAATATGATTACAAATACCAAGGCACACCAGGACCTGAGGCGTGGGATTCATTTAGCTTTGCTGGGCAGGCGATGGGTCAGTGGTCAGGAGACCCGAGGGGGTGACTTCGGCTGCTTCAGCCTCCTGGGCCCAGCCCGGGGTCAGGAGCGCAGAAGTGAGGCCGCTTGGTCCCCCTCGCCCAGAGACGTCTCCCCCAGCCCCTCAGACGTCTTCAGAAGGCAGGTGCGCGGTCCGGTCCACAGCGACACGGCCAACCGAGCGGACGCCGTTTCTCTGTGCCGGTCGCTGCTCCTTAGCCCTCGGGGCGGAGGCCGAGCGCGTCTTGCCCGGGTCACTGGCAGAGAGACGCCCGGGCCTTCCCAGGCTGAGCTGCGCGCGAGCCTTCTTGCGTTGCAGGGATCTCATTCTGGAGAGGGGTGCTTGCCAGTTCTCCACTCTGTGGAGCTGCCAAGCGGCTTCTGCGCAGAGGATTCCAGTCCAGTCCGGATCAGCGGCTCCGCGGGGCCTGGTCTGCAAGTCTGGCTGGGGAAGGTCTGGGGCCGTGCTGGGCGGGGGTCCCTCCTCCACTACCCCTGCCCTCCAGTTTGAAAGAAACACCTCTCTCCAACAAGACTTTTGCATCTCTTGACTTCGCAGCTAACAAAGGGAAGAATATCAAGAAGCTCACCCTTCTGCACGTCCCAGACTCCGCATCCAAACCCCAGCCTAAAGGTAAGCGTCACTGGGGGCCCGCGATGTTTCAGACAGCTCTGAAGCGCAGCGGACTGCAACCCCAGGAAGTGTGCGATACTTTCCGAAATTCTTTGGACTGTACACATTTTAAAACTTGGAGCCAGTCTTCAAAAGTGCTTTGTAGTTGATTTTGCTATTGAACTTTAGAAAGATGCTCGCTATTCGTGGCTGGGGATCTGGATATTTGTGAAGCGGGTGGCAAGCCAGATTTATCGAAGCAGATACCGTCGCTTTGAAAATTTAGAAGCTGCCGCCAGTCCTGTTTTTTTTGTTTTTGGAATTGAGGCTGGGTATGGAAATCAATAGACAAATGCAAATTTGATTAAAATATTGTCACGAAAATGTAGATCGATGTCACCTGGATCCAAATCAAGAACTGTGAAGGGGGACTGATTTATGCAGAAAAAGCCAAGCGGTAGGATCCTAAGGCCCTGAAGCATCGACTTCTAGATTTGGAGGGGAGATTGGTAAAGTGCTGGGTGGGGTCTTGAATGCCTCGCCTCTCAGGCTATCATCTCCGCCTCTCTGTCGGTGGGTGGCCGGGGGTAGGGGTGGGGGATAAGGTCAAGTTCGCGGCGGGAAAAGGGACCTCGGGGGACTGAATCTCCCCGGGGAGAGCCTGCTGTTCTCACCCGGGAGGGACAAAGACAACTTGAGAACTGAACCGGCGACTCCTCTCTTCCCTGGGCCCTTTGGCCCCTCCTCACGCCCTCTTTGGAGCTCCCTGGGGTTCCAGGGGCAGCTCCCCCCCCCAGCCCCTCCCCATCCCTCCCCCCGCCCCTCCCTCGCTAGCTCCTTCAAGTGGAAACCCGAAGCCTTTTCTCCTGCTGCTTGCCTCTCTCCCTCCCACCTTCCACCTCCAATGTAAGCTTCCTTTCTTCCTTCAATAAATATTTCTGAATTCCTGCACCCTGAGTGCTCTTGTAAACTCGGATCTGTCCGCCGAAGGCCAAGCCTGAGAGGCCTTGGTGATTGCCGGACCCAGGTGAATTCCCTTTTCTGCCTTCCTGGGGTCTTGACATCCTTCACACCTTCTTTCTGTCCCTCTTACCGGACTCCCGGGCACACCTCTCACCAGCCTCCCTGGCGCACCTCTCACCAGCCTCCCTGGCGCCTGTGTGGGTTCTCCAGCCACAGTGAAGAGCTGGCATTTACCCAGTACCACTGTAGTGGCCGGACGCAGCCCCCCTGCAGGGCACTGTTGTCCTCACTGCTTGTGGTTAGGACTTTAGGAAATATTTATTAAAAGAAAAAGCAGCCGGGCCGGGGATTTAGCTCAGTGGTTTCGCCGCCTGCTGCGCAAGCTCAAGGACCCGAGTTCGATCCCTGGTACCAAAAAAAAAAAAAACCAAAAGCAAAGCAAAGAAAAAGCAGCCGGTGCGGTAGTGCATGCGTGTAATTCTAGCACTCTGGGAGGCTGAGCCAGGAGGATGGCAAGTTTGAGTCCAGCCTGGGTAACTTAGCAATTTAGCAAGACCCTGTTTCAAAAAATAAAGGATAGGGATGTAGCTCAGAGCAGAGGGGCCCTGGGGTAAAAGCCCTGGATTCAATCCTCAGTACTGAAAAGAAGAAAAGATAGAGCGAGAATTAAAATAGAAAGCAGGGGCACAGTCCCCCCGCCTTTGGCTCAGGTTGCTCTTGAGAGGAGCACGGTGAGCTGTGGGCCCTGCCTCAGTTTACCGAGAGTCTGTGGCACGGCACGTTATTGTTCACCTTTGCGAGCTAGGCTGCTCTGCAGCGCCCTCCACCGGCAGCCCGGACCCCGTCGCCTCCCCCTTGCGCCCTCCACGATCAGATCCCACCGATCAGATCCCACCGAGTGCAGATGCAGAAGTTAATTTACAAGCGACTCCCAGCCGGCCGGGGGGCTCCAGCAAGTCCTGGCGGGTGTTTGCCAGCTGGGGCCGGGCGGGGGCAGCCCTCACGGCTGGCACGGGGACAGAACACCTGCAGGCCCCAGAACTGTCCCCAGCCCACCCTCTCCTGCAATCTCTTGCTGATCTCACGTTCCTGCTCAGATACAGGGGAGGGAGATCAGACATGAGATTCCAGGGGCTGAAAATTCCTCCCACAAGGACACCCCCACCTCCCCTCTAATTTCCAGTGGAGCAGAAATTTTAACTCTTTGGGGCAAATATTCAAAGCCCAGTAACTACCTGTTACGCACTTAAGTCCTGTTGTTTGTTAACAGCATTTGAATGAGTAACTTGCTTGCGTTGCTTTGAAAATGTATCTTTATAACGCAGCAGGAGGGATTAGCATCGAACAGTGTGGTCCCTTCTGCAGTGCCAGGGGCTGTTCCAAGCTGGCATTCCAAGGGGGTGCAAAGAGCTTTGTCCAGGGGACAGCAGGAGGAGGTGACTTCCGGGAGAGGGGACAGAGCCCTCTTCCTGGCAGGGCTTGCTTGTTTGGGACCTGTCCTCTCTTATCACCTGTATCAGATGCACAGGTGTTTCCTGTGCCCTGAAATTTCCAGGCGGTTAGAGAAACAGGCCTAGGCTTCCAGGATAGAGCATGGGTGCCAGGGTGGGCAGCTCAGGGGTGGAGCTTTTGCCTGCAGATCCGGGCTGCCAACCAAAAAAAGGTTCTGAAAGCACCCTGGGCTCTTCCCACTCTGCTCCCTCTTGCAAGCCACCTTCCTGTGACCATGCCAGGGCCCCGCTCTCGGCTGTGGAAACCCTGGAGCCAATAGGTGGTTTGGATGATGCCCCCGGGCGGACACTTCCAGCTCCCAGGATCCTGCATGCCAGAAAGGCACATAAAGCTGTAATAGAAAAGCATGCTCCCTCCGGGGGTGTGGGAGATTTCTGCACAGGAGTTTGGGCCATAAGCCCATCCCAAAGGCACAACCCCAAAGCCCAGTTGTTGAAATCCAGAAAGATCAAATGCTTTAAAGTCTAAATCCTGACAGATCAATATCCCCAAAATAGCCAGGCATAGTGGGTGTGCCTGGGATTCCAACATTCTGGGAGGCTGAGGCAGGAGGATTGCATGTTTGAACCCAGCCTGGGCAACTTACTGACTTAGTGAGACCCTGCCTCAAAAAATAAAAAAGGGCTGAAGGTGTAGCTCTGTGAAGACTGGTTCAATCCCCATTATATATATATATATATATTTCTGAAAAAAATTCTTTAAAAGACCTTTACATTTCTTACATTTAAAAATTACTGAGGGATGGAGGGGTTGAAGGGAGGGCAGGGGAAGGGGGAAAAATAAGAACCAAGAGAAATTATGTAAAGGTGCAAATTTCCCATGATGACTGTCTTTATATTGTATACCTAAAATGTACCAATAAAATTCATTTTAAAAATAAAAATTACTTACATTAAAACTTTTACATTATTAAAATCTTCATTTTAAAATAAAGGTTCATTTGAGAAACACAACAGAACACTTAATAGGTCACTACATAATAAAATGGGCAATAATAACATATTTTTGTGAGCACAAATGCTCAGGCATGGGAATTACGGGCAGATGAGTTGTAGTCACAAAGAAAGGTCAGAAAGTGAAATGTGCATCACGATGCTTGGTAACTGTCTGTTCCCAGCTGTGTAGCTGTCATCAGACATCTGAAATAGTTGGATGGGATGTGTAAATCTCCACCAAATCGATCAGAAAGCAGGATGGGTCACCTGGGATTTTATCAGCTACCAGAAATGCCAATGCAGACAGTTGACACATTTTTAAACCAAAGTTTTTGTCATTGCTAGAATCCAGCTTTCTCCCCTCGGAGTAGGAAGTGCTCCGCCCCATGGGAATTGTGGTTTGGGGGAATTTAGTTTTTGGGGGGATTTAGCGGTTGGGAATTGAATCTTTTGGGAGTGTGATTTCAGGTTTTTAGACTTCAGGGACTTTGACTTTTCAGGATTTCAATCCTTGGGATTATGGCAGGCAGGGCTGTGTCTTTGGGGGGTTTTGATTGGCACCGCTTGGACCCCTGGCCCGCCAGGCTCTGTGCTGAGCTCAGAACAGCGGGCAACATGGCACAGACCACGGGGTCCCCAAATGGGCAGCACAGGGGACTCTCCCGGGAGCTGCAGTCTCCTCCTCCGCTCTTCCAGCTCCACACTCAGTACATCCTGGTCCCTGGAGGCAGCAGCTACTTTCCCAGCCTTTCAGGTGACCCCGAGGTGCGGCTGCGTCTGAGAAGAGGTGTTGCCCAGGACCGAGCCGAGTGGGCGCCCCTCTGCGGGGGACAGAGGACGATGGAGTGTTCGCTTCTGGCTGGAGAGAAGTGTGGCAGAGCAGGCTCCGAACTCCTTTCCGCCTGTGAAACAAACGAAGCTGTCCTCTAGGGCTGCAAAGGCGCCCTCTTCCTGTGGCAAAGGCTCTGCCGCTTAACCAGCTTGGAATTGGTTTTATTTATTTAATTTTTTGGTACCAGGGATCGAACTCAGGACCTTGCGCTTTCGAGGCAGGCGGCGGCACCACTGAGCTAAATCCCCGGCCCTGCACAGCATTCTTAGATGACTTGTAGCTGATGAGAAATTGGAGATCTATATTTCCGATTTCTCTCTAATTTCTGTTTGCAAACAGAATTTATCTCTTAACTGTAATTCCTTGCCAAGTGCAACTAATGACAGCACGAATTGAACATTCTGCTACCCAAACTCCTCCCCAACCACCAGAGGTCAGCAAATACCCCAGGGCTAAATCCCGTGTGCTATTTCTGTGAATAAAGATTTATTGGAACATGCTTGTTTGTTTCCATATTGTCTGTGGCTGTTTTCACCCTATAATGGGAAAGTGAAGTAGTTGCAAAAGAGACTATGGTCCCAAAGCTAAATATCTTCACTACCTGACTCTTTATAGCAAAGCTTGCTGGCCCCTGCCTTAGACTTACAGACTCAAGGAGCTCATGATTGCCCCTCTACTCTATCACAGGTCTGTCCGGCTTACTAGGATTTTCTACTGCATATCATGGACTGCCCTCTTTTCAGCCCAGTGGCTGTGCTAATGTCACCTGTCTTGGAATTTTTTGTTAGAGCAATATTCTGCTCCTGGCTTTAGTTAGGATAATTGAAAGCAGCTGTTCCGATGGCCCTCTGAGGGGTCTAACCAGACATGAGTCTGTTTCCCGCTCCTGTGAAGTCTGCAGTCAGGTGGGCAGGGCCCTCTGTCTTGCAGCTGTAGCACCTGGAAGATGTGAGCTCCGTAGTCACTGTAGCAGGTGAGTGAGGGATGGAGGGAGAGTATTGTTCTCTACTTTCCTTCCTTTCCTTGGCCAGAATAGTTACAAGGGTCCAATCTAAACACAAAGGGGCTGGGAAATTTAAAGAAGGGCTAAATGTGTGATGAGTTCTAATTGGGTTTTTTTCTTGTTTAATCTATTTTTTTAGTACATACTTGTAATTCATGCAGTTTACAATCATCCTGGGGAGTGGTTACGTGCACATATTACAGGTTGTTGTTGTTGTTGTTTTTTGGTATGGGGGATCGAACTCGGGTCCTTGCGCTTGCGCAGCAAGCGACGAAACCACTGAGCTAAATCCCCGGCCCCTGTTGTTGTTTTTTTATCCTCTTTCCCTTCCCTCCCCTTCCCCTCTTTGCTTCTGATTCCCCAAGCACCTTTTTCCTAACTGTTGATACTGTCTTTCACATGTCATAGCTTAAATTACTTTGATCAGGGTTATTAGGTTCCTGTGCATGGCGTGTTTTTAATTCCTCTCCTTTCTCCTCTCCTTGGTCCCTCGGACCTTTTCCCTATTGCGTGAGATCTGTCCCCTTGTCCTTTTCTATCCATCTTTTATCCTTTCCTTTGTACTTTGCCTCACTCAAATGAGGGATACCGTATGGTATTCAAGCTGTGTGTCCGAGTTTTTTCAATCAATATTATGTTTTCCAGGTGCATCCATTCCCTACAAAAGCCTCAAATTTGTCATTCTTCATAGCCAAGTAGTATTCCATCGTGTAGAGATACCACATTTTGTTTAACCAGTCATCTGTTGATGGGTATACAGGCTGCTTCCAGAGTTTAGCTATTATGAATTGTGCTGCTATAAACATTGGTATGCAAGTATTGCTGTAGTATGATGACTTAAGCTTATTGGGGATATCTAGCAGGAGGATAGCTGGATCATATGGAATTTCTAACTTTAGTCCTTTGAGAAAACTCCATACTGATTTCCATAATGGTTGTACTAGTTTACATTCCCACCAAAAATGTAGGAGAGTTCCTTTTCACCACATGATTGCCATTCTTTCCGGAGTAAGATGGAACCTTAGTGTTGTTTTAATTTGCATTTCAATAATGGCTAGAGATGTTGAACATTTTTTCAATAGGATTGTTGGCCATTTGTATTTCTTCCTTTTTGAAGTGTCTATTTTCCTAGCCCATTTCTTGACTGGGTCTTTAATTTTAGGTGGTTTAATTCTTTTGAGTTCTTTTTTTTTTTTTGGTACTGGGGATCGAACTCGGGTCTTTGCACTTGCGAAGCAGACGGTGAAACCACTGAGCTAAATCCCCGGCCCTTGAGTTCTTTATAAATTCTAGATATTAGTTCTCTGTCTGGTGAGTAGGTGGCAAAAATTTTTTCCTATTCTGTAGGTTGTCTCTTTATTCTCTTGACTGAATCTTTTGCTGTACGAAAGCTTTTTAGTCTGATATCATCCCATTTGTTGATTCTTGCTGCTATTTCCTCTGAGATTGAGGTTCTGTTTAGAAAATCCTTCCTACTTCTATGTCTTCAAGTGTTTTACCTGTTTCGGCCTCTGGGAAATTTAGTGTTTCTGTTTTAATGTTTAGATCTTTGATCCATTTTGATTTTAATTTAGTATATGGTGAGAAATAAGGGTCCAGTTTTATTCTTCTACAAGTGGATAACCAGTTTTCCCAGCACCACTTGTTAAATAGGCTGTCTTTCCTCTAACATATGCTTTTGGACCCTTTGTCAAAGATCAAACAGTTGAATATGTCTGGGGAGGGTTGTGTATCTCCACTCTGCTCCATTAGTCCATGTCTCTGTTTTTGTTCCAATACCATGCCGTTTGCTTAGTATAGATTGAAGTCTGGTATTGCTATGCCACCTGCTTTGCTCTTATTGCCCAAAATTACTTTTGCTATTTGAAGTCTCTTCTGGTTCCATGTGAATTTTAGGATTGTTCTCTCTAGATCTACAAAGTATGCTGTTGGTATTTTGATTAGTACTGCATGGAATCTGTATAGTAATTTTAGAAGTATGGCCATTTTGACAATATTGGTTCTGCCTGTCCAGGAGCAGGGCCATCTTTCCATTTTCTGATGTCCTCTTCAATTTTCTTCTTCAGAGTACTGTAGTTTTCTTTGTAGAGGTCTTTCACTTCTTTGGTTAGGTTAATTCCTGAGTATTTTATTTTTCTTGAAGTAACTGTAGATGGTATTGTTTTCAGAATTTCCTTCTCATCCTATTTATTGTTGGTATATACAAGTGCTAATGATTTTTGCATGTTGATTTTGTATTCTGCTACTTTGCTGAAGTTTATTATCAATTCTAAGAGTTTCTCGGTGGAATTCTTTGGCTCTTCCATGTAGAGTCCCATGTCTTCTGCAAATAATGATAACTAATGTTTCAAGTACTATGTTGAATAGCAGAGGTGATAGTGGACATCCTTGTCTCATTCCTGATTTTAGGGGGGATGCTTTTAGTTTTACCCTGTTTTGTGTGATACTGGCAATTGGTTTGTCATAGATAGCTTTTATCATATTCATGTATGGTGCTTCTGTAACTGTTTTCTTCAGGTTTTTTTTTATCATGAAGAGGTGTTAGATTTTTGTCAAAAGTCTTTTCTTCATCTATTGATATCATCATGTGCTTTTTGACCTTCCTCCTGTATATGCTATGTATTACATTCATAGCCTTTTGTATGTTGAACCATCCTTGCATCTCTGGGATCAAACTTACTTGATCATGGTGTATCAGAGTTTTCATAATATGCTGGATTCTATTTGCTAATATCTTGTTGAGGATTTTTGTGTGTATGTTTATTAAAGAGATTAGCCTATAGTTCTCCTTTGTAGTTGGGTCTGTCTGTATCTGGTTTTAGGATCAGGATGATAATGGCTTCCATAAAAGCACTTCATCCCTTCCAATTTCTTTGAACAGCTTGAGGAGTATTAATATCCTTAAAGGTTTTGGAGAATTCAGCCATGAATCCATCAGGTCCTGGGCTTTTTTAGTTGGTAGATTCTTTATTACTGAGTTAATTTCATTGCTTGTGATTGACTGTTAAGTATATTTATGTCTTCTTGGGTTAGTTTTGGCAGTTTGTATGTGTCTAGGAATCTGTCCATTTCTTCAAAATTTGCTAATTTGTTGGAATATAAATTTTCAAAGTAGTTACTGACTACCTTCTGGATTTTGACAATGACTGTTGTGATTTTTGCTTTGTCATTTGTAATTGCATTTATGTGAGTCTTTTCTCTCTTTTTCTTGGTGAGGCGTGCCTATTTTATTTATTCTTTCGAAGAACCAGCTCTTCATTTTGTTGATTCATTTTATAGGTTTTTTTAGTCTCAATTTCATTATTTTCTGCTCTCATCTTAATAATTTCTCTCCTTAGTCTTGGTTTGGGGCTGGTTTGTTGTTGTTTCTCAAATATTTGAAGATTTCTCATTAGGTTATTTATTTGTGCTTGCTGTTTTCCTAATGTGTGCATTGATTGCAATGAATCTTCCTCTTAGAACTGATTTCAAAGTGTCTCAAAGGTTTCATTGAGTTGTACAGTCATTTCATTAACTTCTAGAAATTTTTAAATTTCTTCTTTGATTTCTTCTCTGACCCATTGGTTGTTTAGGAGCATGTTTTTAATTTTCCAGGAGCTTTTGCCTATTCCAAATTTTCTTCTGTTGTTGATTTCTATTTTCACAGCACAGTTGTTGGACAGTATGCGTGGGGTAATTTCAGTAATTTTATATTTACTTAAGCAGGCTGTATGGTCTAGTATGTGATCTATTTTGGAAAAGGTACCATGTGCTGCTGAAAAGATTGTATACTCTATTGTAAATAGGTGGAATACTCTGTATATATCTACTAAGTCCATATGTTCAGGTGTGTGGTTCAGCTCTGAAAATTTCTTTATTAGTTTTTTGTTTAGTTGATCTGTCTCTTTGAGAAAGTGGGCTGTTAAAATCCCCTACTATGATTGTGTTAATGTTTATTTGATTTTTTTTTTTTTTTTTTGTACCAGGGATCAAACTCGGGTCCTTGCGCTTGCACAGCAAGTGGCAGAACCACTGAGCTAAATCCCTGGCCCTATTTGATCTTTTAATTTCAGCCGTAATCGTTTTATGAAGGTAGGTGCTTCAGTATTTGGTACATATATGTTTATCAATGTTATCTCTTCTTGTTGGATTGTTCCTTTAACTAGCATATGGTGACCTTCTTTCTTTTCTAAACCATTTTAACTTGACATTTACCATGTCTGATATTAGAATTGCCATCCCTGCTTGGTTTTGAGGCCCTAGTGCATGAAATGCTTTTTTCCATCCTTTAATTTTAAGTCTGTGAGTATCTTTTTGGATTAGATGAGTTTCTTAAATGCAACAGATTGTTGGATTCTCTTTTTTGATACCATCTGCCAGTCTATGTCTTTTGATTGGAGAATTGAGGCATTAACATTGATAGATATTACTAAGATGTTTCACCAATTTACTGTAATTGTCTTCTTTATCTCTTGGTATATTATTTGCTTTACTTTTCCTGTTCTTTTTTTTTTATTGTTGTTTATCCACTGACCTCACTTGTGTCCTGTGTTTTTAGGTATGTCCAATCCTATGTTTTTATCAAGCATATTCTTGAGTGTTTACTCTAGAGCTAGTTTAGCACTAATGTATCTTCTGCGCTGGTCTTTTTCATGGAAATACCTTATTTCTCCATCTATTTTGAAGGATAGCTTTGCTGGGCAAGTTAATCTGGGTTGGAAGTTATTTATTCTTAGGGTTTGAAATACTTCACTCCTACGTCTGGCCTTGAGGGTTTGTGCTGAGAAGTCTGCTGTGGTTCTAATTGACTTACATTTATATGTGATTTTTTGTTTTTCTCTGGCTGCCTTTAAAATTCTGATTTTTTGCTGTATATCTACAAATTTAATGAGGATATACCTTGGTGAACTTTTCCTTTCGTTATAATTGTTTGGTGTTTTATAAGCCTTGCTTATTTGTGCTTTGAAATTTTTTCTTATATTTGGAAAATTTTCTTCAATAATTTCTGTAAGCATGTCGGTGAATCCATCTGTACAGTCTTCTAGCTTTTCTCTAACTCTGATTAGCCTTAGATTAGTTTTTTTGTTGTCATCTAGTAGCTGCCAGATAGTGTTCTCTTGTTGTCTTATCTTCTTTTGGGCTTCTTTGAGCTCTTTAACATAATCCACTATTTTTTCCCTCAATATCAGATACTCTGTCTTCACACTGGTCATATCTGGACTGTGTGAATTCTATACTGTTTCTTATTTCAGATATTTCCATCTGACACCTTTCAGAGGATGCCATATCCTTGTTGAATCTGTCATTTAAGTTTCAGTCTTGGTTAGCTTATCCAGTTTTTTACCTATTTCCCTGAAATTCACTGTGGGCATATTGAGGGTCATTGCTATAACTTTTGGTTTATTTCCTCTTTGAACTTATCTATATTCTTCATCCCTTCTAAGACCTTTTAATAGATTTTGGCTTTCTGGTATTTGTTTTCTTCTCCCTTTGTGGCCCCTTGCTCTGCCTTGGAGAAGTGGGAGGGGGGTTTGAGATCTTCTATTTCCTTGTTTCCCCATTCTCTTATGAATTATATTAGTTCCCCTCTTTTTTCTCGTCCCTTTTTGAGGAGGGTTACTGTTGGTTGGGGACTAGTGAGGCAAGTATGTGGTTACATGGAGCTTTTTAGTAGGATGTTGCCTCCCTGTGAGTTATTTCCAGCTTTGTATGTCCAATTCTAATATTTGCTACTTATGTTGTTTACTTTAAGTGATTTTTGTCTCTGTCCCTATGTTTTGCCACAAGAATTGCTTCACTTTGTAATAGCATCAACATTGTCAATCTTACAACATTTCTATATGATGGTCCTTGGAGTTACCCTTCCCCTTGTTTGTCTATTCTCATGATGAAGGAGAGAACCTAGACACCTATTAAATGAGAGCCAATGAAAGCACCATTCTGCAAGTTTAATAACCTAATATATACATGAAACCATAAAAGCAAGTAACTCTGTGTTACTAAGTAACTCAAGAAACATGCAAAAACTTAAACCAATAAAATGCCCACGGGAAACACTAATTAGATATCCCAATGAGCCAGGGCGTATGTGATTCCCAAGTCACTCCTCGGCCAGAGAGTCTGAGATCACATCCCAACTACTCCTATGGTCACTCCACTGCAAAACTGGGATTAACTCAGACTCGGGACCTGCCAGATTGCAGACATCCTTGTAGCGTCTGATTGAGCCTGTGATCTTGGGTTAAGAACACTTGCTGTTCCTCTCCCTGGGGGAAATGGTGGGTTTGACGGAGAAGTTCACTGGCACTCAACTGTCCTCTGAGTCAGGATTATTCCTATGGAATCAATTCAACTACAGCAGTAGCAGGCTAATCTGTTGCAGTGGAATCTGTCAGGGCTGGTTGAGAAATTACATGCCATAAGACTCTGTTTTGGTTCTCCCTTCAGTCTAGAGAATAAATCCACAGCTATGGTGCAAACATGATAACAATCCAAGCTTTAACCTACTGTTAATGTGCACCAAATGCATTTGCTATACCTCCCCCACTGGTAAAAAACAGCATTCAACAGTAGCTTTAAAGAATCAACCATCTGAAGCCCAGGCATTTGTCCAATGCCAAGAGGGTGTGGGGAAAGAAGAGAAATAGAACTAAAAAGAAAAAACAAAAAGAAAAAAATTTTTTTTGGTCTCAGTGCTCTGCTCTGTGGTATGGGAAGGAGGAAATAGAAGAGGGGTGAGGGGTCCTATTGATGTGAAAAAGTTTAAAGGAGTCAGTTGAAAAGGTAGAGAGTAGAGAAAGGTAAAATTGAGAATGAGAAAAACACAGGGGAAAGAGGTCAGGCAAGGAGATATGGGTAAAAGTAGGAGGGGGTTTCCTGACTCTCTAGAAACTACATCAGGAGGATAAAAAACAAAACGAAACAAACGAAAAAATCAGAACAGGCAAGTAAATGTAGGCCAAGCACAGAAACACTCTTAAAAGAGATTGGTGTAAAATAATGAGCTATAAGTATAGGCAATAATGTATAGAAGGAGGAAAATAAGATATAAAACTTTTAAAAGTATAATGAGAAGAAGAGAATAATTCAGTCAAGTAAAGAATGGTTAAAAAAAAATAAAGTTCAATTGTTTTGGATTCGTGGCTCCTTTTCTCAGTTCAAGTTAAGGTGAAGAACGCCAGGCAGTGTGTGTCTCTGTTCAGAGCGGAAGACCAAGGGCAGGTGGTCCACGTCCAGGACAGCAAGGTGTCTAGAAGCCAGGAAGCCAGAAGGGGACACAGGGGTCAGGCTCACCTTTACATGACAGTCCTCTCGTGAGAACTAACCAGGGTCCCCGAAGACCTATGTCAGTTCCCTCGGTGACCTTCCACTAGGCCCCCTCTTCAAGGTCCCACCTCCTGTTAGGGTCACCGCCCTGGGGACCACACTTCCAGCACATGAACCGTGATGGACAAACTCAAGCCAGAGCAGCAACTGGCATAGCAGCAACACGAAATCCATGGTCATCCCTGAGAGAGCCCAGCAAGGATCCCCATGGAAGGCGCTGAAAGTCTTTCTTCATATTCGGCTAAAGCAGGGAGTTTGCATTGGGAGCTCCTGATGTTCCAGAAATCTCGGAAAGAAATACACAGAGACGCAGAACTTGGATAAAATAATAAAATTTCTTCTCGCGAGCAGGTGGGAACACCAGAAACCAGTCTGGTCAGTATCCATGCCCCCTTTGTTCAGCATTTCCATTTTTATATCCTTTTTAGCCATTATCTCCTCCCCAGTGGTCTTTGATATGTAAATACAATTCCAGTGCCTATTTACAAGTCACAGACACAAGATAGGCCATATACATTGTAAATTCACCCTGGCATGGTAACTTTGTTAGGTTAATGAAGTTACGGGTTAGAGTCAGATAATCTTCACCTTAAACAAGGAGTTACACAGGAAAAGCAAATCTTAAAAGAACACATTACTTATTATGCTTCTACAACTACCTTAATATTCAATCTATTAAGTTATCTAAAACTTTTCTGTATCACTGATACTGGCAAGGAAATTATGAAAGGAAAGGGTACACATGGAGGAAGGGACAGAGTGAAGAAAAGACATTGAGAAAGAAAAGGACACCTGAAGTCAGAAAGGAAGGGGGGCCAGAAGAGACTGAAGGTGTCTGGAAGCCTGTGAACTGCTCCGCCTCTGAGAGCCCAGGCAGCACTTAAATCCAAGCTATCATTAGAACTACAAAGCTATTTACTCAAGTCGATGCTGGTGTTTAATACAGTGAATCAACCATTTTATGACCTGAAGTAACTTCAAAAATAAACTTCAGGCTCCCGAGTCATTGAGGAAGGAGGGTTCAGAGTTCATTTCTGTTTAGTGGATCAAGGTAGCAAATCATATTTTCCACCAAAGGGAATGTTTAGAGAACGGTGCAGGGAGGGCTGGGCTTTTGGCCCGAGAGACAGGAATTTGGGCTTAGAGCCCAGATTTTCTTTTCTGACCCTGTTCATGACCCTCAGAAGTCACACACACCTTGCTGGAACTTAGGTTTCTTTCTCTCTCTCTTTCTCTGAACAACCACTGCATGCCTCTTTGGGCAAACTGGGTGATGAATAATGATGTAGTGTGAACAAACTTTCTTTGAGGTCTTTGGATGAAAGACAACCTATAAATTCTGTGAAGATTTACTGTCTTATTGAAGGAATCGCTGCCTTTAGCACCACTAATAAATGTTGGCAAAGGTAAACAATCCTTCATTCATCCTGGAAAGGACAGGCAAGTCATCTGTGACAAGTACAACAGGAGCGGGTGTGTTACCAGGTCATAAAATTTTCTATTCTTATTGCCAGAATCATGGTTTGGATCTATATCTCTATTGTCACCTGGAATTGTAACAAAGAGAATCAACCATCCTGAGTTATGTGATAACTAACAATAAACAAAACAGGCCCGCAGCAGAGCTTTGTCTCTGGGATTGGGTGAGAGAGGAGTAACAAGGATTATTACCCAAAAAGTTAAAACTAGAATTAGAAACACGGTGAGTGGAATATGGAGACAGTGCGTGGCCTGGCAAATTAGACACCAAATGTATGTTGGTCACATGGGAAGATCACAAAGAGACCTCAGAACTGCTCTTAATTCCCAAAATCTAAGTTTCTCCTCAACTCAGCCAATCTACAGCCTTGTCCACATTACCTGGGCATTGCAGGTAATGTCTCTATGTGGAAAAAGTAAAGGAATATGGGTCCAAAAGACTGTTACGTCTATCTCTAGCAGGTGCTTTGAGAAAACTGCTTTCTGGACCTTGGACGCCTTATCTGTAAAACAAAAGCTTTGGAGCAATAATAAAACTAGTATTTGGAGCATATCCATGTGCTTTATCTTACTTAATCTTTCGAGGCAGGTACTATTCATTCAACCAAAGAAACTGTGACTCGGAGAGTTTACAGAGTCTTTCATGCCCAGTCATTTATTTGCTAAGCATCTACTATATATCTTAGGGTAGGAGTCGAGAAGAGACAGGTAGTCCTGAACCTCTTGATGAACTCACAATTGAGGATCATGCTGGGAAGGTGCCGGACTGAGTACTTGCTCCGGAAAGCCTAGTTCTCAGCCTTTCCCAGGTACTGGGTCAGCATGCAACATGCTCACGTCATTCTCATCTTAAACTTGGCCCCGGGCCACAGCGATTGACATGCTGACCACTCCTCCAGGGTTGGCTTTCTTCCCTTAGCCACCAGGACTCCTCTTTCTTGAGATTCCTCCTGTCTCCTTGGTTGCTCTTTATCAGTCTTCTTTGCGGGTGTCTCTTGGTCTCCCTGGACTCTTGGCGTTGCAGTATTCCAGGGCCAGACTGGGGTCTCTTCCTGTTCACTCCCTTCGCGGTAACGCCCAGTTTCAAGGTTGTTCATATCACCTGTACAGATGACTCTCAAATTGTATCTTTAACCCAAAACTACCTCTCAGGTTTCCAATTTGTTGCCTCTCAGCAGCTCCACTTAGATGTCAACTGGACCCCGAGGCCAGCATGTTCAAATATAAATCCCGATCTTTTCTCAGAAACCTGTCCTGTTTCTCGCCTTCTCCATCTTAGGTGATTACAGTTTATCTTCCAGGTTGCCAAGCTCTAAACTGTGACTCATTCTTTTCTCCTCTCTTGCTTCCCTGACCCAGAACCAATCCATTAAGAACTCCTTTTCATTTTACCTTTCAAATGTACCTAGAAACCGACCTGGTCTCACCACTGTCACGGCAACCAGCCTGGGCCAAGCCTCCATGAACTCTTACCTGGCTGTCTTCTCTGTTTGTGCTAGAGACTGGGAATGTAGATAAATAGCACATGGCCCCTGCCCACAGAGTGGGGCACAGTCCAGTGAAGAAGGGGGATATGAAACTCCTGAGAGCCTACTGCATTGCAGTAAGTGCTGAGAGAAATGTGTGGAAGTTTAGAGAAGAGGATGCAATCTCTACACCGCCTTCCAGTTTAGATGTTAAAGCCATTTGCTTTAGCCCTACGTCTTTAACCTAGGGTGACCCACAATATATGTGACACGTTAAAGGTGGTTAAAACAAGCCTTGGGTCCATTCACGGACACTGGACCCACTCACCTCACAGTACTAGCACTTACTTGTCTTTTTCGCTCCAGTGGACCCTCAAGTTATGACCGGTCTGACATGAAAACAACTTGAGTTACAACCGTAATTTTAGCTTTTGAACTTATGACCACAGTCCTGAGTTATGACCTGAATGCCAGCTGCTTGTGATTCCAGATGGTCTCAGATACAGATTTAATTCTTAAAGATTTCTGGAAGGAACATTACAATATCTTTTCCTGTATGGGATTAATTGAGAAATCGTGGGCCAATGTCTCCCTGAGGACACCTAGATCTGCCTGTATACAACAGAGAAACTTTGAAGGCTGTGTAGAGGAGTCTGAGCCTTCAATTTACTGATTTGAGTTACAACCAGCTCTTGCAAACGAATTGAGTTCGTAAGTCAAAGATCCATTGTATTATTTTTGCCTTTTATTCTCCATGTCACACTTACCCAGGAGCCTAGAGGTAGAACTTAGAATTCCCTAGGACTGACATGCAACTGTGTTGCCCAGGGTATGGCCTGTACTGACCCTTTTTCTCCTGGCAATGGTGGTAAATTGCCCAAGGGACCAGTTCTGACCCCAGGAACTCAGCCCCAGTTGTTTGGCTGGTGCTGAGTCCATAGAAGAAGACAGTGGCTGTATCTTTGGATGACATCTCAAATTCCCTCTGAATTGACGCACTGTGGTACTTAATTAAGAACAACTGGCCTTGGCAACCTTAGTATGAGAAATGTCTTTTTATGTCTCTTTGCATTTGATTTGCCTGGATTCCCTCAATCCGAGCTATCTCCTTTCCTCCATTCTGTTCCTAGCCAGTCTATGTTGTACATGGCTTTCCATGTACCTATTCCTGAAGCACTGCCTTGGCTGTCATCCTCCAGCCAGAAGCCTTTGTGGGCTCTTCACTCTCTACCCAACACACTCTAAATCCACTGGCAATGAAGGTCCTCCATGTCCCAGCCCCAAACTTTCCCTGTCTTATCTCGCAGCACACCCCAACATCACCATGACCCGGCTACCCATGGGGCACATGTGTGCTTTCCCACCTCTGTGCTTCTTACGCCCTCTCCTCTGCCAGGAAAGTACTTCTCTCCTTCTCCACTGGGACAGTGTCTTTAAGACCAGGGTGAGCTCCTTCCTGGTTCCCGTGGCCTGTGGTCCCTGCCTCCTGTGAAGTTCTAGCCCTGTTTTATTTTTCTGCTCTATTGATGTTGAGCTTTTGTTGGCCATATCATCCTTCTTGGACTGTACTGTGAGCCCTCAGGGTGGTGTAGCGGGAGAACACAGACTTGGAGTCAGACAGATGTGAGTTAACACCAGATATCTTATTGATTAGATGTGTGACGTTGACCAGGCCACTTACCGTGGAGCCTCAGCTTCCCTGTTTATAAAATGGGGATAATAACGACCTTATAAGACTATTGTAGCAGTCAAACAAGATGGCGTATGTGAAATTGCATAAAGATGTATGATGCATCATGTCTTCACCCTCTACGGGTCCTGTAGGAAGCCTCATATAGTTTTTGTTATATGTTTGAAAATATATTGACTTAGTTTTGAATCAATATGTCTACAGTTATCTTTTTTTTTTTTTTTTTTGGTACCGGGGATCAAACTCGGGTCCTTGCGCTTGAGAGGCAGGCGGCAGAACCACTGAGCTAAATCCCCAGCCCTACAGTTATCTTGAATTATGAACAATGAGAAAATAATCAGAGGAGAAATGAGGATGTGCAATTCTTCCATACTCTTTAGTGCCACAAAATACCCAGAAATGATGGATAAATTTGGCATACTTTTTTTTTCAGCACTGGAGATTGAACTCAGGGCCTTCACACTGAGCTATAGGTCTGCACCACCACAAAAATTTAACATACTTTAAGATGGATAACTAAATTTGCAAAAGGAAAAAAAGAAAATGCTTGGGGTCTAAAAATTGAGTGAAAGCTGATGAAAGGAGTTACAAAAAGTATCTAATATTTAGGCTGTCTGTAGAGACAGGGTTGTTAATTTTAGATTTAGGTACAGGGGACTGAGGTTCAGATTTCTACTGCCTGTGTGTGGGAGGTCCCCCCAACAGTCCAACATGAAAAGATGTCCTGAGCTGGTAAGAAGGCTGGCAGAGGCAAATGCAAAGCCCTTTTGAAGACACTCTTAACCCAAGGCATACAGTCAAACCCCATTGAACACTGGCCTGCAATCCAAAGTTATGAGCCACACAAGGAAACAATCTCACCAGAAATGGCAGAAATAAAGTAAAAAGCAAACAAAGCAACAACCACAAAAGCAGCAGAATTAGACCCCCAAATGAGCAATAGATATTATAATGATTGGATCCAAGTCTGTCTTCAAGGAACAGCAATCAGGCTGAGCAACCATTCATTAACCATGTAAGGAAATATAGACCAATCTCAGCTCAGGAGCAGCTTGCATTGCACCGAGGAATTTGAATGTTTTTCAGGTATCAGAATGTCATTTTCCTTAGAAAACTATGTTTTATGCATAAAAGCTTTTGGTAACCACAGGTCAGAACTTTTTGAGGAAGCAAAGGCAGAATTTCAAGCAAAAATTTGTACTCAATAAACATTGGCTAACTGAATGCATAAATTATTGACTGAGGCATCTATATCTGGCCCAAGTTCCAGTCCTAAGAAGCATAAGGCCAATGGGTACAAAGAAGGAGAAACAAACTTCATTGTCTTCCTAAGGCACAAGCATGGTTGTGCCAGAAAGCTTATACATAAACATGATTTGAGTTAGGCATGCTTCTACCTCTCCTTCTGACTCCCAGAACTCTCCCCACTGGTCCTAAACCCAAGACTTCAGGGACTCATCCAGGCTGTCCTAACCCCAAATACTACACTGCTCCATTCAATGTTCATCCCCTCACTGCCAAAGATCTTAGCTTCTGTCCTTGGAGAGCAGGTACAGCGGGACTGGTGTGGACAGCCATTGACCCCAGTGATATCTGTAGCCATAAAGGATGCTGGATTCCGCACGGGTCTTTAACTGGGGAGATAAATCCAGATGAATGCAGCTATGTGGTCAGCCAGGTGGCCTGGGATAGAAAGCCTTTGCCAGGCCCATGTTCCTGAAAGTCCAGCACCGTGGTCATTTTCACACTTACTCATTCATTCATTTAACAAATATTTATCCAGTATTGGCCGGGGATTTAGCTCAGTGGTTTCACCACCTGCTGCGCAAGCATGAGGACCCAAGTTCAATTCCTGGTACCAAAAAATAAAGTAAAATAAATTTATCCAGTTCCACTTCTGTCCCAGGCCTTGGAGATGGAGATGAACAAGGCTTAAAATAGCCCTGTTGGCATGGAGTTCTCTCTCACTAGGAGGGGAGACTGAGGATGATACACACACACACACACACACACACACACACACACACACAATGTAGAACAATATATACTACTTAAAACATGGGAAGAAGGACCCCCTGCCTTTGGCCCCGATTTTCATCTTCCCACCACCTCTGTTGAACCCGTAGTGGTTTGTCTTTAAGCCTGGGTTCTTTGGAGCTGTCTGTCTTGGTAGCTGAGTCTCTGATAGGGACCTAGGGACAGGCAGTGGGTACACACAGAGGTGTCTGAGTGTGTGTAGAAACGTCCTGCCTTGCAGTGGTCACCCTGTCACCTCCGATTAAGGTTCCCTCCCTCCCACTCTGGCAAGCTCTGCTTCTCTGTGAGTCTTATGGGTCTGCTTATCCATGGAGTCACTTCTGGCTCCCCATTCATTTCAACATAGGAAGGGAGGTTTCCCCCTGTGGAACCTTTAGGAACAAAGGCAGATCGGTGATCCAGGCCATGATTAAGCAGCCAAGAGAATGTGAGCTGCACTCCCCCCACCAGAGCAGCCTGTGCTTCTTCCGGAGACAGTGGACAGAGGAACCTGAGAGAGCAAAGTCTAAATAAAGAGGATGCAAGGAAGGGTGGGGAAGCGCAGAGGGGATGGACGAATGCTCCTTCTCCTGCCGGCAGGTGCTCCTTCAGAGGCCGTCCTCCTGGGAGCCACCATGTGTGCATTTGTCCTTAGCACTGACTGCTCTCCCCCCGTCCCTGCCTGAGACCCCAAGTACAAATGCCTCAATTGCCGCACTCTGCATCTGAGTGCTCAGCAACCCCCAGGAGTCCCGGCATCCTGGAAGCAGAAGGCGCACGCCTGCGAACTCCCAGAGAGGAGGGCTCTAACTTTCTCCCTTTGCGGGGGGGAAAAGGCAGGGGACAAGAAAGAATTCGATTACAAAAAGGCTTTCCTCATAGGTTCTTTTGTGTTCATTCCAGGTCTTGTCCTAACATTTTGAGAATAAAAGTAACAACAAATCGAAACAAACGTGTCTGTGTCAGATAGCTCCCCAGATCCCTCTCTCTCACACATCCTCCGTTGTGTTAAACCAGTTTTTCTCTGCCCTCTCCTCCCCTCCAATCCCTCCATCCCTGCCTGGGTTCATGCTCTTAACATTTCCTGGTAGTGCAATAAGCCCCCAGTACATTTCCATTTCTGTGGTTTTATGACTTTAAAAAAAAATTTATCCTCATCACCACCTTGGTCCATTATTGTTATTGGTCAGTGGTTCTGATATAGGGTGTGTGATATGTGGACCTCCAAATAATCTAAATAAGGGGAATATTATAACCCAACCTGTTAGATTACCGAAACACGAGTTCGTGTTCTCTAAAATCAAAGAATGAATTCTAGGAACAACAGAGGTTAAGAGTAGGGAACATGTACCATGGGAAAGACAGCTCCCAGCTGAGAAGGACAGGAGGGGACAGCCAGAGAGTGGGTTGCCTGTCCACATTGCTACTCAAGGGTGTTTTGATCAAAGCTAAGAGGTGAGGCGGGTTCAGGGTGGGACAAAACAATAGTCAACTACTAAGATCCAATGGAAAATCACTATGTGGGCATGAGGTGGGACAAAACCATGATCAACCAATAAGATGGCAAGTATAGTCACTTAGGTAATATTGATTAACTGGGGATCAAATGGGGAAACAAGCCTGTATGGAATGAATAAGGATTTTCTGAAAGGAAATGGGCTAAGGAGATTTGTGGCTCCCACTTAAGGTGATGGATGTCTATTTAGAATATCTATCACTGCTATTTAGCCCTTGGGGAAGTATATGGGTATAGCAGCTTCTCTCTTTTTATAATGCTGACCGTCAGTGAATGTGTCTCACAGTGAATGTGTCTCAGTTGTCTTTCGTATTGACTCCTGCAGGGCCTGGGCTTCTCTGTCTACAACATATCTAATTAACTTAGCTGTCTACAGTAGCTCCTTACACCTGCAGTCTGGGGTTCCAGGTTGCTAACATGACCTGAACAATATCATTTGAGGACCCCACAGCTTGTGGTCCTCAAATTTCCTTGTGTCTCCTAAGCATCCTTTTTTTCAAGGCTGTTTTTGAAAGAAGCTAAGCCGCTGAGCTGCAGTCTCTGGATGTTGCATGTCCCTTGCCCTTTGCTGTTCTTCCCAGGTGAGCCCTGCACAACCTTCCAGGGCCAGATTAGAACCTTTGGAACTTTTGAGAAAGACATTAGGCTCCTGAGCAGTTTGCTATTGATATAACACATTGCTTAACTATTTTGGCAAAATTGTCAGGTAAAAAGCTGAAGACCAAGACCAGACCAGGCCATAACAAGCTTTCATTAGGGGACTGGATCTGCGGGGCTGTCTCTGAACAAAGGAGAGACAAAAGCAACATGGCCAGGACAGAAAGTGCCTTTTATTGGAGCGGGGGTGGGGTTTGTAGGAGCTGAGGCGGGGTTGAGTGAGGTAGTGACTAGGGAATGGAGGAGCCGGTGACATCACTAAGTGGTAGGCGGTAAGCCAGTATTAGGTTACTCTCTAGGCGGGAACAGGGGCATGCTGGGAAGAAGGGTTTGTTCTTTGGTGGGAGCAGCCATCTTGGCATGACGTCACACAGGGGAGGGGACAAGGCATCATAGGAAGAGGGCAGTTACTATACATAATAGCTGCTGAGGTAGTGGGAGACCTATCAAAAATGAATTGCCTAAAACTTTAGTGGCTTAAAGCGGCAAGCTTATTTGTTCGATCACAGTTTCTGGAGGTCAGAAATCTGAATGTGGTTTAGCTGTGCCGTTCTGGTTTACACCAGTTTCCAGGAGGCTGTGGATGAAATGGCAGGAGGGACTGTAGGAAGCTAGAGGACCCAGCCCCAGGCTCCCTCATCTGCTTAGTTCCCTTAATTCCTTGCTGGCTTTGGCGAGACCCTCAAGCCAGTTCCTCACAGACTGGGGCTCTTCTCATGCCATGGTGGCCCAGGATTTGGAAGTTCCACACAATCTCGCCAATCAATATTGTATGGGCCACACACACAGTGGGAGAAGGGACCGCACAAGGTCAGTGTCAGGAAGCCAGGATCACTGGGGACCCTCTTGGAAGCTGACTGTCTTAGGAAATAATGAAGAATATAGACTCAAATTTCACAAGACCTAGATCTGCTACTTCTTTGCCCGGCTACCATGAGTAAGTTATTTAACTTCTCTGAGCCCTGATTTACATATCCGCACAACCTGAATGATTGAATGGGCTCACTTTTGGGGGCTGATGTTGGCCCTAAACAAAGATGATTGATTTACAAAAGTATCTGGCGTGTAAGAAACATTAGCCATTCTTCTGGCAATCTCAGTTCTCAGCTTCCTGGGGCTAGTGGGCCTGAGGGTGCTCCCACATGGCCCTCCACACTCTCACCTGGTCCTCTCTCTGGGAATGCAGGTGTTTTCAGACCTTCTTTGGTGGGACCTTGACCAACCCCTTCCTGAGTCTCACCCTAAACAGTCTCAGACTTCTCTACAATATTAAGCTGCAATTCCATCTCCCCATCCCAAAGATAAGAGAACGTATTTGCATCCTCAGATCAAAACTGCAGGTTTCTCTTGGTAACTTCACCATGTGTGGCCATCTGCTTCAGGCCTCAGGGCCTTTCTCCATTGGAATTGCTTCTATGTTGTTTTTATTTATTTATCAACCTTGAGTGGCTGCTCATAGTAAGGCCCAGGCTTGGTTCCAGGTAGGACAATATAAAGAAGGTAGGGATATAACCTGTTAGAACCTCAATATTATTTTGTAGCATCATCATTCTCCTATTTCCTTTGGATATGTTTTTCTTCTTTTCCTTGCTTACTTTGTAGTCCAATTATTAACAACTGCCAACTCCTAGCACCATCTCCAAGTCTAATTCTATGTGGGAGTCATCCCTCCAGCCTTCCTACAAAGAAGGATCATGCTCTTTGTACCCCATGGAATCAGGGGTCTCCTCATTACAGAGATCGATTCTAGAGCTTCAGCTTGCTCAAAAATGAGAAGATGTCAATTTAAAGGTTCTTTTAAATTTTAATTTTATTCCTAAAGTGTGATCAGCTTCCTGCAGATTGGCGTATCACTGCCAGCCGGGATCACAGCTGCAGTGCCAGCCCTCAGAGGTGTGTCCAGGGGCCAGGAGAGCCCTTCAGTGCTTTTGCTTCTGCAGCAAGTATTCAGGCAGTCATCCACCTCTGGCTCCAGTGACCTTCCATGGAAGGAAATGAGCAGATGAATTGGGATCCTAAACTCTTCTGCTTTCTACCCTAGCCTCCAAACTTGCAAGAGCGCAAGGTCCCAAGTTCAATCCCCGCTACCAAAAAAAAAAAAAAAAAAAGAAAGTCCCTCCAGATCTTGGTGCCTGAATTATTCCTCTTATGTGTTGGTCCCCACTCCCATCCTAAGCCCGCTATCTGCCTTCCTTTGCCTTCTCTGGGCCCTGGGAGTCTGACCCCTCTCCAAAGCATCACTTTTGCTCTTTTGCCCTCTGGTTCCCTTGGGGGGTGGGGGGTACTGCCTGGAGCTCAAAGTGCAGCAGCAGGAGGAGACCAGATGTTCTTTCCTGACTCCTCCCTGCTCTGTCTGTGTCTCTGGCAATACCTTTGTCTGGCTGTGCCCATAGCTCCTGCTAGGGTGCATGGAAAGGAGGTAACTGCTCCGAGTCTCTGACTCTCAGGTGGTCCAGAAGGCCCTTGTCCTGATAGGCCCATGGGTGCTAATTCCTTCCAGCTGATACAAATTAGGTCTGATACTGGGCTTTGTCTCAACTCCATGAAATTGCAAAATACATTATTGACTGGTCATGGTTTTCTCAGCATTAATTCTGATCAAGGCATGCATTTTACAGCAAAAGAAGTGAGGCAGTGGGCCTCAAACACACCCAGGGTTTCTACTTTTGGGGGGGGGGCTTATAAAATCTACCATTTTGATTTTATAAGAAGCAGTAGATGAGACAGAGGGTAGAGTGAAACAACTTTTGGAGACCTGTTCATGGCACCAATTGGGAGACAGCACAGTGAAAATTTAGGATTCTGTAGTATTCAGTGTACACTTTGAAACAGTAACCAAACATGTTGCTATTTTATCCATTGGCAAAATGCACAGGTCCATGTATGGAGGGGAGAAAGCAGGAGTGGCTCCTCTCAGTCACTTAGTAACTTACTCCCAGGACTCTGTTCTGAGGTTTTAGAGGTCTCAGTACCCAAAGGACCAGTGCTTCCACTGAGGACACCACAGGTTCCATGAAGTTGAACCAATATGGACTCCTCGGGCCACTAAACCGGAAGGCCAAGAAGGAAGTGGATCTGCCAGCAAGGGTGGCTAACTGGATAATTGTCACACAGTGAGGATATGGAGCCTCCACTGGGAACCCAGGGGATTTGCGCGCCATCTCTTAGAACTCTCACGTCTGACAGTAAGACTCAATGAAAAAAAAAGGCAGCACTGATGAAGAAATGAAAGCTGAGGTCATGCTACCAGGTAAAGAACCTACTCCAGCGATGTCCTGTCCTGGATGAGCACAAATGAAGGAAACGGGATGAATAGCAGAGGGAGTTGCAAATACTAACCCTGCCTGGCAACCAGTGACAGAAACAAGGACACGTGGTTTCTTCTGTACATGTTACATACACATATATAATTCCACAATACTCATTTCTTCTCTCTACTTCTTCCTTCCCTTCTAATTTACAACTTACATATGGTGGTGGTCAACTTTGAAATTTAGTCTTTAGTACAGTGAGACCTCAAATGCCAAAGGAAGAAAGTTTTTAGGAAGATGGCAATGGTTACCTGTGTTAAAAGTCCTTTCCTCATTCCTATACCTGTATCCTTCTGTACCTGCATTAAGTCTCAAGAATCCTTTTATCTTGAAAGCCCCTTTAACATCCTTTGACCAGCAGTGTCACTTGCCAACCAAAGCTACGTTAGCTGGGAAATTTTTAAGAACTTAACAGACATTCTGTTATTTGGCAGAACCCTCTTAATTTCTTGTGAATAGGGATTGTAATTTCAATTTGCACATTAGAGAACTGTGGTTTAGAATATTGAAGTCAAATTCAAATTCATTCTCTAAGGTCCTGTGTTGTTTAAAACAGGTCTGTTTGGGACCAGGGATTTAGCTCAGTGGTTCCAGCGCCGGCCTTGCAAGTGCAAGGTCCCAAGTTTGATCCCCGGTACCAAAAAAAAACCAGGTCTGTCTGAGCTGATGGACTTTCATTATCCTTAGATTTAATTTGTTTCTTATTTTCACTAAGGTAAATACTGTTGATATAAACATTTTATAAGAGAAATAAAAATTTAGCCTATAGGTTACAGAACATTCAGATGGGACTGATAATCACATTACCCTGTCATCCGGAAATGGATACCATTTCTTTTGGGAATTTGTGTTCCTTCTCTGGGAGAAGGAAAGTACCTTCATTTATATAAAAGATTTGTATAAAAATCTTCAATTATATGAATCATTTTGTTAGAAGCATAAAACTATATTGTGTGGACATTCAAGAGTATGTAGCCAGAGAATCAAGCAGTCTAGAGACCTCGGATTGGCAGGGGTTTTGGGAATGAAGATAGATTCAGAGAGTCATAAAAGTGGAAGAAAACTTTAAGACGGAAGTGGATGTGGGCTGTGCTCAGACCAGAGAGGTGGAGTGACTTGCCCGGGATTGTAGTGTCTTAGTTATTTCCCTAGATGCTGGGACAAAATACCGAACACCCACAACTTAAGGAGGGAGAGGTTTATTTTGGCTCACATTTCAGTCCACTGTCTGCTGGCTCCAAGGTAGGACGGCACGGTGGAAGAGAGCTGCTCATGGCATGGCAGGCAGGAAGCAGAAGCAAAGGGAGGAGCTGGGAGAGAAACCCTTCCGGGTCACACCCCCAGTGACTCAACTCTTCTGATAGCACTCACAATCCAATCGCCTTATTTAGGAGCACCTGAAGCTCTGGGGACATTTTAGATCTAAGCCATAACACAGACTGTGGTCATGAGTGAGAGGCCGGAGTCCCGACTCCTGGCCTAGTGCCCTGTCCACTTTGCTGTCCCCTCAGTGTGATGTCTTCCTCCTTCTGCCATCGGGCCACCCAGATTCTGAGATTTCATTCTTTGATTTAGTTTAGCCTGTTCGGTGCCATGCACGTATTTGCTCTCATGGACAATCTGTCAGAGGCTGAGCATTGGGTGGTGAGAAATCAAGGATGCGCATGGTGCGGATCGATCATCTCTAAAGGCCTCTTTTGAGTCCCTTCAAGTCTTCATAGTCCAGCCATGGAATCCTGCAGATTTACCTGCTTTGTGTTATGGCTGGGGAGAAGAAGAGTCTCAAACTTAGTGGCACGTTAGAGCCTCCAGGAGGTCTTTTTAAAAATATTGATTGCCAGGCCAGGGATTTAGCTCAGTGGTTCTGCTGGCTGCCTTGAAAGCGCAAGGTCCTAAGTTCGATCCCCAGTACCAATATATATATATATATATATGATTCCTAAGCCCTATTTCAGATCAACCAAATCCAAATTCTGAGGGAAAGATCCAGGCATTGGTAAGTTTGAAAATTTTCCTGGTGATTCTTTTGTGAAGTCAGGGCTGGGAATCAGTGCTCCATAATTTAGAGATGGTACTTAACTGCCCGCAGGGATCTGGTGTCTTTAGTTTGTCTATTTCAAAGTCTGACTTTAAATCCACTTTTGTTCATTCTTGGGGCTGTGCCTCTTTCTAATGCTCAGTGCCCCCGTGGAAGTGTTCCATCTGCTTGGCCTCGAAGTTCAGCCTCAGCATCTCTCTCCTAGCCAGAGGCGCTTTGTCTCCTGGTGAAGCTCATCATTTTCACTCTGGCTTCTGCCAGCCCCAGATGCCGCCAACTCCAGCTACACTCTGACTTTGACTCCCTGCCTTCTACAAAGATTCCTCCCCAGGTAACACTGTGGTAGATATTCATCAGATGAGGAAAGAGGGCTCTGACCTTCTGAATCCATAACTTGCCCTAATTTGTACTATATTGCTTATTCACGCATTCATTAAATATTTATGGAAGGCCATTTGCCTGATTCAGCTTCTTCCCCTCTGAATACCTTGAACAACCCCACTCTAGGACCACTGTTTTTGCAGTCACCAGACATGTTGCCATGCAACTTCCAGCTTCATGTCACCTACAGTTGAGGTTATGCCTGATAAACACATATGCAAAGCAGCACTTCCCATACCTGCTCCCTCGGTCCCTCCTTGCTGACCTGACATCTCTGTCCCTTCAGTGAGAGAAAGCTGAGAGCAACCCTCTCACCCTTTGTGTCTCTGCCACACTATGCTTTGAGGCAGCCTAGGCAGTGGCACCTGAGCTGGCTCCTCCTGAGTAAGTCACTCCAGAGAGCAATATGCATGGATGAAAGTGTGTCATCATTGGTCTAGAAAGGGACACAGGGATGCTGCCCCAGTGCAGTCCATGCAAAAGTACACCGATCATGGAATTAATGTGAGAAAATGAAAAAATGGAAACAAAGTCTTTGTAAATAGGGAGGGATGGAGGGGTTGAAGGGAGGGCAGGGGAAGGGGAAAAAATAAGAATCAAGAGAGATTATGTAAAGGTGCAAATTTCCAATGATAAATGTCATTATATTGTATACCTAAAATGTACCAATAAAATTAATTTTTTAAAAAAGTACACTGATCAGTTCAGAACCCGGGCTTCTCACCTGCTCTGGCTCATGATTTGCCTCCCAGTACACAATGATTACCTGACTTCTAGTTTTCTCACATATAAAATAGAAATGAAAACTCAAAGCAAAGCTATTTATCCAACAGATTATAGTTTAAACATTTCATAGCTGGATTTTCTGGTGTACCTTTCCGCCCTCAGAGACTTCTAGAATTGGCTATACCATAGGCAAGCAGAGATGTGAGTATGTGGCATGTGGACTACCACTTTGCCTTCCAGCGACCTTGGCAGAAATCTGTATTCTCTCTCCCTCTCAGCCTAGATGAGACTCCATTCTTCTTAACACTGACTCTAGTGGTCATCATTTGGAGCTGGTACAAAAGGGGCAAAACCGATTGCCAAACCCAGGCAGTGGAAGGAAGTGTCTTTGGAACTTCACACACTGAGGCATGGAAATGCATCATACATCTCTCCTATCTGCAGCTTCTGTGTGTGTAGGCTGGGATACTACTACCTACTTCCTGAGCTGTAGTTGTCAGAATTCATTGAAATAATATCTGTAAATATCTAGCACCTCTCCTAGCACAATAAGCATGGGTCCTTCTCTCTTTTCTTCCCATTTATGGGGCATTTCCTTTAAGATTTGATGAACATTTTATTAAAAATTTAAGTCAGAAATAGGTAAGATCAATGTTTGGGTGAGGAAAGAGTATGCACAGATAAAAATGGAAGACTTTTCAGAGTAAGAGCCCATAGAGTCTGGAAATTCTAGCCGTAAGGCCCCAAAGGTAAGAAGACAGGGCAGTGAGGCTGAACTCTGGAAAGATAAGAAATGGCACTGAGGGATGATTACCAAGAAAGGAAAGTTTATGACAAGTTTAGAAGAAAATAGAAAACTGCATGCAGAGTTGAGCCGAAGTTGCCGGGAAACTAGCTATAAATTAAATAAAATTCATAAATGTGGTCCCTATACCTTCTCCAAATATTTGATCCTCTCTTCTTTCTAACAAATCACAACAGCCCATAACACAGAAAGTGGGTATAAAGCAATGAGCTTGGTTGCCAGAAGTCAAACACAAGGGAAATTACTTTCAGTATTTCAGAGCGCAACTGATTAGTGGTTAGTAATAAGGAGAATTAACATTGTGTTCACTGTTGCTGAACCCTTCACAAACATGCTCAAATGGCTGGGCTAAAAGGGAAGAGGGCCGGGGCCTGGGAAGGTGAACCCTCTCAGTTAACCCTGTGGCACCCATGAAACTTAGTCTCCTCAACTGTAAATTGACAGGCACACTTGACGTGGACCCATGGCGTATCAGAATGCTTTTGGTTCTTAGTAACAGGGATCTGGCTCCTAGTGGCCGGAATAATAAAGAGAAATTACTGGCGCATGTAATTGAAAAGCCCATGAAGCTTTGAAGAGCTTCAGGACCAGCTCAAATAATTTACTAGGAACCAAGGTCTCCTGCATCATTTCTTGGCTCTGCATCCTTGTGTGGCCTCTTAGGCAGGCTTGAAGATATCTTTTTTGGTTGAGAATGACTACCAGCTGCTCCCTGGACTCACCTATGTATAGCAGGAAAAGAAAATCCTGGTGCCAATGTTATCAGCCGGAGTCCTGCCTTTTTCTCTAGTCACACCTTCTTAGGTCATGTGCTCATCCCGGAACCAATCACCGGGCCCGGGACAAACGCAATGATTGGTCAGGCTTATGCCATGTGGTCTGCGATCTATTCCCATTTTTGAAGGAAGATTGGGCCTCCCCCTAATCACCTGCGTTTCCACATGGAATCAGGACAGTAGAGAAGCAGGAAACTGCAGTCACTCAGCACATCTTCATGATTGGTGGATTTTAACCTTTTAGGGGTGAGTAGAACCCCAATTCAGTCATACTGTGTGCCACATAATGGTGGCTTAGTGACAGCTACCTATACAGTAGTGACCTCATAAGATTTTAAGGGACCTGAAAAATTCCTGTCGCCTAGTAACGTCTTGGCAAAACGCATTGCTCAGGTGTTTGTGGTGAGGCTGGTGTAAACAAACCTATTGTGCAGCCAGTCATATAGAAGTATATCACACACACTACTCTATGGTGCGTATACTTGCCCATGATAAATGACTAGGTTACTGGTTTCTGTATTTAGTATACCACATTTTTCATCACTATTTTAGAGTGTTTTCCTTCTGTTTATAAAAAGAGTTGACTGTGAAACAGTATGCTACATTGAGAAATCTCATACATCTCACATTTACCTGTTCTCTCAGTTGTATTAAGAGGCCCCATGGAGTGACTGGCTTCTGCCATTAGTGTAAGTACACTCTGCAGCATGTGTGAAATGATGAAATCGCCTAAGGAGGCTTCTCACACACATCCTGATTGTTAAACAATGCAAAACTACATATAAAATATATGGAAAAGCGGCTTCAATAGCTGACTTAGAATTGGGAGGCTAGTGTTGTCTGCCCTTTGTCACTCTTGAGAGAACCGTTTAGAAACCTAGTGCTCCAGGGGACAGAAATGGATGAAGAGAATCTTTCTGGGCTCACCTTTGGCTGTGTTATTATTTCCTATTGTTTAGTGAGCTTATATCTCCTAGGACCATATGTGTCCCTGTCTCCTATCTCCAGACAATTCAGCTGGCCTGTGCTACTTTTGTGAAAGAGGTATAACGTTAGTCTTATTAAGAATAAAAATATTATGTGAATGTAAAATATGCTATGTCTCTACAGGGTCCTCAGCATAAAGGCTTTTCAGTGCCCAGCTATCGTTTTTCAAACTTACAGTTTGCAACTAGTTACCTAAGTTTCTGATAAAGATCAGAGTAATAAAGCCATGGGTAACTAACAAAGCTGACCCATACACAGCCGGGCAGGAATGATGTGGAAAGAGAAGGAGGTGAAGGCTTTCTTCAGATGAACAGTGATCAGACATTTGGTTTTTTGAAAGGCCCAGGGGATCAATGAAATATTGTGTTTACTTTGAAAGCCATTTGGAAAGCATTTTATACTTTCTTGAAAAAGCTGAAGTTTATTTCAATAAGAAAGTTGACATAAAATCTGAAATATTTTCAAGAAATCATTATTTTAAAGAGTGGTAAAATATACATAACATAAAACTTAACATCTTCACCATTTTGAAACACAGAGTTCAGTGGCACTGACTATGCTCACGTGTTGTGCAATCATTACCACTGTCCAACTCCAGAATTCTTTTCATTTTGCAAAAGTGAAGCTCTACACTTGTTAAACAGTAACTTCCTGCTCCCTCCTCCCTCTGGCCCTGGTAACCACCATTCTATTTTCTCTCTTTGAGTGTGATCACCCTAGGTACCTTACATAAGTAGAGTTGTAGGGTATTTGTCTTTTTGGTAACTGCCTTATTTTACTTAGCATAATGTTCTCAAGGTTCATCCGTGTTATAGTAATGTGTCAGAATTTCCTCCCTTTAAAAGCTGAATAAGTATTCATTGAATGAATATACCGTATGTAATTTTCATCATCAGTGGTCATCTTGGTTGCCTTCCCTTTTGGTACTGTGGACAATGCCATTATGAAAACAACTCTCTCTCTCTCTCTCTCTCTCTCTCTCTCTGGTATTGGGGATCAAACTCTGGTCCATGCGCTTTCGAGGCAGACAGTGGAACCACTGAGCTAAATCTCTGGCCCTACAACTGTCTCTTAGAGACACTGTT
Source organism: Heterocephalus glaber (assembly GCF_000247695.1). The sequence goes on from NW_004624766.1 coordinate 4,989,768, forward strand.
TTCAATTTTTTTGGGTATATGGGTACTCACAAGAGGAATTTGCTGGATCATAGGGATGAAGAACTTTTTAGGGCATGGTTTTGTTTCGTAAAATTCTTAAATGTATATTCTAAAGACGTAAATAGCCACAGATTGATAATTCCTTGATTTCCTCTTATAACTTAACAATAAGTATAGAAGAGAAAGTTGCCACCAGGCAGGACTTTTGTAAGATCAAGTGGCTTCTTTCTTTTTCATGGAGATTTAAGCTAATAAGGGTTCAATTGTGTTCTAGGGTTGCATTTGTGTAGGTCTCACAATCACAAAATCAAGTGTAAGGGATCCATAGTGTAACCCAGGTTTAACTCAGAGCAGGAGTCCAAGAAAACAATGCTGGGCTTCAGGGATGAAACAAAGAGGAGCTTCTTCAGCAAGTAGGGAGACTGCTGGGCTGCCCAGATGTAACCTATTTTTCTTATCTACCCCACAGCCTTCCTTTTCTATCAGGATGGACATAATGACAATCGAAAAATGTCTCTGTTCCTTCCTCAGTGGGGAAATTCAGAACATCTCCTTGGGAATATGGTTTCATTGTTTGAAAGCTATTTGCATCAAAGGTTGCATGTAGGCAAATTTAATTTCTTCTAAACAATATTTCTTAAATGGAGTCGTTGAGTTCTTGCTGTTTACAACAGCTATGGAACAACCACACTTTTCAAACCAATACATGTGATATTAAAACATCTCTTAACTCAATTAATTTATTGAAAAGAGAAAGCTAGCATTCTGCACGTGTAAAATAACAGTAACTCAAGCACAGGGCTTATATTGTATTCTGGGGGGCGAGCTGCTGACACACAATAATTTGGTGCTGGGAAATTTGGAAAGAGTAGTATTTCTTCACAATGAAGAAAGGCCACTCTTTGGCTCAGGGCTATTTTACTCTGAAAAGGCTGGGAGTGTTTTAGATGTGGCAACCAAGACACTGTCTCGTTCACACACTCATTAATAGTATCATGTTTCATTAATTGGGTAGCAACATATAATGAAAATTAATCAAACAAAACCCCTTTGACATAGTCTTCGATGGTGAAGTCATAGACACTGAATAGGCTTTTTGCTTTTTGCTCCAGAGGCTTCTCTCTGCCTGTAAGTGCTCTACATTCTCAGGATGATTTGTGAACCAGACGTTAGGCTAATTTTGCTGGAACAAAGGCTAAGAATGCTAACGATCCTGCCCAATGTCTTTCAGATGACTGAAGTCACTGCTACTTTAGAATCTCTTACCTAAACATTTCTGTTATCGCCTTATAGCCCAGGCTTCCACCAAAGATACAAGATTCCAAAGAGGATAATGAATGAGCAGCCCCTCCCTTTCTCTGCCTTGGCTTTTCTGTTCTCTTTCTTCCCTAGAGCCTCTCATTCTTTCTTGCATGTTACCACCATGCTCTTGTGATGTATGTGTGCCATTGCCATCTAGGGGCCAAGATGGCTAAAGAGCTCTCTTGCTAAGAGCATTCTTGTCTCTAATTCTTTCTTCCTTACATGGTTAGGGTCTACCTTTGATGTGCATAAGAGTCACCAGGAGAGGCTGTTTTCTCACAACCAGGGATTCTGATTTACTAGGTCCAAGGAAGGCCTAGGAATCTGCATTTTAATAAACTCCAGAGGCAAACTGACCAGATAGTTTTAAGAGACCATGTCCTTTGGATGACAGCCCAGCATCCTTGCCCCAGCGCAGTGCTTAATCTAGTCAGGGTGGGTTCCTTTGGACAAGAGAAGCAGTTCCCAGATTTCCATAATGCATTTGAGAGTATGCACAAGTTTCTGTAAACAATTTGCCAGATTCTTTTCTGGAGTTAATCATTACAAAGAACTGATTCAGGCAATAAAATTCAGTCACACTTTTGCATGGCTCAACATAATTAAGGGCGGAAGTTCCTGTTTTGGGTATTCCGGCTGCTGTGAACCGTGAACCATGACTGACAGATTGGACAGGTAGGTTCCAGATGAAATGCCAGCTTCCACAGAGCTCTGGGAGCTGGGACACTGGCCAATTTCTGCCCAGTAGCCTCAGTTTTCTCATGGGGAAGGGAGCTGCGGCTTACCTCTCACAGGTGTTAGGAAGATAAATGACTACAAAAACCACAAGGTGGAATGACAGCCACGTCTAAAATGTAACATGGGGATTTAGCAAAGGGCTCAGCCAACCCTGTGGGAACTGCACTGTTTTCCAAACAGCTCCCTGGAGGAGGAGCTGATGTTGTGTAAAGTACACACATGGGCCAGGTGCTCTCCCGGACTCCTCCTAAGAAGAGTATCTTCATCTTGCCACCGTGGGATGAATTGTAGGCTGTGGAAGGCCCTTTGGGGCTCAGGGAATGGAGAGTCACAGAAGTTGTCTTGGCAGTTGGATCCACAGAAAGGAGTCATAGGCAGTAAAGGAAAGATCTAAAGAAGAACCGGGATTGAGTGATCCCCATCCAGCCCTTTCACTTTTAAAAGTTATGCCTTGTAGTTGCATAATTAGCAATACGTGACTGAATTCTTCTTGTAAAATCAGTACAATATGAAGCTAAATTCCCCTTGCCACTCCCTTTGCAAATGTCTGCATTCTTCTAGGAGGGATTTACTGTGTAGAGTATCTGTCAAGATTTCTCAATGCATGCACATACAGATATCTATACCCTGGGAAACATACAGAATTATTATATTATTTGCATATGTGTTTTAAAAAGATAAGTGGGACCGCATTACATATATCATTATGAAATTTGCCTTTTGCATTAAGCAATATGTCTTGGAAATGTGTTATTGCCTAGTGATATAAATCTACTTTACTAGATTTAATCCCTGCTGTACCTTCCATGCTGGGTGGTATGGTTAAGAATGAGAATGTCCCCTCAAAATCTCATGCACTCAGAGGCTGGGCTTTTGGAAAGTGATTGGATCATGGGGTGCTGTACTCCTGAGTGGATTCATCTGCCCCTGAGTTCAGTGACTGATTGTGTTGGAGGTAAGGAATGGTCAGAAGCATCAGGTTATGGGGGCTGTGACCCGGAAGGGTTTCTCTCCCACCCTGTCTCCTCCCTTCCCTCTCTGCTTCCTGGCCACCATAACCTGAGTAGCTTTGCTCTGTGCCAAGTCCTTCTACCATGCCAACTTCTGAAACTTCTGAAACTTCGAGCCAAAATAAATGTCTCCTCCTCTAAGTTGTAGATGTCAGGTATTGTGTCTTGGCAATGAGAAAAGTGACTTAAGACACCAGAGGTATCCATTTAGTCATCCTCTTATTGGTAGGTAATTTGATTTTTTCCACTGTTTTACTAAAACAAAAATAGGAACACTCACATACCTGCCTTTCATCATAGGGTATGCACAATTTTATTTATTTATTTGTTTATTGGTACCGGGGATCGAACTTGGGACCTTGTGCTTTCCAGGCAGGTGGTAGAACCACTGAGCTAAATCCATGGCCAGCGTAATTTTATTTTTAATAGCTATTACCCAATTGTCTCCAAAATAGATACATTTATTTGTATCAGTAATGTTTGTTTTTTTTTGTTTTTCTTTTTGGTACTGGGGATCGAACTCGGGTCCTTGTGCTTGTGCAGCAGGCGGTGAAACCACTGAGCTAAATCCCCGGCCCTGTAATGTTTGTTTGAAAGAGGGTATTTTCTCTCATCTAGGCTAGCTCTGATACATATTAACAATTTAAAAATTTGTCAATCTATTGTTTAATTTAAATTTGCATTGTCTTGATTGCAGGCATTGTTTCATATAGCACTTGTTAGCCATTTATGTCTCTTTTGTAAAATCTTATAATCAATTGTTTATTTTCCATAGCACTGCATGATTTTTTAAACTAAAATTTGGGAGTGCTTTATTTTATTGTATTGTATTTTATTTACTACTAGAGACTGAACCAAAGGCTTCACATATGCTAGGCAAGTGTTCTACCACTGAGCTGCATCCTCAGCCTTATTTATTTTTTATTTTGAAACAAGGTCTTGCTAGGTCTTTGAGGCCAAATTGGCGTCAAACTTGTGATCTTCCTGCCTTAACCTATGAGGTAGCTGGGATTACAGGTGAGCACTGCCATTCTTAGTATAAAACTTGTGACTTCTTTTTTTTTTTGGTACCAGGGATCAAACTCAGGACCTTGCACTTTCGAGGCAGGCAGCAGCATAACTGAGCTAAAACCCCGGCCCATGACTTCTTTAAACATCCTAAATCATAATCTTTTAGTATCTACTTGCTTTTCCTGGGCTGTTACATTATCTATAGAGTCCTTGTGTAAATATATATGTATGTTTTTAAACAGAAGTGTCAATTTTTTTTTGTTTTTTATACCACTTTATTTCAACTTGAGCACCTCAATATAAAACTGAACACTGGTGAACTGTTTTCCTTGCTAATTCTGAATTACTGTAAAATGTACAAGAGGTCTGCTAGGAGTTCCACACTTAAATAGAGTAAATCATCTGACACATGGTAGATTTCATATAATGAGAAAACAATCCAAAAATTCATTTGGAAC
>NW_004624766.1:4996234-5026900 GCF_000247695.1 Heterocephalus glaber
AAAAAAACCTAAACAAAAAAAACAAGGCTGCAAGATCTTTACTAACATTGCAATATCTATGTTACAAATTACAGATACATTGCTTATTATGGTTCTAGCCATGTAAAAACTGAAGCCTTTTTTTTCAAAGGGTAAGAAAAAGAATTGGCTGTTTTAGTAACTGTACATTTTGTATACTTTTAAGCAACTCAAATATTACAGAAAAATAATAAACATACATGGAGTTTACAATGCAGTACCCTATTTACAGTACAGCTGAAGATAAAATTTAAAACAATCAAGTTTGAATGTACATAATTGTTAGTACACTGACTGTATTACCTCCAAAGGGAACGAAAGACTCTTCCCTGCCAGCAAACAAGATCTATGAATGGCCAGCAGTGATTAAAAAAAAAAAAAATCAGATACCTGGTTTGCTGCATTTCTGTTGAAGAGCTCACATGAAGGGAACACTATTCATTAAAATGCATTTATTAGTTTTCATATTCCTATGCAAGGTGGAGTTAACATTTGACTTCATCCCATTTAGAAAAATAAAAGGATCTGGCGCCTGCCTCGAAAGCCCAAGGTCCAGAGTTTGATCCCCGTACCAAAAAAAAAAGAAAAAGAAAAAGAAAAAGAAAAGGACTGGCTATAACTTAGATACTACTAATACTCCTTTTCTTCCTGGAGATGTGGGACTGTTTTCTTGTGGCTAAATTACTAAAATGTGCAATATACACCTTAGATAACAGAAGAGAGTTTACCTGAATACTGTAGCTAAGCATAAATATCTTTATAATTTATTTCTGAAAATGTTTTTCAGAAAGCTCAAATTAGTAATTTCTAATTTTTTTCACAGATGATTACTGTCCCAGTTTGAAGACACTGGATGGTTAACTGTGGGTCCAGATAGTCATTTGTCTTTATCCTTAATGATGAGAAATGATTCCCTCCAACTTTCCAGTGAAACAAGTACACACAGACCTCATTTTCCCTTTCTATTGCTGAAACATTAGTCAGAGGGACACAGGCATGTTATTAAAAATTAAGTTCAAAACACTTAAAATAATTCTGTATTAGAAACTTGACTCTATCATAAGTCTCTTGTTTTGGGGAGTCATACTGGGCTGGTTAAATGCTCCATTCCACTGTTATTTAACATTTAGAAAGCAGAATATTCCAGCTAGTTCAAACTGGAGGTTTAGTTACTACAACACTGACTTCTGATTGGTTGTGTAGGTTCAGTGAGGTCTATTCCTCTTCCTCTAGCAGAAGGATTCTGTGGTTCATTCTTTGGCAATTTTTTTAGCTATTGCCACGAATATTTCCTTTACATTCAGTGATGTTTTAGCTGATGTTTCCATGAATAATAAACTGTTGTCATCTGCATAGGACTGTGCTTGCTGGAAATCTACAGCTCTTTTATTTGCTAGATCAGCCTTGTTTCCCGATAAAGCTATTACATTGTTAGTGACATAGGGGGAAGAGATGTAACTCCCAAACCTACTAGATATTCAAAACGCGAGTTTGTGTTCTCTAAAATCCAAGAATGAATTCTAGGAACAATGGAGGTTAAGAGGAGGAAAGATTTATTGGGAGAAAGAAAGCTTCTGCCTAAGAGAGACAGAAGGGGGACCGGAAAGTGGGTTGCCCGCCCACCCCACTTTTCAAAGATGTTTTATACAGCAAAGCCATGTGGTGAGACGGGTACAAAGTGGGACAAAACTATAAGACCCAGTGGAAATTTACAAGGTGGGCATGAGGTGAGACAAAACCATGAGCAGCCAATAAGATTACAAGTACAGTCACCTAGGTAATATTAATTAAATGGGGATCAAATGGGAAGACAAGTCACATACAAGGAATTTTCCACTTAGAATATCAATCACTGCCATCTATCTCTAGGGGAAGTAGTACTTCTTTTCCTTTTTATAATGTTAACCAACGAATGTGCCTCAATTGTTCTCCATGCTGGTTCCTTCCTTGCTGTGTTGGCTCCTGGAGGGCTGGCGCCTTAAGGGAGGCCCTGTCTACCTGCCAATAAGATATCTCATTAACTAACCTATCTATAATATTAGGACTTGCTTGCCTCTGAAGTTCTTTAACCCAGTTTTTGCTCTTGCAAAAGATTCCTCATCTGTGATGTCGCATACAACTATGGCTGCTTGTGCTCCTCTGTAGTTCACTGGTGCTCGGCCATGGTATTGTTCTTGACCAGCTGTATCCCATATTTCACACTTTACTATTGCATCATCAAGACACACAGTCTAGGTTAGAAAAGCAGGCCCCATGGTTCTCTCTTGAAATTCATGAAACTGGCCTTTCACGAAACGAAGCACTAGGCTCGATTTGCCAACAGCAGACTCTCCCAGAAGTACTAGTTTGAACTGGCATATTTTATTTCCAGTATGTGCCCCATTAGGTCTTGTTGCTCCTCCATTAGCCATGCCCAAATTTGAAAGTAGTTCCTAATTTCAGGCTCCTAAATGAACTTCCAGGATGCAAGGTGTCAATTTTTTTTTCTTTCTGGAAGTATAGAAATCTGAGCCCACACAACGCGGAGTCTCTGGCCACAGCTTCCCAGCAGCAAGGCCCAGCAGCGTGGTTAGAAGAAGGAAGAGCCTGAAGCTGCAGCGGGTTCTCCTCCTCGCGCTGCAGCCCTCACCCTGAGAAGTGTCAGATTTTGATGTGGTCATTTTCTTGAGCTCTGTTCTATGAATTTGATTTTTTCATGTTCTGTCTATGAATGTCTCCCAATCCTCAGGTCATATGCTTAGTTTTCTGTAATTTCTTTTAATGTGAAGTTCATGAATTTTTCTGGCTCTGAGTGTAGTTCAAATCCACGTGGTCTCCAGGGCTGCCCTTGGCAAGGATGCTGAGGGTCTGTCTGCAAAGCAACCATTTGTACTCACTCCTTCCCTTGGTTCCAACTGCAGGGCGGCCCCCAGAACTATGCTTCTTAGGCTGTCTAAGGGGAATGGCTTTTGTTGTAGCAAGATTTTCTGAGGGAAAAAAGAAAAGTAACATTTTCCTGTATTATTTTCCAGTATCAGTAATTGAACTCAGGATCTTGCGCTTGCCAGGCAGGCTCGGCCACTGAGCTAAATCCCCAGCCCCAAGAAAAGAAACATTTTTAAAGAAGAAATCCTTAAACTGTAAATCTAGAAAAAGTGTGGAATGGCTCTCTGTGGAGATGGCCAAAATGTAGACAGACAGGCATTATTTTAAGATAGTTCAAATCATCTGCTCCAAGTGTCTGTGCCTTCAGATAGGCAGGACTGGCTAAAAAAATGTAACATAAACTGTATAGGTGTTTTTGTATGATAGCCACACTTCTTTTTTTGGTAGCGGGGATCAAACTCGGGACCTTGTGCTTGCGAAGCAGGGGCGGAACCACTGAGCTAAATCCCCAGCCCTGTATGATAGTCACACTTTAAAAGTAAGTAAAAAGAAACTGGAAGGACTTGGGGATATAGTTCAGTGAAAAATCATGTGCTTATCATGTGTGAAGCCTGAGGTTTTATCTCCATCACCACAAAACAAAAACGAAAGAAATAAACAGGTAAAATACTTCTAGTGATTTAACCCACTATGTCCAAAATAGCATCACTTCAACATGTAAGCAATACGATACATGTGCATGTTTTACACTGAGTCTTGGACATCTAGTGTGCATTTTATCCTCATAGCTTATCTCAATCTGGACAACCACAGTTGAGGAGGTGAACAGCCACACAAGTTTAGTGGCTCTGTATCAGGAAGCCTTGGGGATGGAGACCGAACAGTCTGCGATGTGTGGGACACATCATCTCAGATTATATTAGCATCTACGTGACGGCGGGGGGACTTTTAACCCCGTCATTTAGCCTGCCAGCCCCACTCTTTTTCCTAACCCAAGTGTATCCCACCTTCCGTTGATCCACCCACTGATGTGGATCGATATTCCCAAAGCACAGTTTTGTTTGGTGTATTTCCTGGAAAAGACATTGCTGCCAGAGGAGACTGTTAGGAGGGGGTTAGGAGGCAGGGAAGCTGAATCTTGAAAAGGGGTTACAAGCGGCCAGGTGACCCAAGGGAACCTGTGAGCGAGGGGGGAGCTGGAGAGGACAGGCTGAGCGTAACTCCAACATCAGATTCTGAGGGGTCTCTTAGGCCCTGCTCAGGACATGGACTCCACCCTGAAGATACAAGGGGGTCACCAAGCTTTTGCCAGGAGAAAGTGTGGGAGAGAGGCAGGATTGAGGCAGGGGAGTGAGTCTGGAGAACAGTGCAGGGTCCAGGTAAGAAGTGCTAAGAGCCTGAGCCAAGGCAATTCATTCATTCATGCATTCATTCATTCCCTAAATACTCACTGGGCCTCTAGTGAGTATGATGGCCAAAGCCCTGGAGATAAAGGAGAAAACAAAACAGGCAAAAATTCCTGTCTTCATAGAACCTTAATCTACTCTGAGGAGAAGACATGGATGGTGGGTGAAGAAGGGACAGGCGCGGGTTTCTGGTCTTACCTGCTGAATGATGGGAGCCTTCTCTGAGACAGATGTCACAGTAATCAAAACAGAGTTGGGAAGAAAAATGATGGGGTGAGCTTCATTGCTTTGACAAAGATCTGGGGTGTTTGGGGGACACCTAAGTGGAGCCATGCAGCAAGCTGTGGGACTTGGATATTTGGAGATCAAGAGAGAGCTCTGGAAGGGCCACACAGACTTGGGCACCACGGCACCTATCAGTAGTATACATGCCTGGGAATGAATGGCATAATCCTGGGAAGATTTGTGGAAGTGAGTGTCACAACTCAAATGTCTGCCAGGCTCAGGTGAGTCGCACAGGTATGTGAGCTGGCCAGATGTAGGTGATGAAGTCCAAAGGATTTGGGAGCCAGAAGATCAGAAGATTGTCAGAACTATGGTCCTCATGTCACTGTATGAACTAATGCCACCTACTCGGTAGGATATCTGCTTCTGACTATTATGATGTGAATGAAATAAAAACCTTGGTTATATTTGAGTCATGCACATGTTTGGCTCTGTGTGTTACTACAGCCTAATATAATCTACCAAATACAGTTCTCAACCAAACTAATCCTGACTGTGAGCTCTATTTGGGCAGGGACCACATCTGTTTGGTTCACTGATGTGTCCTCAACCCCAGGCACAGCATAGAGAAGGTGCTCAGTAAGATGGGTTGGTGATGCCAGACATGTTTTACTTGGCATTTTTTAGGTGCTGGGCACTTTTATATAACGTACACTTTTTTTTTTTTGTACCGGGGATCAAACTCGGGACCTTCCACTTGTGAAACAGGTGGTGGATAATGTACACTATTTTATGTAATAGAATTAAAGTTCTTTCCATAGAGGCCTTTTATATATTGCATATTATTTCATTTTATGTAACTCTAGAAGGAAGCTTCTATTCTTATTCTATTTTCCGGATAAGAAAGTTGAGGCTTAGAAAGCTTATAGCCAATGTGATATTATAATGTACAGCTGCATGTTGCTTAATGACAGGAATTCATTCTGAGAAATGCAATATTAGGGATTTTGTCATTGTGCAAACATTGTAGAGTTTACTTACACAAAACTAGATGGTATAGCCTACTGCACACCAAACCTATGTCTCTACCTCTACCTCTATCTCTCTATTATAACCTATTGCTCCTAGGGCCATTATGGACAAAATAACATAAAATTAAATCAAGCACAAGAGAATGTGACATATCAGAGATACAGAAAATACAAGATGTACGAGACTGTTGCCAACATACTATTTTGTAGTAAATCTCTTTTTTTAATTGGTAGAAGTTCACTCTAAAATAATTTTTAAAATGTGGTATTGTGAATACATAAATCATAAACACAAAGCATAGTTGTTTATTACCATTGACAAGTATTATGTAGTATACATAATTGTACATGCTATATTTTTATATGCCTGGCAGTGCAGTAGCTTTGTTTAGATCGGCATCTCCATAAACATCTGAGCAATGTGCTGTGATGAGATTAGAGCAGCCGCAACATCTCTAGGCAATAGGAATTTTTCAGCTCCCTTGTGATCTCATGGGACCGCCCTCCTATATGTGGTCTGTCATTGAGGTAAGTGTAATTATGCAGCACATGACTGTACATATTTCCATTTCTGTTCACGGTTCCTGGTTCACAGATCCTACAATCTTTGTAATTTCCTAAATGACTTAGAGCAATAATCGTATTTTGAATGGAAACATTGGGCCTTTTGTCCTTGATTCTTGAAGCAGCTACAGAATGGCTTCACGGTGGCAAGGGTAGAAGGCAGTCTTTTGTTTTTTGCAAGTTCTTTCTAACACGCCTGACCTTCTGTTAAGGAGAGGATTGGGGGGAAATTCTCTAGATAAATACAGGATGGGGGCTGGTTGTCAGAGGAACCGGCCACTGTGCTCAGAGGGCCGGAACTTTCAGCCCCACTCCTCAGCCTCCTGGCAGGAGAGAGAGGCAGGAGGTTAAGTTGGCCACTGATGCCAGCGGCTTCATCAGTCCTGCCCACAGAAGGAAGCTTCTATAAAACTCCAGGAGGGCAGGGTTTGGAGCTGAACACAGGGAGGTTTCTGGAGGGTGGTGCTGCTGGAGAAACCATGGAAGCCCCCAACCCCCCCCCCATATCTTGGCCCATTAATCTCTTCATCTGATGTTCATCGGTAGCCTTTATAATGTCCTTTATTAAAAAATTAGCAATCTTAAGCATTTCCCTACATTTTGTGAGGTCTACAGCAAGTTAATCACACCGAAAGGGAGGACGTGGGAACCATGGTTGATAGCTGATCAGTCAGAAGCACAGATTGTGACTGGCATCTGACTTAGGGGAACAGTCTTAGGGGCTGAGCATAAGCCTATGGATCTGATGCTGTCTCCAAGTAGAGAGGGTCAGAATTAAATTGAATTAGAAGATGCCCAGCTGGTGGCTGCTGCAGAATTGATTGCTTGATTCGGGGGAGGACCCTCCCCACTCTGTTTCGGGAGTCTGCTGTGCTGAGTGTTGAGTGAGAGCATAGGAGAAACAGAGATGGGTTTTTCCTATACCCCCAAGCTGGTATTCAAATTTAAGCAAGGTGACCCCAGAATGTGCCCCTGCAACTCTGATACATGACCGTATGCACACTCATCTTAGCATTTTAATTCATGTCTTCTCCCGCCACAGAGGCCCTCAACCCCTCCTCTTCATTTACTGAAGCTCTGTCGCCTCCAACCTTCCCAGGACCCATCAATCATTCTATCCTTTCATTAGCCCAGCAGCAATTTCATCTGTATCACTCCTGGCCCAGGGATTTCACATATCTGTCCATGCCTAGGAGGAAGTTGCCATGAGGGCAGCATCTTAATTATGCATCATAGTGTTCCAGGGAGCACAGGAAAAGTTCGAGAGCCTGCCATGTTGGGGGTGCTTCGGCTCAGAAGACTACTGTACAAGTAAGACAGAGTCAGTCCTTTTCCTTGGAAAGCTCTCAGCCTATCTGGGTAAACAGACATTAAAAAGTGCACTGCAGCAATGAAACCTCTGCATTCGCAGGGACAAAAGAAGAGCAAGAACCCAGTTCTCTCTGGAGGAGGAAAGAAAGAACTGCAGGGCAGGTGGACTTTGAGCTGAGCTTCTGAAGGAGGAGTTTTCGAAGTGTTTAAGAGTGATCCTAACTAGCAGGAAAAGCACAGATGCTGAAGATGCAGAAGCTACTCCAGATAGGGAGGTGTTGACTCGCTAGAATGCAGGATACCTTCATTGACCCATTTATGTATTGAACAGCTACTGAAAAAACCTAGCATGTGTCAGACATTGTGCTAAATGCGGAGGATTCAAAGGTAAGCAAAACAGACCTTTGTGGAGCTTAAAATCCACTAGGGATGGCAGCTGATTAGAGAGCTCTAACAAGCATGTGTGAGATGAAAGGAGGAAGCACAACCCTAGCATGTGTGGGAGGAGTTGGGGGTGGTGGGCTGGTCCAATTTCAAGAGGCGTCTGCCATCATGCCAGGGACAGGAGACCCCTCAGTCTGTCACCAAGTCCTGCTTCTCCCCGTCCTTGATAGCTCTCAATTTTGTCCAATCCTCCCACCACCACTATGCTCAGCATAGGCCACTACCGCGTCCTTCAATGAACATGACAGTCTTCTAAAGCAGAGGTCCCCCACAGAGGTACCAGACCCTGGCCTATTAGGACCCTGTCTACATAGTAGGAAATGAACTTTCATTGCCGCCTGAGCTGCACCTCCTTGCAGATCAGAGGAGCGAGAACCTGACTGTGATCTACACAGGAGAGGGATGTAGGCTGTGTGCTCCTCTGAATCCTCCCCAACCTCCAACCCCTCTTTGTGGAAAAATTTCCTTCCATGAAACTTGTCCCTGGCACCAAAGAAGTTGGGGGGCTGCTGTTCTAAAGGGTTTCCCCACCCGACTCTCCCGCATCATTCCCAATGCAAACAGCAATCTTTTAAGAGTGAAAATCTCATCACGTCATGTCCTGTGCTGGGGAGAATTCTAGGCTGACCTCCATTCCCCTGGTGTCACTCTCCTGGCTGTGTTACACTGCACAGAAAAAGGGCTTTTGCAGAGAGTAGTTGGGGTGGCTAATCAGTTGGCCTCAGGATGAAGTGTACAGGTTTCATTAGGGTTTGCCTAATGAAGCAAGCTGTTTGTTTTCCAGCACTGGGGCTTGAACCTAGGGCCTTCACACCGAGCTGCATTCCCAGCCCCTTCTAAAAATTTAAAAAATTTGAGACAGGGTCTCTCTAAGTCACCCTGACTGGGCTCAAACTCACCATCCTTCTGCCCCACCCTCCTGGAGCACTGGGATTATGAGTGTGAGCCACCATACCTGGCAAAGCAAGCCCTTTAAAAGCAAAGCTTTATCCAGCCAGTGGTAGGAAGAGGACATCAGGCAGACTGGATGCAAAGGAGGACTGGATCAACTCCAGCTGCCTTTGCTGATTTAAAGTGGGGAAGGGAGTAGCTCGTGGGAAGGCCTGTAAATGGCCGTTAGAAGATGAGACTCCACTGACAGCCACTAAGAAAATGGGGACTTCAGTCCTACAACTGAAAGGAACTGGATTCTAAAACAATATGAATGAGTTTTAAAATGGATTTTCCCCCCAGGACTCAAACCAGCTGGCACCTTGCCTTTGGCTTGGGATAAGCTGGGCAGAATACCCAGCAGCCACACCAAGCAAGACTTGTGACAAACAGAAAGGTGAAATCACACATGGGTGTTGTTCCAAGCCACCAAGTTTGTGGTAGTGTACTGGATAGCAGTAGGATACTAATATACCTCCCAGGTTTCCAACCCTCCAATAAAACCATTGTGGACTTACAGGTCCAGGCGTTTGGTCCTTGAAACAGTCCTATTAAGCAAGTATTTTTATTACCACCATTTCATAGATGAGATAACTGAGGCTCAGGGGGAGTAAATACTTTTCCTAAGGTCACAGTTAAATAAGCAACCTGCCTGACCCCAGCATCTACACTAACTTCTTGTCCTTGGGATAAATTCAAATACAGATGCATGGAATGAAAGCCTCTTCCTGATCTGGTTCCTGCTCGACACCCAGCTTTTGTTAGGCATGTGTCTCAGGTAAACTCTTTACAGCCCCAGTGACTCCCATGTTCTCTGCATCTCAGGTAAACTCTTTACAGCCCCAGTAACTGCCATGTTCTCTGTCTCCTTGACTGCTCATTGGTTCTTCCAGCCCGGAATGTGTTCTACCCTCCCCTTCATTTATCTTTCCTTCCACAAGTGGTTCTTTGGGTCTGCCCAAGATGCAATGCCCAGTGGGAAGCCTTGATTTTTCCCAGATGGGGCTGGATGCCACTGTATTACCCAGGTAGGCTCTCTTCACACCTTCTGGCCTTCCTTAGCAGAATCCAGAAGCCACTGTGTTAGAACTGTTTCCTCATCTGTGCTGGTCACTAGATGGTGAGCTCCTTGCAAGCCCGGAATGGTGAATTGTTCCTCATCCAATCCCTAGCTCAGGATGTGGAGCACAGGAGGAACTCAGTAAACATTTACTGAATGAATCGGTGGATTTACCCAAGAAGCAATGAGGAGCCATCCGAGGTCTGGAAGCAAGGGGCTGAGCTTATCACATCTGCTCCCGGGACCAGCTCAGAGCAACCCTTGCACGAAAGGGACCATTCTCATCGGCGGCTGGGATGACAGGACTTCATGGTGGCTGTGAATTTTGCATGTTGTGAAGTGTGGATCTTATCTCATCTGGACCATGTCTGGATACCAGGAGACGCCAGAAACCGTCCAGGTAAAGACCTGGGTCTCCCCTTATGGCAGTGGGACGCTGAAAGAGCATGTAACTTGGGTCTGGGCCCCAAAGTCCCTCTACAGTTAGGAGTTTCCCTGCCCAGAAGGGAGTGGGAAGGAGTGCTGTAGGGTCCCACAGGCACGGCCTGCGGGTAAGTAGGAGCCACCTCCTAAGGCTTCTCTCTAGCCTGGACCTTTCCAAACACACAGAAGCTCAAGGAGCCCCTGCTCTTCCTTCTTAAATACGCAAATATTGCTTCCTGTCAGGGAAGACTGGAAGGTCTTCCGCTTAGAGGCAGCGCTTCCCTCTCCTGGCTCATCAAGCAACGCGATTACAGCGTCTCGGTTAGAGATCACTGGATGCCTCAGTTTCCCTACTGTGCAAAGGGCACTTCTCAGCCAGCGATGCCCTGGAGGAGCGAGAAGGTGCAAAAGTCTGGTCAAGGTGGATCCAGCCACCTCCAGAGGAAAGGGGCGGGGTGCTGATAACCGCGGAGGCGCGAGCTCCAGGTCCTGGTCGGAGACTCCCGAGTCCCTCCTGGCATTGGCTCGCGGAGGAGCTCAGAGTTGGACCCGGGACGTCAGCGACGCGAGCGAGAGGCAGGCGGGGCGCGGGGAGGCTGGGAGGGGCGAGTGTCGGCGCCGCGCCTCCAGGGCTCCTGGCCGCAGCTCTGGGCGCTGGGGGCGGGAAGGGGTGGAGCCACGCGGGGAGGAGCAAAACCCGGAGGCCTCGGGCACGGGGGCAGAGCCAGAGCAGCGGGAGCCCGAGCCCGGGCGCGCGGCCTCCGGAGTGCCAGCCGTCCGGGCCGAGCGCAGCGCCGGCGCCCGCCTTTCCTGCGCAGCCGGAGAGAGAGGCCAGCGTCGCCGGGGACGGGGCCACGGATTCTACAATCCCAGGGCGGCGCTGCCCAAACGGGGCCCGGCTGGACCTGCCATTGGCGTCCGTACTGCGCCATGGATCCCTCGGAGAAGAAGATCTCCGTGTGGATCTGTCAGCAGGAGAAGCTGGTGTCCGGCCTCTCCCGCCGCACCACTTGCTCGGACGTGGTGCGCGTGCTCTTGGAGGACGGCTGCCGGCGGCGCCGGGGTCAGCGGGGGGGCCAGCGCCGGGGGAGGGCCGGTGACCCGCCCGACCAGGGAGAATTGCCCGAATCCCTGGAAGAAAACGACGAGGAGGATGACGAGGCGCTGCCCCAGGGCATGCTGTGTGGGCCCCCGCAGTGCTATTGCATCGTGGAGAAGTGGCGCGGCTTTGAGCGCATCCTGCCCAACAAGACGCGCATCTTGCGCCTCTGGGCCGCCTGGGGCGACGAGCAAGAGAACGTGCGCTTCGTGCTGGTGCGCAGCGAGGCGTCCTTGCCCAACGCGGGCCCGCGCAGTGCCGAGGCGCGGGTGGTGCTCAGCCGGGAGCGCCCCTGCTTGGTCCGCGGAGCCCCTGTTCGGCCCAGCCTGGCCATGACCCAGGAGAAACAGCGGCGGGTGGTGCGCAAGGCCTTCCGCAAGCTGGCTAAGCTCAACCGGCGGCGCCAGCTGCAGCCGCCGTCACCCTGTTCGTCCACGTCGTCGTCCACCGCCTCGTCCTACTCCCCGCCGCCGCGCGCCCCTGAAAGTGCGTCGGTGGAGCGCATGGAGACGCTGGTGCACCTGGTGCTGTCGCAGGACCACACCATCCGCCAGCAGGTGCAGCGGCTCCGGGAGCTGGACCGCGAGATCGACCGCTACGAAGCCAAGGTGCACTTGGACCGCATGCGGCGGCACGGGGTTAACTACGTGCAGGACACTTACTTGGTGGGGGTGGACGTTGAGCTGGACGGGCCCACCCCGGGAGAGGAGCCGGGGAAGGAGGCGGCGGCAGCTGCGCCCCTGGACAGTGAGGCGCAGGCGGCGGCGCTGGAAGAGTTGGCCCGGCGCTGCGACGACCTGCTGCAGCTGCAGGAGCAGCGAGCCCAGCAGGAGGAGGTGCTGGAGCGCCTCTCGACCGAGATCCAGGAGGAGCTGAACCAGAGGTGGATGGAGCGGCGCAAGGAGGAGCTGGCGGCGCGCGAGGAGCCCCCGGAGCCTGACGGCGGCCCGGACGGCGAGCTGCTGCTGGAGCAGGAGCGGGTCAGGACCCAGCTCAGCACCAGCCTTTACATCGGGCTGCGGCTCAACACGGACCTGGAGACCGTCAAGGCGGACTTGGATTACAGCCAGCAGCAGCGGGACAGCAAGGAGCGTGAGCTGCAGGGCCTCCTCCGGACTCTGCACAATTTGGAACCGACGGTGGGGCGGGATGGGGCTCCCAGCCCCGGCCCACCCGCGCGGGAACCCCGGCCTAAAGCCTGTGCCGAGGTGTGGGTGGACCAGGCCCGCGGACTGGCCAAGAGCTGTCCTGGCAACGACGAGGACTCGGACACGGGGCTGAGCTCCATGCACAGCCAGGACTCGGACTCCGTGCCGGTGTGCGAGTCCCTCGTGTAGGAGGAGCAAGGAGGGAGACGCAATGTCTTCCTGTCTCGCAGCGTGCATTGGCCGGGCTGCTCAGAGACTTGAATCAGGCTTCCGGGAGCCGGGAGCTCCTTGGAGGAGGCCGCCGCGCTCCCATCTGAAATCTCACTCGGGCGGTCGGGGAGGGCTGGGGGCCCTGCCGGGCCGCGGGCGGCGGCGCCCTTCTGCCTCCGGAGTTGAGTGTGGGGCGAGGAGACCGGGCTCCATTCCAACCTCTTTGGAGGGAAAGGAGTGAGGAGTTGAGGACCCGCCCCCCTCCCCAAACCCACACACATTATTGGAAAACAAGCACTCCTGGGAAGTTGACGTGGTCCGAGCCCATTTTCAAAACTGAAAAAAAAGTATTATGGAGATTTCACCACTCTTCTGTATGGGAAGGACTGATGGCAGCTAGAACTGTAGTTGGTGACATAAAGTGCTCTTAGGAGAAACACTTGGATGAAAAGGAAATTCCTTGAATGTTAATTGTGACTGTAAACGTGTTAAAACTAGCCAAAGAGGACGCACTGGTGTTGGTCCCAGCCTTACTGAACATCTTTGATAAAACCCTTAGGCACCAAAATCCTGGCTGTTTACATTTCTTCAGACTGGGGAACTGCCCATCTGCTGAATTACTTGCCTTTTATTTTTGTTCAAAGGCTAAACTGTATCGAAGTCTAACTCTGTATTTCCGTCTGGTAAATACAATACATGTTAAAGTGGGAGCCTTTTTCAAAAATTACCGTTTATTATGACAGAAGCCAAACATAACCCGTTTGAGATTTAAAATCCTGGCAAACATAATTCCTGGTTAAAATTTAATCTGAGCCCTTTGGGATTTGTTCTTTGAGAGGCAGGTGTGTTGTCCTTTAGTTCATATTGCTCCTTCATTGACTCAATCGCTGTTATTTCAGAAAAAAAAAATAAAATAAAAGGGGAGTCACAGAACTCACTTTCCACACGCTGTTTTAACGAGCACCACTTTAAACTAAAACTTGAAAGCAAAGATCTTTGCATGGTGTTCAGCTTTTAAACAGCCCTGTAATTACAACTAACCATGACCTCAACTCATTTTACCCAAACCCAAGTCTAACTTCAGTATCTCTGGTCAGAGGTGATTTACTTGTTCAAATTTAAAGTAGTGTCAATGTCAAGGTTTTCTTGATTAGGGCAAAAAAAAAAGTATGAAGTCTCATAATACACCTGGGGTGAGCTCTTGGATTAACCCCAGAACACGGCTATGGAGAAATGCATATGAAAGTGAGCCGAGGCCTTGACCTGCCCTTGTCTGGCACACACCTGTGCCCTGCTAGGGGACATGGAGGGGGTCACCTTCTCTGAAGCTAATGGTAGAGCTGGTCAGCTCTTAGGATAATTGTTGCAGTTATTTCAGTTAAGGCTTATCAGTGGTAGCTGCTTGCCTGGAGGGCCTCCTTCTGGAGCTCAGGACTTCTGAGGAATTTGGGATCTAATCTGTCCTGAGGAGGTAGCAACAGTGGGTTGCACGTGTGGTGCCAGGTCGGTGCCGGAGTTGCACTGAGCCCAACTGTGAGAGACCAGCGCCAGTGTCAGGCCGACATGTGAAGATAACTCCAGAGGCCTTGCTTTCTGGAGGCCCAGATCCTCTGTCTGCTGCCACAGGAGCCTGACCTTCTGAGGGACGGACGGCCTCACCTCCACCACCACTGCCGTGGTATTACAGCACACGTGCCTGTTTTCAGATTTTCAAGTAAAACCAGAATTAAAAGACTGTTTTCTAATTTGATGTTTGCCAAAGACCTTATGTGGCATGATTATTATTATTATTTTTAAAGTTACATCTGATTCAGAAACATCCATGTGTTTGATCTTGAGCATGATGACAATGAGGATGGGCCTGGAAGAAACCCACCATGTTCAATTGTTCAATCCCATAAGCACAAAGCCAACAATAGCTTTCATTTTGAGGCTGAGATGAAATCTTCATTCTTGTGTGACCAATGCCTCTTGTCTGTATGGCTTCGGCTGGCAATGGGCTGACCTGGTGGTTTTTAAATTATTGTGCTCCACCCCCAAGGTGGGAGGGGAGGTGGTTCTCGGATGTTTATTAACTCAGAAAAAAGACAGAATTTGGCAAGAGAGGACCAACTGCCTGGCAGGAAGGAGCTGTTTTCCTTTTCACTGTTATTATTTTAAACTTTGATGAGCTGCTGACGTCAGCAAATATGTTTGAAGCCTGTAAAGCCAACAAGCCACATCACAGAGAGGAGAAGCCCCGTGGGGTGTTCTGGGCTCTGCTCCTGGAACCTTCCCTGCCCTGACCACCTGAAGTTGTTTGCCTAGTCAACTCTTCAGGCAGCCCGGGAGGCTTTATTTCTAACAAAGGACAGCCCAGGCTGCCCATCATCCAAATCAGTTATATTCCTAAAAGCCGCTCTCTGTGTGGGTAGGAGCAAGGAGGAGGGGGGAGGAAGAAGGAGACAATAGTTCCTTTTAGGAAGAGCTTTGCAAACCTGGGAAAGGTACAGTGCCAGCAGAGGGACACACTTAATAAACGCTGTGTTTCAACTTGGGATCACATGTATGTATAGTCCTCACTGCACCAGGCATGCACAGCACCAGGTGCCCGGCTTCAGGATGTCAGGGCACCTGGGAGAAGAGACTCCAGGCCTCTCCAAGGTCCCGGAGAGGAAACAGCAAGCTTGAGGACAGGAGGAGGACACACAGGCTCCTCAGCAGCCAGCCCCATCCTGTTTTTGGAATTGAAACAATCTGTTGTATTTTAAAAGTCTGAATTATTTCATTCTCAGCCATCTCCCAAACCCAAGGATTCTATATGGTGTCTCTAGGTTTGTTTACTTTCTTATATAAAATGTTTTTATTGTTACTCTTTTAACTGATTAGAAAAGTCCTTAGGATGAGCCTGAAAATAATATGAATACAGAGAAAGAAAAGTCACTCTATATCTTTTATCACTAAAAACCTGACACTATCACAATTTGGCCTATTTCCTTCAGGAAAGGAATTTTGAAGATTTCTTATTTTGCTTGTCTTTGAAAAAAATAGCTGAATGTGCTTACACACGCCTGTAAGCCCAGCACTCTGATAGGCTGAGCAGGAGGATTACAAATTCAAGCCTGGCCTGTGCAATTTAGCAAGATCATGTCTAAAAAAAAAAAGACAAAAGCAACTTTGATAAGATTGCATAAATGCTTTGATATTTAGCTTTTGGAAGACACCTTGTAAACAAATTCATCTGGTGGATATACCATGGTTATATAACTTAGCTTGTGTTACTAGGTTGTTTCCCATATTTCTTTACTATTATAAAATAACACCATGATAAGCTTATTTGTGCATGTATCTGTTTCCTAAATGTACTTCCTCCCTCTCTAAAGTAAGAGAGGTTCCCAGAAAGAGAATTCTCCAAAGAGGACAATTAGAGGCTTAATACTTAATTGCTAAGTTGCTTTTCCAAAGGGTTTTTCTACTTATGATAAGCTATGTATGAGAATGGCTATTTTGCCATAGTTTAGCTTTCATTAGATACTATATTTTGTTTAGAAACCATTTTAATTAGAAGTAATTAATTGGAGCTGGGGTGGTGGTGCACACCTGTGATCTTAGCACTTAAGAGGATGGGGCAGCAGGGTCTCAAGTTTGAGCCCAGCCTGGGCTACACAGAGGAACCCTGTCTCAAAACAAACAAAAAATCAGATTCGCTTCAGGTTTAGGAAGCCAGGGCTGACAACCATTGTTCTAAAATATCCTTACAAGAGCAAGGGTGAGTCATCAGATCAAAATTGTTAAACGAAATGTTTCTTTTCTCCCCTTCCTGGAGCACTTGTTAAGATATTTACAATCTCGTCTCCTATCAGAATTCGCTAATGATCTAAGAATAGGAAGGGCAAAAACTCCACACAGGCAGGATAAAGGAGATAACAAATAGGATAAATTAGAATTTTAGAAAGAATTGGGCCTGGGATTTAGCTCAGTGGCACCTCACCTGCCTGAAAGTGCAAGGTCCTGAGTTTGATCCCAGTATGGGGGGACGGGGGTGGAGGGGAGAATTTTCGAAAGAATGATCTTTTTCATCTTGAGTTTAGTGGGAAAGGTTATTCTGAGAAGGTGATGCCATAAAACATTGGATTTTTTTGCTTCTTCCTACTCACCTCTACCAAAAATTAAAGCTAAATAAAATTAACACTTTAAGCCCAGCTGTTTAACAGCCTCAAACAGTTGAGATTATCTAGGATTTTCTTTTTCTAGAGATAACACTGCATTTGAGATTATTCTTAAACTCTTGAAAAGGCAAGATTTGCTAATGATAGTCTGAAATCTCCAGTGTGAAATACTTGCCAAAGTTGCTTCCCTACCCAGAAGGGAAGGACGTGGGAAGGAATCCACTTTCCAAAGGCCAGGTCTTCGCACTAAGTGCTCACAGGTGCATTCTCTCTGCTTTCAAGTCGTGCAGTGGAACTTCCCCCTTTTATTAGTATATGTTTATGACACACATAGTAAGTATATACACAGTGGGGAACTGCCATAGGTACATAGCGCATCTTGGTCCTTTTTACTTCTCCTTCCTCTCCCTTTCTTCCCATCTTCCCCATTCCCAGATCCCCTTCCCAGTAAGATGGAGCTTTTTACATCCAAGTTTTATAGACAAATAAACTGAATTCCTGAGCTGCTAAAGAGGAGATGCAGGATTCCGACCCAAGCCTCACCACACCTGGGCCCTGGATACCACACACCAGACACACACATGTAGTGTTTTGCACACCTGGATAAAGAACCCTTACAAACTCCATCGTGTTGGCATCTGAAAGGCTTAGAATGATCACCATCTTATCCGAGTGTCTCCACCAGGGAGGTGGAGTGATTTTCCTCAAACCCCAGAGCTAGTAATTATCTACAAGGTGAGGATTTAGCAAAAAGCAGAGGAAGAGAAATTCCTGTGTGAATATCTGGGTAACTGTTTATGAGAAGTGAATCCTTCGCCAATGGAAAACAAAAATCTCACAAAAACTTCAAACCCCACACATTAGCATGGAGGTCTTAACTGAACAACTCTGCAGGTGCACCATCAACAGCATGGAGTCTTTGGCCACCAGGGCAGACAGGTGTGTGCTTGTCACAGTCACACCCAGAAGGTGGTACCAGTGTATTTGTGCTGGAGCCTTCTTTCTGGTGGGTGCAGGAGAGTCAGGAAAGAGAAGAGGGAGGGGTTGCTGGGTCTTGCAAGGACCCTGGTGGCATAGAGTCAGCCATACACACCTGGTTCAGGGTATCTCTGGCCACGGGGTCCCCATGGCATGTGGAGATTAGTGTGGGGTGCTTTGAAGGACCACTGTCTCGGCCTCTCCCTTCTCGTGTGTTCCCGTGCACATCTTTCAGGCATTTCTAGGATGTCCCATGGCTTTCAGGATGACTTGCACATTTCTTAGCAGGATTTCTAAAGTTATTAGTCATCTAGCTCCAGATCAACTCAGGTCCACACAGCTCTACTAAAGGCTAGAGAATTAAGTTGATCCTATTTCTTCATTCAGACCACACCCCTACCCTCCATTTGTGAAAGGATCCTCTTCTATCTTATTTTGTTTTGTGTCATGTCCAGGCAGGGAGTATGTGGTGGGAAAAAACCATTCATCTAATGGGATGGAGGCAGAAGAGACCAGAATCCCCTTTGAGGTCATGCTCCCAATGACCTAAGAATCTCCCACTAGGCTCCACCTCAAACACTATTCACCACCTCCCAATAGCACCCCATGGAGAAGCAAGCCTTTAACACAGGGAACTGTGGGGGACACTCCAGAACCAAATGACAGCAAGCAGTAGTTTCATCTTAACAATGGTAAGTCTTCCAATCTGCAATCAATGGAATGCCTTTCCATTTATTTGTCTGTAATTTCTTTCAGCAGTGTTTCAGAATTTTCCCATGCCTCTTTATTAAATTTACTTCTAAGTATTTTATTTCTCTTGATGCTATATCAAATGGAGTTGTTTTCTTAATTTCTTTTTTGGGTTGTTCATTGTTTTTTTTGTTTTTTGGTTTTTTTTTTGGTACCAGGGATCAAACTCGGGTCCTTGCGCTTGCTCAGCAGGCAGAGAAACCACTGAGCTAAATCCCCGGCCCCTGGGTTGTTCACTGTTAATGTGTAGAATTTTTGTGATTTGTGTATGTTGATTTTGTATCCTGCAACTTTGCTGAACTTGTTGATTAGCTGAGAGTTTCTGTGTGTGTATGTATGTATGCGTGTAATCTTTATTGTGTTCTGTGTATAAGATCATGTCATTTGCAAACAGAGATAATGTTACTTTTTCCTTTCCAATTTAGATTCCTTCTATTTCATTTTATTGCCTAATTTTTCTGACACAGAACATTCAATACTATGTTCAATAGAAGTGCTGAAAGCAGGCATCCTTGTTTTGTTCCTGAGCTTAGAGGGAAAGCTTTTTGATATTTAATCATTGAGTATAATATTAGCTCTGTGTGTGTGTGTGTGTGTGTGTGTGTGTGTGTGTGTGTGTGTTTAATACATAGCCTGAGTCATGTTGAAGAAGGGATGCTAAATCAAGAAGGGATGCTGAATTTTGTTGGTTGCCTCTTTGGCATTAATTGAGATGGTCATGTGTTTTTTCCTTCATTTTATTAATGAGTATATTACACTGATTGATTTTTTTTTTTTTACTTTATATTTTTTTCTGGTACGTGGGGTCAAACTCAGGACCTTTTTCATTATCCAGTTCTGGCAGATTATATGTTTCTAGGAATTTGAATATTTCATCTATGTTGTCAATATATTAACATATAATTATTCACAGTATTCTCATATAGTCATTTTTATTTCCATAAAAAGATTGATAATGTCCCCAGTTTTGTTTCTGCTTTTAATATTTTGAGATTTATCTCTTTTTTCTCTTAGTCAACC
Source organism: Heterocephalus glaber (assembly GCF_000247695.1). The sequence continues at coordinate 5,015,865 of NW_004624766.1, forward strand.
TAGCTAAAGATTTATCAGGTGTATTGATCTTTTCAAAGAATCACTTTTAAATTCATTGATTTTTCTCTTTTGTTTTTCTATCCTCTATTTTATTTACCTGTGCTCTAAGCTGTGTTATTTCTGTCTGAAAGCTTTGAGTTTAGTTTACTTTCCTTCTTCCAGATCCTTAAATTGTAAAGTTGGGTTACTGATTTCAGATCTTTTTCTTTTTCTTCAGAGTTGGGAATGAAACCAGAGCCTCATTCACGCTAGGCAAGTCCTCTACCACTGAGATATATCCTTATCCCAATTTCCTTTTTAAATGTATGTGCTTATAGCTATAAATTTCTTTCTTAGGACTGCTTTTGTTACATTCCATATGTTGTGTTTTTCTTTTGTCTCAAGATTTTGTAATTTCCCTAGTGATTCTTTTCTAATTCATTTGTTGAGAGTATGTTAATTCTCACACATTATGAGTTTTCTTTGTTATTGGTTTTTGGCTCCATTCCATCGAGATTAGAAAAGATCATTTTTATCATTTCAATTTTCTTAAATTCATTAAGACTTGTTTTGTGGCCTACCGTGTCATCTATCCTGGTGAATATTTCACTTACACTTGCAAAAAATGTGTATTGGACTACTGTTGGGTGTAGTGTTCTGTATATGTCTCTTAGGTATGATTGAATTATGGCATTGTTCAAGTCCTCTATTTCTTTATTTCTGTCCATTATTGAAAGTGGTCTGTTGTAGTCACCAGCTCTTTTCGTAGAACTATTTCTCCCTTAAATTCTGACAATATTTGCTTCATTATTTGGAGCTCTAATATTTGGCTCATATATGTTTAGAATTCTTATGCCTTCTTGGTGAATTGATCCTTTTATCAATATTTAATGTGCTTCTTTATTTCTTGTAACACTTTTTTTGGTAACACTTTTTGACTTACAGTTTCTTTACTTAAATGTCCCCCATAAACTTATGTATTGAAGGCTTAGTGCAGTAGTGTTCAAAGGTAGAGCCTTGGTTGTGAAGGTTCTGACTTCGTGAATGGATTAATCCGTGAATGATGTCATAACTTAATGTGCTATTGGGAGGTGGGAGGAAGTTGGGGAAGTGGGGTCTTGTTGGGGAAATAGGTCATTGGGAGGGTGCCCTCACAGAATCTATTTTGTCCCTGGCCTCTCTCTGCCTCTCCTTCCAGCTTGCCATGAACTGAACAGCTTTGCTGCGCCTCATGCTCCCCATTGTGATTTCTGCCAAAAAGCAATGGAGCCAGACAACTGTGGACTGAAACCATGGAAACCATGAACCAAAATAATTTTTTTTCCTTCAGGTTATTTATCTCAGGTATTTAGTCACAGAGGTGGAGGGATGACCAACACAAATACCATTTTTGTCTGATACTGGTGTAGCTACCCTAGCTTTCTTTTTTCTTTTCTTTTCTTTTTTTTTTTTTGGTACCAGGGATTGAACTTGGGTCCTTCTGCTTGTGAGGTAGGCGGCGGAACCACTGAGCTAAAGCCCTGGCCCTACCCTAGCTTTCTATTTTTTGGTACTGGGGATCCAACTCAGGTCCTTGCGCTTTTGAGGCAGGTGGCAGAACCACTGAGCTAAATCCCTGGCCCTCTAGCTTTCTTTTTGTTACTTTTTTTTTTTTTTTTGGTAGCAGAGATCGAACTCGGGTCCTTGCACTTGCAAAGCAGGCAGCGAAACCACTGAGCTAAATCTCCGGCCCCAATGAGCCTATGTTCTTTATTTGTTGTGACATCTTTTTCATACTTTTTTTGGTACTGGGGGTCAAACTCAGGACCTTGTGCTTGCAAGGCAGGTGTGGCACCACTGAGATAAATCCCAGCCCGTCATGCTTTATTTTTTTAGATATGGCTTTCTTTGTTCTGTGGTCATTCCTAAAATAACTGTTTTTTGTCTTTGTTTAGTAATTTTTATATCTGAGCTTCCTCATGGACAGTTTTTGTTTTTTTGTTTTCCCCAGTACAGGGGATCAAACTCAGGACCTTGCGCTTATAAGGCAGGCATGGGCCCACTGAGCTGAATCCCCAGTCCCCTCATGGACAATTTCCTTTTTTTATTTGTTTGTTTTTTTTATTGTTGTTGTGGTTTTTCTTTGTGTGTGTTTTAAAAATTAATTTTATTGGTACATTTTAGGAATACAATATAATGACATTCATCTTTGGAAATTTGCACCTTTACATAATCTCTCTTGGTTCTTATTTTTCGCCCTTGCCCAGCCCTCCCTTCAACCCTTCCATTCCTCCCTATTTACAAAGACTTTGTTTTCATTTTCTCATTTTCTCATATTAATTCCATTCCTATCTTTCTTTTCTCCACTCCCTCCCACTTCCACTTCCCCTTCCCCTTTAGACCTTTTCCTCCTATTTCACATTATCTATTATACATTTTGATCCTTATTTACACTTTCAGTTTCTCACACCAGAGAAACTATTCGGTATTTACACACGTGTGTCCTATTTATTTCACTTAAGAGTATTGCCTCAATGTACATCCATTTAGCTATAATGTCTCTAATTTCTCATTCTTTATGGCTGAGTAGTAAGGAAAAGCTAGTGAATGAAATATCTGTAGGGCATTTTGCAAATCTCTGATATATCTCTGTTAATCTAGAGGGTCTCACACTGTGCAAGGTAATACTCATGCTCAGGAAAGGCCTGAGGGGCCACTGAGTTCTTGATTCTGACTGACCTGTTGCCTCTGAAGTGCCTGTTGAAGTGCTCTGTTGGCTACTTTTCCCCTTTGTGAATAGGCCATTATATGTCTCATAATTTTTGTTGAATATCAGACATTTAAAATAATATATCATGACAGCTCATGAAATCAGATTCTTCTCTTCTGCAATTTGTTGTTACTCTTTGTCCTTTTTTCTTTTCATAATTTCTTTTTGACTAATGGCTTTCTTGAATTAATTCATGTAAAGTTGTTATACTTTATCCGTAGCCACTGAGGTCTCTGTTTAGGTAACCTAGTGATCATTAATGGTTGGACAGAGATTTCTATAAATGCCAGTAAGTCCTCCAGCCTTTCTGAGGGGCTATATGTAAGTTGGCTATGTCTTCACCACTCAGAGACCGAGTTTACAACTCTGTTAGCCTTCACTTTCAGAAGTGCTCAGAGGCAACAGATCAGTCAGAATCCAAAACTTAGTGCCCTCTCAGGCCTTTCCCGAGGATGAGTATCACCTTGCACAGTGTGAGACCCTCTAGATTAACAGGGATATGTCAGATTTGCAATGCCCTACAGATATTTCATTCATGAGCTTTTCCTTTTTAGCTACCTTTTATTAGGTTTTTGTTTTTTCACAACTGTCATCACTGCTTCAAGCAGTTGCGATGTTAAACAATAGCCTGTAATTGTTTTTAACCAACGCTCCAAGGGAAAGTGAGTGTGAGACTGAATCAGGTCAAATAAATCCCTGCCAGGGACAGGCCAGACAGCTCATTAATGATGGCTCTCAGAGAATGGTATTTTAACCAGCTCCAAGCCCAATCTGTCCTCTCCTGCAGCTCCTGGGCTGCTGGGTTTCTAGGTTACTGTGGACCTGGAGGAGGGAGACAGATGGGAATAGGGTAAATGAAAATGCCCCAAAGCATGCGGCTCTTCCTGAGAGTCTATCATTTTTTTAAGAAAATAAATGCCCTGGATTATTGCAAGCCCTGAGTTAATTTGCAGAATTCTAGATCTTGTGTGTGTGTGCCTGTTGTTCTTGTTGCTTTTATTGACAAGTGGCTTTTGGAGGTCCTTCCTCTGCCATTCCCACTGTTGTCACTTAGCAAGATGTTTTCCTCTTTCATTGAATGAATAGAATTTTCCTTGGATGATTTGAAAGCTGTAGATTTAATTTTGCTCTGAATTTCTCCAGACTTGCTAAAAGCCATGCTTATGTTTACTTTTTTTGACCAGTATATAAATTTGTGAAATTTGTGTTTGTTCTCAAGCCCAACAAGAACCTTAACACACTTCTTTCATGGCTCTGATTTCTCTTTTTCATATTAATATCTACAATTTTAATTTCCAGAAAGTATTATTTAGCTAATAATAACCTTTCTCAGTATTATTTTATTCTGATTGCATTAAATGTATATAATGCCCTGAGCAGAACTGATAGTTTTATTTATTTATTTTTTTTGGTACCGGGGATTGAACTTGGGTCCTTCTTCTTGTGCAGCAGGTGGCGAAACCACTGAGCTAAATCCCCGGCCCAACTGATAGCTTTATAATGCTGAGTCATTCTAGTAAAAGATGAGATAATCATACAGTACCACAAACCACTCCAATATTCATCAAGTCTTAAAGTAATAGTCATCTTTTCTCTGCCTCTCTGTGAGTCAGATTAGGTGTAGGTGATCCAGGTTCGGTTCAGCTGAACTTGGCGCTAGTCTATGGGTTGGGTTCAGGTTGGTTTCATATGTCTCTCACCCTCCTTGGGTCAGAGGTGCAGATCTCTCCCAGGAGTCCCTTGGACTTATGGTGAACCTATGGTATGTGTATCACAACAGGCCATTTATTATCATTGAAAGCTCTAAAAGGCTTGGCATAACTGACTTAGACATACCTTTCCCTCATTCACTTCCTTTCATTCCTCCTCCCTCCCTCTTTCTCCCCCCCCCTTCTTTGGTGGTGTTTTGCCCAACCCAGCTCAGCACACAAATGTCACATGTCTACCATGGTATGCACCAGGTCCAGGGTTTAGGCCTGCAGAAACAAGGCTGTGTCAAACAAGTAGCATTACATCATTGAAACTACTCTGCAACACGCTGGCAGTGGGGCCTAAATGGATGAATTCATTTGAATTCATACTTTGTAGGCAACAACTCCACTTTTAGGAATCAACAGAATATTTATACAAGCGAGCAAGCACATAAATTCATGCTATTCACTGCAGTGATGTTTGTAAAAGTAAAAAATGGGAAACCATTTCAGCAGGCAATTGGTTATAGAAATTGTTATTTTTTTATTGTAAATTTGCACCTTCACATAATCTCTCTTGGTTCTTATTTTTTCCCCATTTCCCCACCCTTCCTTCAATCCCTCCACTCCTCCCTATTTACAAAGACTTTGTTTCCATTTTTACATTTTCTCATATTGATTCCGTTTCCTTCTTTCCCTTCCCATACCCCTCCCACTTCCCCTTCCTCTTTGCCCCCTTTCTTCCTATTTCACATTATCTATTATACCTTTTAGTCCTTATTTACACTTTTAATTAGAGACATTTATTGCTAAATGGATGCACACTGAGGCAATACTCTTAAGTGAAATAAATAGGACACACGTGTAAATACCAAATAGTTTCTCTAGAAACTAAGTTATAATCCCAGTATTTTATATTATATAGCTTTTAAAATCAGGTTAAAATCAATAGCATTGCTAACATAAAAGAACATCAATAATATGTTAGGAAAGCAAGTAAGTACAAATAGTATAAATTTATACTTATTTTTATAGTTCTAAAACTTACATATTTCTTAGCTCTGTCCATCAAAATGTTCTGGAATCAATGACTGCCCACCACTAATGAACATATAGGTGGTGTTTAAATATCATTTTTCACTCAAAGGGTCAGGGCTCCTTAAAGCAAGGGGTGATTCCAAGTCTAGGGCAGGAAAGGGTGGGCTTACTGCATCTTGTGTACTAGAAAGCACGGAATTATTAAAACCTTTGTGGTTGTGTCTGAAGAGCTAGGGCCAATCCAAGCATTCTAATGGCTAAAGATGGGAAAATCTGAGTTTTAGTGAGAGTAACAACTGCAACGGATTCATCAAAAATATAATAATCTAGAGATTCAAAGTGATGCCACAAAAATAAGAAAGGAAGGAAGGAAGAAAGAGAGAGAGAAAGCAAGAAAGCAAGAAAGAAAGAAAGCAAGAAAGCAAGAAAGAAAAGAAAGAAAGAAAGAAAGAAAGAAAGAAAGAAAGAAAAGAAAGAAAGAAAGAAAAAAAAAGAAAGCTAACTTGTTAATTACCTTTGGGGGTTGCTAGGATACCATGTTGTTTCCAGAAATTTTAATAAAAAGAACATTTATTCAGTCTTTCCTGTACATACTGTGTTTCTAAATCATCAAACAGTTGACAGGGGAAATTTCTTTACAAAAAAATTTTAGCTAACAAATGGAGAAGGAATGATCAAATTTTACAAGTGCCTTTATGCAAACCTTAATGAATCGATGCATCTGATGATCCATGACGGGTGCTAAAATGAGTAGGAGACACCAGCTGACAGCAACTCCTGGGTGATGATGAGGAACCCATCAGCCCTGCTTAGCAATATTTCACCAAAATAACTGGTGCAATCTAACCAAGAGTCTAGTTCTCTGGTGGAGGCTGCAGGAAATGGGCAGAACAGAGGCAGCTGTACGATGTTATTCTGAGTGTGTGATCAGACAAATCCACATTGAGTTTTGATTCTACAGGACAAAAACCTGGCTTCTTTAGTAAATACGTAGCCTGAAAAAAGGAAAAGAGACTTAACTATTTTAACTATTACAGAACAAAAGAGGCAAGACTCAACCAGGACTTTCTTTGGGTATAAATCAAATAAATCCAACAATCATACCTAAAGTAATCCAACTGCTGAGAAAAGCTTCATGATTTGGTACAAAGTTTAAGATTTTGACCCAAAGGTTTAAAGGTAGGCTTTTCGTTTACCAATTCTGTGACATTTGTCAACAAGTTAGGAATAATAATAAATGTCTCATAGTGTGTTGGGGACGATCGAAACAATGAATGGACAAATGATTTGAAACTTTTACTATTGCAGGGAGACACACTCACTGCTTCTTCCACCTGGAAAGTCCTGCCTTCCTTTCTGCCTGTTAAAGGACCCTATGAGGCGTGATAAAAATACGGCAAATGGGGCCGGGGATTTAGGTCAGCGGCTCTGGCGCCTGCCTTGCAAGTGCAAGGTCCCGACTTCAATCCCCGGTACCAAAAAAAAAAAAAAAAGGCGAACGTTTAATTTAAAAAATAGACCACATTGAAATTGATCCCCCTCAGAATATTTTCCTCCCTTCAAAAACACTTATCCCACCCCTCTTTCCACTTTCTGCAGCAGTTCTGGGAGTCTTCTTTCCTGAGTGTCTTTAGTTGCTGTGGTGGCTAACTTGATGTTCTGAATCAATTGAAAACATTTCCCTTTCATGGTCATTGTGACTTTGAGGACAGCCAGGAGTCTCACAGGGGCAGATCCAGTGAAGTAGGTGGATGAGGACACCCTGTGATGATCTCACAAGTCTGCCTTCCTGTTGGATGGCACCCAGCAGCAACATTCACCCTATTTTTGACTACCTCTCATAAAGACTCTCATGAAAGCAGACTTGCAGTACTGCTTCAGAAAGTGACAAGAATGATGTTTTAAGTGTGTTCAAAGCAAGGGGAAATATTTTGAGGAGCGTTAATGGGAATATCTTTTACTGTAATAAAATTTAAAAAAATTTAAATATTGTACATTTTGATCACACCTTGTATTCACCTTTTACAAAGGTCATTCCTCTGGAAGCCCTTTTCAAGTGCCCAGCTATTCATGGAGTCAATACTTACCAGTGCTGCCCAAGTACCAGGCCCTGAGCAGGCCAGTGTCATCAGGCACCCCAGGTTTGTGGCAGAGCCCCAACACTTGGCCCAAGAGTCCCTAGCCCAGGAGCCAGTCTCTGTTGGATGCAACAGGAGGGGCCAGGAGGGTTCTCCCACCTTCCTAACCATAAGTCCAACCACAGGATGTGGATGACAGAGGGCATTGCTCAGGGAGAACTGAGGTTCTGGGCAGCTGGGCTCTGGTTCATCAGCATGTGCTGCTCAGCTTTTATTGCTGGGTGCATTTCACCTCTTGACTTCCAAGGACCTGTGTGCCCAGCCCCATAAGTACCTGGGCACCAGGAGTGATTTGCTCAGTGGCCAGCAGGTTGGAAAGAGGTGAGAGGTTCTTTGGGGACATCCGCTGGGGGGATTATGTTTTAGGTGGCAGGTGCACACAATGGGAGACTGACATCTAGTTAGCATGTATTTGTCAAAATGAGTGCTGTGCCACATATGCGGTGGGCACTGGAATATGAAGATGAACTGGACTCATCCCTCCAGGGGCCTCAGAGCTTCTCTCTCTCCCTCTCTCTCTCTCTCTCTCTCTCTCTCTCCTGGAGATTGAACCCAGGGCCTTTTCACTGAGCTACATCCCCATCCCTTTTCATATTTTTTATTTTGAGACAGGGTCTCACTCAGTCACTAAGTTGCCCAGACTGAACTCAAACTTGAAATCCTCTGCCTCAGCCTCCCAAAATGCTGGGATTACAGATGTGCAACTCCAGCCCTGGCTACCAGCTCCTCTTCTTAACAAAGTTGCTAAATACACAAAATGCCTGATCTTACTGGATCTGTTCTTGAAGATATTGAAGATACACAGTTACAGGTGTCATGGGTTAAGGTCGGATCATCCTATAGGAACCCAGGAGAGGACAGAGCGAGGCAGGAGGCAGGAAGCCATGGGGAAACCTAGACCCCATGGGAGACTCCCAATGGTCCGTGGGTCTGAAGTGAAAGCTTATGGGAAAGGAGACATGATTCCCATGGCTGTGGCCTGAATTGCCCCCACCCTACCCCAAAATGTGACCTTATTTGGAAACAGGGATTGTAGAGATGCAATCGAATTGATAAGTCATTGGGGTGGGCCTCACCCAACTCTCCTATGAAAGGGAGAGTTGAGACCAGAGATGTGTGCAGAGTGAGGCTAACATGAAAACGCCCAGGGAGAAGATGGCTCTGTGACTGGAGTGACATAATCTGCCGATCAAGTCACCTAGGACTGCCAGGCAACACCAGATGACAGGAGAGGCAAGGACGGATCCTCCCCAGAGCTATCAGAGCACAACAGGCTGACACCTTGATTTCAGACTTCTAGCCTCCAGGGCTTCGAGACAATAAATTTCTGTTGTCTTGAGCCACCCAACTTGTGGTGCTTAGTTACGGCCGCCCTAGGAAACAGGTAGACTCTTGAAGTAGGGAGACCTCCCTCACTGACACTGTCTTCCAAAACTTAATTAAATGGAACTGAATTAGTGAAGCTTCCTTTTTGGTACAGCGATAGGTCCAAAAGTGCCCCCAGGGCTGTGGTTGCATGAAGAGAGTGGGCTCCTGCTACCTGAGGACATCGGGTGGGTGTCCCCAAGCCGGTGATATGGGGTAGAGTACACATGTGAAGAGAGAAGCAATGCCAGGCTGAGGGAAGAGAGACCAGGCAAAGAGGGAAGGAATGGGCCATGGGTGTGGCCAGAGGATGACTCATGGTTTCATATGGCTGGGTATGACTGCCTTTGGGGGGACACAGGAGAAGACACTGCGGGGACAGCAGGCCCAGGTGACACAAGGCAGTCACAATGTTTGTAGTGAAACAGTTTGAATGGTGACCTTCAGCCATCATGGAGTCATCAAAAGACCCAGGTGTCAGATTCTTTTAGTCCACCTCTCTTCTAGAATGCTAATGGTGGCAGAGTGGAAGGTGGACAGGAAAGGGTGGATTATGGTCATGAGACTGGTGACTGCAATCGTCCAAGATGATAATGATGATCCTCAGATTTGATTAGCACTTTATCATCTATATCTACACCTGCATCTCTCTGATAGCTTTGACTGAGAAATAGATGTTAATCATAATTATTCAGGTTTTAGAGCTGGGGAAGCCAAAGAAGCTTACAGTCTAGACCAGTGATGGCGAACATTTTAGAGCTTTCAGAGACACAAACAGCCTATCGAGGGACCGGTGCCATTGGTTCGCCACCACTGGTCTAGACAGAAACACATTCATTATCACAGTGACAGACAAAACAAGGAGTGGCCAGGGGCAACTGTCCATTTCCTACCTGCGTGGCCTTGGACAAGGGACTTAACTCTGCGTTCAGCCTCTTGATTCATGAAATGGAGATAAAGGTAATAAGTACCCCTTGGGTTATTGCAAGCATTAGGTGAGCGCGTAAAGCGATCAGGGACATGCCTGTCACATGCCGTGTGCTGGAAGACAGCCACTATGCTGTTATGTGGTGTTTTGAGTGGATATTTGCACAGGGCCATGGGACATGGAGGAGGCTGTGCTCTGTCCTGGAAGGGTCTGGGAAAGGAGAGGCATTGGGACCTAAGCTGTATGGAGCCTGCTGGGAGGAGGAGGAAAGCATTTCCAATAAGGGAGCAGAGTGTACAAAGGGCCGAGGAGGAGGAGATTGCTGCGTGTGACCGAAGGCTGGAGAGTTTGAGCATGGCGATGAGCACAGCCGGAGCACACAGTGTAAATGTGATAGCCTAGGGCGGGTGCTGAAGACCTCACAGTTGAAGAAGTACGCACGTGACATCATCGATCTGGCCCGACTACAGTCGGCTGTGGTGTCTGTGTGTGTGAAGGGGGGAAGGAACCGCGCAGGAGACCAAGGAGGGAGTCAGCTATGGATTGAGGCCGGAACCGAGGCACAGCTTACAAACGTGGAGAGGAAGAAATAGCTGTGAGTGACCTTTCAGATTTCGAAGGGACCGGAGTTGATGCCTCAGTGTGGGAGGGGAGGATGTGAGAATTGAAAAGGACTCAGAATAACAGGTGCCAGTAATGGAGACAAAGGTTGCAGAGGGCTGTGCAGCCGGAAGTGGACTGAGACGCTGGGTAGGAGGTGCTTTTGGACGTCCCTCTGCGGAGGTGTGGCCAAGGCAGCAAAATAGGACTGCAGCCTCTGATGGGAAACTTTCAGTATTCAAACGGCAGGACTGTCAGGGTGGTTCTGAGGGGCAGGAGGGATGGGGCCACACCGCGCACAAAAGCTCACTCGCCAAAATTCCAGTCCAGAGCGGACACATGGACTCAGCAAATATTTTCTCTGCTTTCAGTATGTAAAGGAAATGAGCTGAGGACAAAATAGCCTTGGGTGTTGCACTAGAGATGTCCACAAACCAAGGTGCTCAGGACCTGATATTAAAGGGAACGAATGGCGGGCCGGGGACTTAGCTCAGTGGTGCCGCCGCCTGCCCTGCAAGCTCAAGGACCCGAGTTCAATCCCCGGTACC
>NW_004624766.1:5027000-5037238 GCF_000247695.1 Heterocephalus glaber
AAAAAAAAAAAAAAAAAAAGAAAAAGAAAAAAGAAAGAAATGAATGGCAATAAATGATCATTATAATGCATGTAATAACTTAATCTACTTTATGGCCCCTGGCATTTATTCAGCACCTTCCTCCAAGGAACTGGCATCTCTGCCCAGACATCCTGGCTCTCCACTGAGAGTTGGGGACAACTGGGAGAGGCAAGGAGATTGTGTTGATTTATGGCACACAGAAGAAAGCAAAGTTCTGAGAAGGCCTGGGAATTGTCTTCAAGCACAGAGCACAGAGCAGAGAGCATCAGGGCCAAGCACCTCTCATGCTAAGCCCCTTCCTGTGGCCAGCAACCTGCCTGGCTCTTCGTCTTGATTTTACAACATAGTCACATGGCCTCTTGGCACTGCCAACCCCTTGTCTCAAATCCTGTCTCAGACCAGCCCAGGGATGGAGGAGGACTCAATTGCGACAAGGCCTGCTCCACACGGAGGTCTATTCAGAAGCAGATAAATCTGGGCCCAAGGGTCATAGTTGCTACCCACTAGCTGTATAATTTTATATCTCTGGGCCCCAGTTTCCCCGACCTCAAAATGAAGAAAATATTGCCTTTCATGGTTGTGTAATAATGCACGTGTAATAATGCACTCGTTCAACAGATGCTTATTGAGCATGTACTATGTGCCAGACCTTCTTCTAAGCTCTTGAGGTGTGTCAGGAAACAAAACAAAGACCCTTGGCCTTGGACTCTTACCTTTCCAGGGGGGTAGAAGCAGGAGGGAGGAAGACTAGATGACAATGAAACAATAAGCCACATGCTCTGCTGTGCTAGGTGCTGTTAGGGCTCTGGGGAAGGAGAGGTAAGGCCTGTCCGGCACATGGCACACCAGTCAGCGAGCACATAGTGGGCATTCCTGGCATACCTCCAAACAGGCACAGTAGGGCCTACCAGAACTGGGAGTGGTGTTATGGTAAACAAGGAAAGAGTGAAGAGCCTGAGGCAGAATAACAGGCTATAAATTTTGATAAAAATGTGCCTGTCTCTTCAACTTCAGTGAGGAGTAAGCAGAAAATTTGCCAGAGAAGGGTAAGGGTAGAAGATTACAAAGCGAAAAAAGTAGACCTGAAACGCCCTTTAAGCGCTGTGTAATCAGTTGCATCTATTCTAATGACCACCAATTAAGCTGTCTCTTGCAGGCTCCAGGAGAAAAATCACTTGCCTGAACAGGTAGGCTGTGAAGTGCACATTCTAAGACCTTCTGCCTTAAACTGAGTTGCATTTATTTACCGCGAACTCAGGGAGCAGTTTAGAAAGTTTGGCCTACTTCCTTCTAACAGCCACCCTCCAAAAAGTGACCATTTAAAATACTCAGGTAATTTTAAGAGTATTCTACTAAAAAGTGGCTGTTATGTCAGTGAGGTTTCATATTACATTGCATTTATGGCGCCTTCCTCAGCTGGCATGAAGGGATTGTGGTCTGAAATTGGGCTGTTTCTCTATTACTTTGGCTAACAAATGTGTATGCAGTTAATAATACAATTGAAAGTTAAGAATTCTTCAGCGTGAATCAGTTACCTTGTTGTACTAAGTCAGATTTCCATGGTTGTGACAAAGTACCTGAGAGGAACAAGTTAAAGGAGGAGAGGTTTGTTTTGGCTCATGGTTTCAGAGGTTTCAGTCCATGGTCCCGTGGTTCTGCTGTTTCTGGGCTGGTGACAAGGCAGAGCATCATGGCGGCATGTGTGGTGGAGCAAAACTGCTCACCTCATGCTGGCATCTGGGAAGCAAACAGAGGGGAAGGAGCCAGGAACAAAAGGTCCTCTTCAAAGGCACGCCTCCAATGGCCTACTTCCTCCAACCAGATCCCACCTCCTGAAGGTTCTGCCACCTCCCAAAAGCACCACATGTGACCAAGCCTTTCTCACATGCCCTTTGGGGGACATCTCAGATGCAAACCATAGCATGTATCCAACATTTATGTGCTATGCCTGATCTAATTTTCTCAACACCCCTTAGAGGTAGATCTCTTTTAAATAAGGAAAGTCAAGTTTCCAGAGATTAAGTAACTTCACATGGTCAAATGGGGAGACAAATATGGGGTCTGGCTTTAAATCCATCCCGACTGGCTACTGGGCACTCATAATACTTGACCACTAGAGATGACAGACCTCATGCTAGCCAGAGTCAGTATATTTCTGGCCTTGGCAGACCTGGTTATTCAACAGGGGAGACACACAAGTAAATGAATAATTATAAGGTAATATGGCAAGTGCTAAAGCAGAAGTAATAGGTATGTTCTGGGAAACCAAGGGGAAAAAAGAACTGCCTACTCAGATTGATCGTATTGGGGATTTTTTTTTCCAAATGTGATGTTTAAGGTGGGCGTTGATGGATGAGTAGGAGCTTATCTGGAAGCAAGGGCCAATCATGAACGAAAGAACATATTGAGCAAGTTTTCTCAAGTGCTACAGCCCATGCTTCAAACACTACATTAATATACCTACAGTTCATCTCAAAATTAGATATTCACTGAATGTTTTCTTCTACACTCAGATCTTTTGTGGAGACAAAAAGGAAAAAGAAATAGAAACTGACTTCAGTTAATATCAATAATCAACCCAGAGAATTAAGGCCTTATAAATACACATTTTCTTGTAGATTTCTGCCCCAAAGACTTTCAAATGAGCCATGTATCAGAGCCAGGTCCCAGGAGACAGGGAAGCTTGGACAGGCAGGGGGCCCAGTGCCCTGAGGATGTGGCTGGGTCCCCCAGAAACTGCTCACAAAGGGCTCCAACCCTAAAGCTCCTCAGCAAGTACCGAGTAACCAAGTACTTAGCAAACTTGGTACCAAGTACCTCGTATCTAGACAACACAAGTTAGCAACAGGAAGCAGGGGTTTGTTTGTTTTGAGACAGGGTCTCCCTATATACCCCAGACTGGCCTGAACTGTTGATTCTCCTGCCTCAGCCTCCAGAGTGCTGGGATTACAAGTATGTACCATTGTGCCCAGCAAGGAAGCAATTTTACAAAAAGCTCATGTAGAAATATCAGAATAAGTGGTCAATGGGAACATGATAACATTCACTCAGTTTTTGAACTTGTATTTTCTATGGTAAAAAGGAAGAATGATTGCCATGGGGACTCCTTAGCCCTGTACTCTTAGGGGGTGGTTTAGTATAGAAGAGTTTTTGTGTCCTACAAAAAAATGAAAACATTTGCATTTCCATCATCGAGAAGAGACAAGCTCAGCCAGAGATATTCCTGCAGGAGGACTATGATCAGAGCAAAAGCTCGAGTAAAACCTGTAGCTACTGGGCCAGAGGTGTGGAAGCTGAACATGGGGCACTGACAGCCAGTACAGCCTGAGAACTTGGTCAGGACTCTGGGTGTTTGCTGAACTAAGTAGGTAAATACAATATTAAATACGGAATAACTAAAATAAATAGGGCCAATACATGAAATCAATGTGGACATTTTAGTTTCGTGTGTGGGCTATTTCTGGTTACACAAGGAAAGGAAAACGGGCATTTGGAGCAAGGAGAAGAGCATGTGCAGTGGCCTTGCTGGGTGAGACGTGAAGGCCCAGGGCAGGCCCAGAGTGAGGTGCAGGTGCGGAGGAGGAGATGATCCCCAGGTGAGGCAGGTGAGTGAGAGCCAGACTCACGGCTGCTATGTGGAGATCAGGCAGGCAGGGCGGCAGGGCGGCAGGGCTTGAGGGAAAAGAAGAAGCCACCATTGGTCCCTGAGATTTTCCCTACACTGTGGTGGGGAGGAGGGGAGAGGAGAATATCTGGAGTGAAAGGTAAAGAGGGTGGTTAGGACCTAGTAAGGTCCTGTTGGCTTGAGTGAGCGACATCCAAGGGAGTTTTCAGGTGTTGAGTAGAGCCTAGAGCCCGCAGTGACGGTGTAGACTAGAGAAGCAAATTCTAAAGAGAAGTGTGTGTGTGTGTGATACTATGCAAAAATAGATCACAGTGTCCCACCCTGTTCTTTTGTTCAATTATTTCACATATGTGTTAGTCTGAAAATCTATATAGAATTCCCCTAAGTGGCCACGTGATATTCCAGCTGTATGGGTGTACCATCATTTTTACATTTCAAATTATAAAATACTTGAAAGACAGAAAAGTCCTGAATGTGTGGAACCTATCAACTAGATTTAATAAACATGAATGTTTTGGCATATTTGTTCCGGCACACTTTCTTCTGAATTTAAAGAATTCGGATATAGGTGAGGCTGTCCTGTCCCCTCCTTCATCTGTCTAACCTTCTCCAGAGCTAACTGTCCTGGAGTTGATGCTCATGGTTTCTGGGCATGTTTTTGTGCTTTCTGACCTGCATTTCCCTCTTAAATGGCATGTAAAATAGTTGTGCTTAAAATTCCCACAGTGTTTCCTCCTGTTAAATATCCTTTTGCAATGTGCAGTTTTCACTCAACATTATGTTTAGGGTGGGTATTGTCTTTAAGAAGAGTGAGTCCTCCAGTGATGGACACGTTAATTCTATTTTCAATCTGCATGATTGCAAAATGAACGTAGGATGGCTGACACAAATAAAACCTAGGTAGGGGACAGAAGCCTCCAACTGCTCTTTGACCAGGTGGCATCTGTGACTGCTGGCCTGAGAAGCACTGCGGGTTTATTTCCTGAGCTGACCCTGCGGGGCCAGTCTTGTATGTGACTCCAGGACACTGGGGCAGTGCAGGCAGAGCAGGTGCCGTGGAATGGGACATTCTGGTAGGAATGCGCTGGAAGCTGCTTTGTCATATCACATCAGGTCACAATGGGAACTGGGAGGACAGTCACATAGAGGCATAGAGGAGCTTGGATGCCCCTCCTGGGCTGGGGCTGATGGAGCCACTGCTGAGCACCGGCCACTCCAACCTCAGCCCTGTTCTGCCTTTCTTAATGGCTCCACTCTCAGAGCCAGTTCTCACATCAAACACTCACTCTACACCCACAGCCCTGTCCCTCACCTCCTCCTTGTTTCCTTTTGCTTTTTAATGTATACCCAGGACCTCCCAGCTTAAAAAAATAAAAGCTTCTGAATGCTTTCAGTCTCAAACAAAGCTTTACAGATTTGTTGGCAGGAAATCTAGAATGGAATTTGCCATTAAGTTGTAGTAAAGCAACTCTTCAAACAACATGTACTGAACAATTAAACACTTTTAAATGTCAGTCCCCAACAAAAGCGTGCATTGTCCCCTGAGAAGTCCTGGTGGCACTAACCTTCTTACAGTGGGAAAAGTTTACAAAAACATCACCTGCTTCACCTCATGAGTTGTGTGCTGAATGGAGCTCTCCACGATCCATCACTGGTAAGGCCTCCTGATAGACAGCACATTTCAACTCAAGCACCTCCTTAATGCAGTTTTGCTTTTATTGGGGGGGAAATGGCAGAGTCCTTTTTATAATTGAAAAAGAAGTTTGCCATGATGACAAAGCCAAGTAGAAAGTGTAGTCTTGCTTCAACTCTCATGCTTCTCAACTTATGAATGACAGTTAAAATTATTGAGGGCCAGGATTTAGCTCAGTGGTTCCGGCTCCTGCATTGAAAGTGCAAGGTCCTGAGTTAGATCCCAGGTACCAAAAATAAATAAATAAATAAATAAATAAATAAATAAATAAATAAATAAAATAACTGAGCATTTACTATGTGCCCAGAACCATTACAGCAATGCACACACAACCCTATGGGATGGGTGTTGCCACTGTCCCCTCTTTTCAGATAAGGGAACTGGAAGAGCTCCAATTAAGGGAACATAGCAAAGTGAATGAACATATTCAGCCCACAGGACTTATAAGAGAGGGAAACAGGATTTAAGTCCAGAAAGTTGAATTGTAAAGCTCCATTTCCAGAGTTACTTACTGATTTCATGATTTCTGGGAAAGCTTCTACATTTTCAGTATATTGGGAAAGAGAATTAACCAGCAACGAATACCCACTAGTGGCCAAGTTTGTACACAGGCTCTTCTACAAGGCTGGCGACACGTTTATGAGCACCAGATGCTGTCATCCGAGTCTAGACACGAGGAGGCGGAATCCCCACAAGCTCACCTGCCTGAGCACAGGCAGTGAGTTACAGAGTTGCTGATGTAGACACAGTGGGCAGAGCTGGCCCATCCTGCCCTGAGGAAGGACTGAGCTGAGGAGGGTCCTCAGTAATGCTTTAGGTCAGATGGTTCTGTTGCATCTTTTGCTCCTTCTTTCTAAAACAAGGGAGAAAAATGTCTGACTCTTAAAGACTTGAAATTTATTTAAATAAGGAAAGTATTGCCTTATGACCCAAATGTGAGAGCCTACAAACAAATCAAAATGTCCTATTGCCAGAAGTCAGAAAAAGAGACCAGCTGGTATCTGCAACTGTTGATAGCCTCATCTGTGACCGCTGTGCCACTGGAAGGACTCGTGGCCTGGCACATACAAGGGATGTGCAATACACAAGCGTGTGCCACACAACTCCACTTCCACCGAGCCCCAGTCTCCCCGCAGTGGGGATTTGCATTTCCCTTACTTTGGAGTCTTCAGAATTTTCTCACAAATCCCCAGTCATACACATGCAGGGGCCTCCCATGAGTTATCTTGTAGGGAGCCAACGTTATGTAAGATTATCAACGAGACAGAGAAAGACGGGTGTGAACCTGGGTGACTAGGTGTGATGCATCTGGTGTAGGAGCGCTGGCGCTTGGTGGCAGTTGCCTGCAGCTTCCCTACTCTTATTTCCTCAGACGCAGGGCAGTTGTCAAGGGAACTTATTTGGATCTTCCCATCCTGTGTGAAGACCTTGGCTCTCCCGAAAGCCACAGTGAACTCTCCTAGGAGGTGTCCACCAGTGGTAGGTGGGGCAGCCAAGAGAGGGCGAGACCCTGCAGCTCCAACTGTCAGCTTCTGGATTGAAGGTGTCATTTGTTGTTTCAGTTTCCAGGGCTGGCACCGAATTCAGAAGAAGAAATAGGAAAGGGGGGTGCAGGTGGAGGAAAGAATCTGTTCCAGCTCCAGAGCTAGCTAGGAATTGGTGCTAGAAATGCAAACAGTCTTTGCAATAAAGAGTGTCGGCATCGCTCTTTAAAAGTGTCAATATCTGTAATAAAAGCACTCAGCCTCCAAGCCTCCTTCCTGTGGGCAACGGAGCTCTCAGCAGTGTCCTACTCTTTGCAACCCCAGGAAGGGCCCGTGGTGCCAGGTGACTGGGAAGAAAGAAGCTCTTTCAATAAACACAGAGCAACTGAAGCCACTGGACTACATTCTCCGAGGTGGGGACACTAGCAGTGAGTTAGATATATATATATTTCTGTTTATCCCTCCAAAGTGGCCGAACACAACAGTCTTGGATTCAGGCTTGGAACACATATGAGCAAGACATTGGGATAGTCCGGGAAAGTTGAGCCGATCAACTTCTACAACTCTGATTTTGCCAAATATAGGTGTAAGTCCCCCAGTTTTCACATGGATGCATGGTGTTAAGACAGTTTTTTAAAAACAATTTTTTAATTAGTACATGCTTGCAGTACATAATGTTTACAATCCTTGTGAGGAGTCAGTACATGAACACAGCACATCGTAATTCCTTTTTCATCCCCTTCCTTCCCCCACCTGCCTCCCCTTCCTAGTGAGTGTCAGGAGCAATTCTACATAATTTTGGGGAAAAATCATTTGATTAGGCCTAGTTCTCCTGCCTACAGGCCAGCTATGGCATTTTGAGACATAACTCCATTTTGGCTTCTGGTCATAGCTGAGACCTCAATGGTCCGGTGATGCTGTGATGCTCCAGGACAAGATTATACCAGCTGAAGACATCCTTGGAGGAACAAAATCTTCATCTACTCAGTTCCTCATTGAAGGCAGGGGTGGTGCCACTGAGCTAAATCCCCAGCCTTGGAAGACAGTTTTTTTACATCAGATTTTATTATATGAATTTATGGGTGTAGTGTGATAAATTGATGCATCTGTCCAGTGTTTAATGACCAAATTATTTCCATCTCTTTAAATGTAATTTTAAAGATTTTGATTAACACATGTAATCATATATATTAATTGGGTACTGTGTGATAGTACAGTATATATAGACAGTATGTACTGATAAGATCAGGGTAATTAATATGTCTCTCCTCTTATCATTACTAGGTGTTTGGAGGCTTCAAGCTTCTCTCTCTTCTAGCTATTCAGGAAATGTATAATTTTTTTCCCCCCAGTACTGGGTATTGAACTCAGGACCTTATGATTGTGAGCCAGGCACAGTGTCACTGAGCTAAATCCCTGGCCCGGGAAATGTATACTATTAAAGGAACTATGTTCAAGACCTTTTCACTCCTTAGAAGGTGAGCGTTTCTACTTTTTAAAAAATCTTACAAACAAAATAGAAAATGCAATTCCCCATTGAACTATAAAGCCAAACTTTTCAGGATTCAAAGAGGACTTCTCTTTAGAGTTATTAAGAAACTCCAGCTCCCCAGGAGACAGGAAGCTCATGATACATCCCTTCCCAGAGCCCTGAGGGGCTGCAGACTGCAAGCAAGGCCATGTCTGGGAAGGCCCTGCAAGCTCTGCTGGTTGTGGTCAGTGTTTATAGAGGTTCACAGGGCTATGCACCCACAGAAACAGAAGCTGACCTGAGGGAGGGTACAGAACTCATACTTTGTTTCCATCACCCCAGTGAGTTCTCTCAAAGACAGAGGAAGCAATTTCTATGATCCCTGTATCACCTCATCATGACAGAGGAACTGGCCCAGAGTTGGGCAGTACTGAGCCCAGAAAAGGACAGGGCAGTGATTGGGCCCACTGACCCATGTTATGAAGACCAGCATTGCCAAGAGTGGATGTGGACACTGTGGCCTCAGATGTAGTTCCATGTGAAGTATGCAAAACATCTCAGTGCCAGGGCCAAAACACCTGAAGCAGACAGACTGTTTAAAGCCAATTTCTAGTTCACAAGAATTGCTGGGGAGAGAGAACAAGTTAAATGTCACCACCAGGAAACAATTAGACTAACCTGGAATTGGGACTTCCTACAAGACAAGGGACCAGGTTTTCTCCAAAATATTGGAATTAAAAACCAAGGGAGAGGTGCCACCACTCCCAGCACAGAGAAGGAGGCTTCTGGGTTGCCGTAGCACCGCTCCCAGTGCAGAGGAGGTGAGCAGCATGGGCGCCAACACCACCCACCCCTCTTGAAATGAGAAGACACTTAAGCTTCAAAACCAGACTTCCAGATCACCTATAGCAAACCCAAAGGGAAACAAGATGGACCACTCTGATACTCAGTCACCTGGACTCCCTGAACTGGCAACAAAAGAGGATTTGGAAAAAATGAAATCAGAAATAATTTCTCAGATAACAGCAGATATTGTGCCCATAGTGCATGACATGATTAATAAATCTAGAGAGGACACAGATAAAAAAATAGAGGAGTGGCTCCCAGCCTGGAGGAAGCTTCTGGGTAGGTGTGCCATGGCTCCCAGCCAGGAGGAGGCTTCTGGTTAGGCGTGCCACAGCTCCCAGCACAGAGGAGGCCTCCAGGTCAGTGTGCCATGGCTCCCAGCCTGGAGGAGGCTTCTGGGTAGATGTGCCACAGCTCCCAGCCTGGAGGAAGCTTCTGGTTAGGCGTGCCACAGCTCCCAGCACAGAGAAGGTGAGCCGCGCAGGCACCAGGAACACCACACCCCCCCACCCTGTCAAAAGAGAAGACAGGTAAACAAGCCTCAGAACCAGACTTCCAGATCACTTACAGTAATCCCAAAGGGAAATGAGATGGAACACTCTGATGCTCAACCACCTGGACTCCCTGAACTAGGAACAAAAGAGGATCTGGAAAAAATGAAATCAGAAATAGTTACTCACATAACAGCAAAGATCATGCCCATAGTGCAAGATATGATTAATAAATCTAGAGAGGATACAGATAAAAAAATAGAGGGGCTGAGGAACATGATGGAATCCCAACATAGGAAACAAATGGAATCCACAAAACAGATACAAACAGATATCCAGGAGATTAAAAACTGCATCGAAAGTCTATGCAGCAGAATGAGCCAATGTGAAGACAGAATTTCAGATATAGAAGATAAGATTGCAATTCGTGACCAGGAAAAGAAAAATTACTTTAAAATTGTAAGGTACTATGAGAAATCAATCCAGCAGCTGCTAGATGATGCAAAGAAAAATAACATGAATGATTGGAGTCAATGAAGAAACAGGAGAGAGTGCAGATGACATAAAAAAAACTGTTCACAGAAGTGATGGCAGAAAACTTCCCAAG